>VXAY01002810.1:114140-146745 GCA_013399855.1 Oxyruncus cristatus
TTTTTTTTTTTTTTTTAATGGGAAGAGTAGTCTATGGCATCTGCACCAGAGTCCCAGTTCATTCAAGGATGTGTCCCAAATGTAGGTGTTATATAAAATTTCTTTTCTCTTCTTTGTTCTCATTGTGTCCCAGTGCTTGGAGTAGAAATAAATCCTTTTTTCCTGACACTGAAGAAGCAACAATGGAATAAAATTCTGTCGGTAGAACTCAATTGCTCGCCTGTGTTACTCTGAATTGATGTTTAGTAAACCAACCAGCAAGCTTGACCTGCAGGTGCTGCTCCTGCTTCTCACACTCCCTGCCTTTCTCATGCTTGTAAGCATACTTAGCTGTTAGGATGCCAAATTTAATAGCTTGGGAAGGTCCTAGACTAAGTTGCATGTCTAGGAAAACAGAACTCCTCTAAGGTGCTTTAGATGAAAGTGGTAACTGAACACCAGTCTCTTACTTAGAAAAATACCAGCTTTGCCAAACAACCTTTTCAAAAGAACGTGTCACACAAGGTACAACTGCAAATTATGTGTTTTCTCTGGTAGCAGAAGCAGGCTTTTTAAGTGTCTGTGAACCTACTTTGATGCCATGAGAGCTGGTCCTTCAGCTAAAATGATTTTTTTTTGTGTGTTTGACCCTACAAATTCTGGGTTTGGTTATTACAGACAATTTCACAGGAATTCTATAAATTTCATAAGGTTATCTGTAACCTCTGTTCCCTCCTCCTTCCAGGTGGTCCTGGTACTGAGATGGAGAGAACTCAAATGGCCCACTGGTGCTATTATCTTAAGTACTTGGGTCAAGTACCAATCCTGATATTTTTTCTTTTTTGTATTTGCACTTACATGCTTGCTGAACTGGAGTGCCTACTTCTGTTGTACCTTCATGTGATTCTCTCAGCTGGCATTTGGGCTCTAGAAACTTGGGATGAAAGCTTGTGCCAGGGTAGTGTATGTCATACAGTGTTGGGTAATGGGATGCCTTGAAATCCCTTCACATTTCAAATAAATTTTTCAGTAAGAGGGGGGCAGTCTGAAGACATTGCAAACCCCTAAAGCCTTAGTGAATCCTGAATTTGGCCATCTTGACTATTTATAGAACGCTCTATGCCTATTCTAAATATATTTTCCTCAAGGGGACCTCATCTCAACTCCCTGCTCCACCTCTACTGTTGGATCAGCAATGCTGTTGTGATCTGCTAGCAAAAATTCCTTCTCTAGTTCTGTGGCAGAGCTGCAGATGTTTTTGGTTCAGACGTTGAAGGGGAAATTCTGTGCCAGGCAGAGCTCAAGGATTGGATTTAAACTGCAGCCAGCCAGGTAGAGAGATATTGATGATGTATTGGATCATTTCCTGTACTATTTTTTCATATTCCTCTTCTGCTGGTAGTTCTAGAGTTCTGGAGAGGAAAAATCAAGAGAATTATTGGCAATGTACAACACCTTTTCCTGTCAAGAGTCTTCAGCCTTGCAAACTAGGCTTAATGGTTAGCAGTGAAAACATTTCCTTTCTAGAGGAAGTGTAAAGAGTGATCTGTGGGCAGAAAGCATTTTTGATTGCAAGGACGCTTGAAATTGGTCTTCTCTTGTTCTTTCTAGGCTGTGGGGAAAAGTGCCTCTTCCATGGGAGTACCCACATGACAGTGCTTGGAGAGCTGTGCCTCTGACTCTATGGGGTGCTTTCTGAAGTGTTTGCTACTCACCAGCAGCAGAAGTCTCTTCTTTGCTAGCTGGTATTTTGTGACCCCTCTGGCAGTACAGCAGGCTGTGCAGGTGTTGTCCAGTGCAAGCTTTGCTTTGTGTTAGTGGAGGCAGGAGTGCTATAAGATGGTATAGAACTGGCATTTCAGGGGTGGCTCCTGCCCTCAATTGGCTTTGGAGGTGGGTTCTGTGTGTTCACTGTTATTTTCCAGGCAGATGAGTATGGGCTGTTTAGAGAGCAGGACTTGAGCCCATCTTGCTGTTGGTTGAGTGGGGGCAGACTCATTTTGCTCCCACATAAGGACAAAGGATCTCTTCAGGCCACAGAGAGCAACTCATCCCACAGTGGAGAATCTCTACCTTTTAGAAAAATCATGTGATTTTCTTTTTCAGTCAAAGGCTCTGGCTGTACCAGAGGATAGAAGTTTTGGTGCAAAGGGCAAACCGCAGAACTTCACAGAACATTTTTCATCCTTCAAGTTTAAAAATATTTGGAAAAGTGCATACTTTTTTGAGTCCTATAGGTCTGAAGAGTTTCTTCTGTTAGGATAGTTACATTCTGTTCTTCTAGTTAGGATAGTTAGGATAGTTACATTCTGTGTACCTATGTCAGGAACACTCCTGAGTGGAAAATTCTGGGCTCAGTGTAGAGGCAGGATGGGCCATCAGAACCCTACATGTCCTGAGTTGCTGTGCTGCCCCACAGTCGGGGCCAGTAGTGACTCAGGAAGTAAAAGCAATCGCTCCCTGTCTCTGTGATGTGATTGACCCAGATTCTACTTCATGGATCTTGAACTCAACTTACAGGTGGGCTGTAAAGCACTGAGGCTTTGCACTGTTCCGAGGACAGGATTCAGAAGCAGCGTGTCAGTAGTGGCTGCAGAAGTCACATTAATTTGGGTACCTGTTACAAACCCCTTCTGGGTACAACGAAGGAGTGATGCTACTTATTTGGCCTGTGGGATAGAGAAGCCTGTGCAAGGCTTTGCCACTTCACAGATCGGGGTAACGAGGCTCACTGTGTATCTAAGCCTCAGAGAATGTTTTTGTGGTTGACAGAAGCTTTTCCTGGTTATTACCCTTTGAGGATGAACAGAGCAGCATGTGGCAAGATTGCAGAATGGGATTAGCTCAGGATTTAACAGGAAGAGTTTCATAGAACTCCTTCAGAGCTATTTCCTTCTCTTGCAGCCCCTGCAGCTGCATGAAATGGAAAGGGTTATGTCCTTCCCGGACTGGCAGGGAAATCATCCCAGCTCAGTATAGCAAAATGGACTGGGTCCAGTGCTGTCAGAAGGAATAAAACAGGTAAAGTGTATTTAACAAGGAATTTCACATGGGTGGTTGTATAGTTACACTGAATGTTGCCCCAAGATACATTCTGCTTCATGCACAGGCCTCTTCCTACAGTCTTCTTGGCTTTTCCAAGGAATCAGTGTCTGCATAGCTTGAGATTTTGCTCTGGTCATGGCTTACCTCTATGCATGCAGAGAGGATTTCCCTTTTCCTGTCCTGTCATGCAGGAAAGGACAGGTGAGTCTCTCCCAAAGCACTGCAGTGCCACTCAGCCTGGTGCAGCCCTCGGTGCCTTGCGATGCTGCTGCTGCTGCTGCGCTCTGCTAGGGAGACCCACTCAGTTCAGTGATCCCATGGGGATGCACTACCTCAGGAAAGGCTCTGCAGTCCCTGGGGCTATGCCAGGATGGGTGCTTAAACTGTAGCTCTGATCATTTGTGTTTCAGTAAAAAACATTCCTGATGTGTCTGTGGTTCCTGAGCTGACGGTGTAATTGGCAGCTTTCTGGCTCACTCTGTTACTCCTCTGGCTAGTTATTCTCACTGAGGTCTCTCTAAGACTGCCTTCCTTGTAGTTGAAGGTCTCCATTTGACCACCCTTGATAAAAAAAAAAACTGTATTGCCTTTCGAAAGCTCGAGTCAGTAACGCGTGCCAACAGAAACCAGTACGTTTGTGCTTGTAAGGAATAATGGTCTATCCCTTTTGTAGTGCTTATAACAGCTTCAGCATCTCCATTCAGAGCTGCTGGCCTTTGTTCCCTCGTGGCCTGGGTGTGCTGCCTGAACTGAGGCTGGGAAGGAACCGGGAGCATTTAACAACAAGACAAACACCAGGATTGAAACACCCCAGACAGCAGGAGCAGACTACAGAGCATATGAAGCGCAGAGCACAGTTTTAAGCCTAATTTGAACACTGAATGAGGTGCTAATATCTCAGCTACTGTGTGGAGTCTCTTCTCAATCTGCTGTTCGTGTTCTATGAACACAGTGTAGTGGTATATATAGAATACCCAGTGAAAAGTCAGCTTTGTGCAACTGGTGAGGGCAGTGCAGGGTGAAGGGAGGTGTCTGGTTTTGGTGATGAAAATAGAAATCTGTCTTCATGTCTGTGTTCTGGGGAGCTGATCAGATATTTTATGGCATGATACCGTCACTGCAGCTTGAAAAACCAATTTCAGAGCTGGCTTCTGTAACTGCCTGGTCGCTTAACCTGTCTCCATTCACCCATAAGAGGAGGATGCATTGCCTTTGTTCATATTGCCTTGTTAATCAGTAAATGTAAAGCAGATTGTAGAATTAAACCTGCTAGAACTAACATTTGTAGCTATTCATTTGGTGGTCCAACTCTTTTCTTATGCCAGAGAAAATAAGAACAGTCTGCCAATTAATATTCTCCTTTCTTTTTGAACTGTTGGTGAAACATTTTGGTACCATGGATATGAGTGTCAATATGGTGAAAAACTGGTTTAGAAGGTGTTTAACAAGTTAAATTTAGTCCTGGAAGTAGCTTTGCTGTATTTTACCAGAGGCTTCTGCTTTTTTCCATTGCTCTTAGTACAATGTGGATCGATGGGTGGACTTCACCCATTCCCAGGAATGCAGGGAAGGCCCTGCCATGAGTCAAGTGGGACTAAAATTGTCTGAATGCTGGGCCTGATGTATGTTTGCGTCCCACAAACAGTGATGGATACCTGTGGTTGCCTTTCTTTCCTGCTGGGTACGGAATGGGTTTTAATCCTGGTTAAATCCTGTATCCCAGACCTGTTTACCTTTTTCTGAAAGGACTTCTCTTTCTGTCTTTTGCAGGCATGGTTCAGAAACTTGACCAGAAGCTGCCTGTAGCCAACGAGTATCTGCTGCTTTCAGGCGGCGTGCGGGAAGGCGTGGTGGACATTGACCTTGATGAGCTGAACGTGTATGCGCGAGGCACAGA
Organism: Oxyruncus cristatus; assembly: GCA_013399855.1. Classification (NCBI taxonomy): domain Eukaryota; kingdom Metazoa; phylum Chordata; class Aves; order Passeriformes; family Cotingidae; genus Oxyruncus; species Oxyruncus cristatus. The sequence continues at coordinate 119,062 of VXAY01002810.1, forward strand.
CTATGACATGGACTTCACCCTGCTCGTGCCTGCGCTGAAGCTGCATGACCGCAACCAACCAGTCACGCTGGACATGCGCCACTCGGCTTTGTGCCACTCCTGGCTGAGCCTGCGTCTGTTTGATGAAGGAACCATCAGCAAATGGAAGGACTGCTGCACGATCGTGGACCATATCAATGGAGCTACCAATTACTTCTTCTCTCCAACAAAAGTTGCAGACTGGTTCTATGACTCCATTAGCATTGTCCTCTCCGAGATCCAGAAAAAGCCCCAACGAGGGATGCCAAAGGTGGAGAAGGTAGAAAAGAATGGGACTATCATATCCATCATTTTGGGAGTGGGCAGCAGCCGCATGCTGTATGACATTGTCCCTGTGGTGTCCTTCAAAGGCTGGCCAGCTGTGGCACAGAGCTGGCTGATGGAGAACCACTTCTGGGATGGGAAGATCACAGAGGAGGAAGTCATAAGTGGGTTTTACTTAGTGCCTGCGTGTTCCTACAAGGGGAAGAAGGACAATGAATGGAGGTTGTCATTTGCCAGGAGTGAAGTGCAGCTGAAAAAGTGCATCTCCAGCAGCCTCATGCAAGCCTATCAGGCCTGCAAAGCTATCATCATCAAACTGCTGTCCCGCCCCAAAGCCATTAGTCCATATCACTTGCGGAGCATGATGCTGTGGGCTTGTGACAGGCTGCCAGCCAGCTACTTGGCCCAGGAGGATTACGCAGCCCATTTCCTCCTGGGTCTCATTGATGATCTCCAGCACTGCTTGGTCAACAAGATGTGCCCTAACTATTTCATCCCCCAGTGCAATATGCTGGAGCACCTCTCTGAAGAGACGGTCATGCTGCACGCACGGAAGTTGTCCTCGGTCCGCTCAGACCCCGCCGAGCACCTTCGAACTGCCATAGAACATGTCAAAGCAGCCAACCGACTGACACTCGAGCTCCAGCGGCGGGGCAGCACCACCAGCATCCCCTCCCCACAGTCAGATGGAGGGGACACCAACCAGCCTGATGACCGATTAGCCAAAAAGTTGCAACAGCTAGTGACTGAGAACCCCGGGAAGTCCATCTCTGTCTTTATTAATCCAGATGATGTCACAAGGCCCCACTTCAGAATTGATGATAAATTTTTCTGAGCTCTCGTCGGTGTTTCTTGGGATTTTTTATTTTGATTCTTTCTAAAAACTCTTGCAGCGTGCAGGTTTCTTTGTTTGGTTTTCCTTGATTACTTAGCCTCTTGGTTTTTACATATCCAGTGTAGATTGGATCTGTTGAGAACAATCTGAATAAATTATAAATCCTGGTTCTGCAGGACGGTGCAGATTTTGAAACAGTATATTACTATTTCATATGCTGCTTTGATTTTTTTTTTTCACCCACCCTACCCCATTGTCTGTGAGTAGTTTCTAAAGGAGAACATGCATCGTAAACACATTGCCACAGTGTAATGTAGGGGTTTTTTTCAAGCTTCCATAATTTATGTACAATGTTGAGCCTGGAGAAAGGACAACTTATCTTCCGTTGCTTTGGAAATTCACTTCTTTTTCCATGAGCTTCCATCACCCTAAAGAAATAAGGAGAGACTGGGTTGGAAAGCGCTACCGGTAATTTGATGAGGCCAAATCTACTGGGCTGAAGCCCAGTTCATCTGTTCTTCACACTTCTCACACTAGGGGAGAAAGTTGACTTTAAAGATGATGCAGCATTTGAGGGAAAGAGTTGTTTCTGTTTTGATCTACTTTTTGAATGTAATTGTTCATTAATTGGACCTCGTACAGTCCAGAGGGTTGTTTCTGCTGCTTTTCCATGCGGAGTAAGGTTATGGAATGTTAGTTTTAGTGTGTGTAATTATTCAAAGCCTTATTTAAATTCTATTAAAGAACATACCATTTTAAATGTAATTGCACTAATGAAATCTCTGCCATTACCTCAGCCCCACTCTTTGTGTTTCTTTCATGAATAAGCATCTGTTGTTAGGTCTCAGTATTGCTGATTGCTTGAGACCCCTCAGGTCTCATGGTTTCAGGTGATTTCTTGATTGTCTTTTACAAAAGACTTTTCCTTGTTAGCCTGGCTATGTGTGAGCAGTCAGAGTTTTGCATTGGCATATTTCTTTGGATGCATATTGTGTGTTGCAGTGCATATTGCATTAATATGTATTGCATGTTGTTGAAACAGGTTTACCATTAGATAAGGATGTAATGCTAAAGCAGTGGTATGTGCAAAGTGAATCAGCCAGACCTCGAGCAAAGGAGCTACCTTGCTTCTGTAATGCATGTATTAGGCCTGATCCTTTATGGCAGTTACCATTCCCTGGACTCCTGAGGACTTTCTGACTTACCCTGGGACATGTGAGATCTTACTCTGGTCTCATGTTTGCAAAAGTTGTGTTTGTATGTAAACTTGTGGTGCAACAGTAGCCTTGAAAAACACATACGCTTTTCTTCTGTGTGTAGGATAAGATGTGTGGTAACAAGGGTTAGTCTGAGCCAAAAATAATTCTAAGAGTTCATGGATAGAGTGACTTATTGTGGCTGGCTGGCCAGTGACTGATATTTAGGCCTTAAATCAGCAATTTGGGCTGACAGATTATCCCAGAGATGCTGTTCTGATCCAAACTTGATGCATGTGTTAAAATGTGATTATTAGAGCAGTCTGAAGTATTTTTAAAATATTTGACAGACAAATGAGGTGCATATCTAGTAAATTCTAACTGATAAAAATTGTGTATGAAAAATGTGTCACTTTTTTAGCCCAGCCTTTCTGGTAAAGAAACCAGGCTGGTGGAGCAACACACCAACAGCTTTGGAAACTGCTTTATTAGATGGCAGGGAGGTTTCAATACCTGAACTAGTGCCCAAGTAATGTCTTAAAACAAAACTTTGGCTCCTCCATCTCTTGGGCATATTTGAAAACTTCGCCCCATTGCTGTAGCCAAAATGTTCACATTTACCTGAATTTACTGGTACACACTCACAAGAAGCTCTCAGAAGTTGCTGGCTAGATGGATTGGATGGGGATTTAACTTTAAAGCACAACTGGCTAGTGATCATAAGCCCCAGTGCAGCTACAGTTATGGTCCTGGGAAGGATATGGATTGACTTGAGCGGAATCAAAACCAGGTCCTAACTGTATGGCTCTTGCCAAAGATGAGTCTCCATGTAAACCTGTGTAACCTGCCAGGGAAGGCAGGAGAAGCGACTGGGAATCCTCTCCAGAAGTGCTTGGATCATGCAGATTTGTTGTCAACAGATTTGTTGAATCTTTTCCCCAGTCTCTGGGACTTCTGTTTATTGAAAGAAGAGTCTGGGCTTCAGGATGAAGTTTCCCATCACCACCTGAGAAATCTGCTCAGCACAAAGCAGCAGTATCCTGGCAGGCAGAGTACTTTCCTGGGAGTCCCTGCTCCTGAGATATGCAGAAACACAGCCTTCCTCATGCCAGTTCAACATCCTGGTGACCAGCAGTTTGACTAGCCCATGCCAAGCTCTGGTGTGTGCTCCTTTTTTTGGTTTTAATTAAAAAACATTTTGAAAAGTATTTGTCTTGTTCTTCCTGCATTGTGTGTGTTGGGGGGGGGNGAGAAGTAATTTTCCAGGTAGGTCTGCAAGAATGTTATATCCTCTACCTGGACCATCTGTCTCCCAGGGAGGAAGAATCCTAATCTCTGGTAGGTTTATGTCCGTCTAGGATTTGTTCCTCTCCACATACTGTAGTTCAACTTACTGAAGCAGGCTGCCAGCCCAGAGAGGTGATGTGTGCTTTGTATATCAGAAAACACTGAAGATTCTATTTTCTTCCTCTCCTATGGTCCCCTCTTACCTTTGAGTATATGCTGTAACAGACTTGCAAAGTGCATAGGCCTGTCTGTATGTGGGATTTTGAAGTAGTCAGTGGGTTTAGATACAAATGATGTGTTATTCTTCACTCCTCCTTGAAAGTTTCAAGGGGACGATGTCATTCACACAAGCATTTTAGAGCACTCAGCCCCTTGGGGTTAGAGACTTGACCAATCTGACAAGCACTGGAATAAGTGGGGACTTGCTTTAAACTAGCAGTGTGGGACTTGCTTTTAACTTCCCTACTGATGTCAAGAGGAGACAATCAGTGCTGTGAGTCTGTGTCTCCATGTGGGCTTCAATTCTGCATCCACTGCTGTGGATAATATTTTTTTGCTTTGCTTTGGCCCATTAGCTGTGTAATGACTTCCTGCTGGCTTCTCCCTGTGGTGAGTGATGTTGCAAAAGGACTTCCACAGTTAGTGAGGGGCTGGCTGTATGTGTAGGAATGTAGGAGGTCTCATTTGTGAGTCTGCATATTACTGACTCCTACAGTGTTAAAAGGGAAAGAGCCCCAGCCAAGAGGGTCTGGCCTTGAGGCATCAGAAAGGTGGGAGGAAGGAAAAGTGCCCTTTAGAGGCTCCACCTACACTTGTCAGTGTGAGCCTTCTTGGGCATCCTGGCTCTGGTCCCACTCTTGGAACAAGCTTTTGCTCACTCTTTTTGCTTCTGGCCAGTAGCTCAATATCAGGAGCAGCTACTTTGACTGGTTCCAGTTGTTGTAACATCTGGGAGACCCTGCAAAACCTGTCACTTCTTCAGGGGGACACCTGAGCTGCTGCAGAGGCGACAAAACCACCAGCCAGTGGGGGTTTACTCTCTGTGCTGCATTGGGAGAACTCACAGCACAAGGGAACAACAGGCCGAGAGCTTTGTGAAAAGCTGCAGTCTCTGCTCCTTCAAGCATGTTATGTGAAGCCTCAGTCACTTTTGTCTGGCTGTGATAAATCATTTTCTCCACATTTTCCAATACTTTAGCCTGGAGAACTGTTGGTGCTCTAACCAGAAAACTACAACTGAGCATCAGAGTCACGCTCTTTGCAGCAAAATACCAGCAGGACTTTAACCATGCAGTGCCCAAAATAGAAGACTGTCTTCAAAAGCCTCTGAAAGAGCTGGTTTTTTAGTGTTCTGTCTTTTCTGTTGTCCTTCTGTCACTGTTAGAAATAGTGCTAATTTTGATCTAAATGTTTGGACTTTCCCTGATTGCCTTGTTTCAGTGGAAAGCAACCTTCTTTTGGCAGTTGTGGTGGTTCTGGGCTCAGCAGGGACACCCGAGCTCTGTGGCCTTCCACTGCTTGGTCTCCTCATGGTACACTGTGAGACAGGCTTGTGTCTGCTCCAAATTGACAAGTCAGTGACTGAAATAAGCACTGAAAGATGGCAGTCACTCTTGACATGAGATGGCCAGCGTTGTGCACATATGAAATGATTTCCAAACTCCCTGCAGGCACTGTGTTGGAAAACAAGTACAAGGTGGCTGGCTTTGAGCAAGATGCTGTCCCAGTGCCAAGAATCCTCCCGGAGCTAGTGGTCTCCAGTCAGCTGTTAACATTTTCTGGTAAATCTGGGGATACGGGGAAAAATGACTACTTAAAAGCCTTAGAAAGCTAGAGATTCCTGAAGGTTGCATGGCTCTGCTCTGCAAAGGCTGTGACTGGTGCCTTTACCCAACTCCACACGGCTGCAGCCTTTGAAAACTCGCCTGTAACAAAGGTTTGTTTAGGTGTCTTGACACTTTGCTTTCTGTATAGTGATGAATGCACGTGGCAGCTGGGTGATCAGACCATTAGTGTCCAGGAGGTGGTGGCTGGGGCTGACAGGACCCAGATCCCATTAGACTCCATTGGGAGACTTGAAAATATGCTGAACATGAAGCACGTGCACTTTTCTGGACCAAGCTGATTGTGATCAGACCAAAAGTAAGCAGGCATCTACCATATTTTATTAACCATGCGTGATACAACTGAATGTGGCAGAGGGAAAGGAAGGTAGGCTTTGCTAATGACTACTTCTTAGAAAAAAAAATTTTTAAAAGATGTACATAGTTGGTGCCTAGAATTACTTAAAAACATCTATCACTTTTTGCAGGTTCAGTGCTAGATACATTTTTGCCACTTTTGTTTCTATTAAAGTGAGTATGTTGAAAAGGTCACTGGACAGCTGAGTGTGATGATGTTCATGTTCTGCTGGCATTGCTCAGTTATTAGCAGTATTCAGCATGCAAATAGCTTTTTCAACTTCAGCAAGTACATCATCTCCCTCCTGCCAACCTTGCTTGGGGTGAGCTAATGGACTTTTGACATTATGCAGCTTGGAGAGCCATTGTCTCTAATGGCTCCTGATTAAGCTCTCCAGAAAGGCAAATAACCATCATGGGGCAAAGGGGGGCAAAAGAGCACAGAGATTGAAAAGTTACTGGCCAAGGGACTCTTGCTGACATGTTTTGTATTTAGGGAAATTCAGCATTATATTTAGCACATTTTGGCTGTCCGTCAAGTGAATCCCAATTTATTTCCTCTGAATGTTTTTAGAATAGTGATACAATAGCCCTCACTCCCTTCTCCTCCCCCTTTGCCATTTATAATCTATTATTTTGGGGCTACTCTGAGGAACTATTGTGTTTTTTATTCTCGTTGTCCCTGGCTCAGCAATGTGCTTCCAAGCTGAATGTAGGCTTTTGGGGGTTATTTTTATCTTACTGGCCTTCTGTGGTAGAGGAACACACTCTCATTCAGTCTCCAGACAGCCTGATTTGCCGAGCAGAGATGTGGGTGCGTATCGGGGGCATCAGGCTGTCTTTAAACTGACTCAGCCCTGTCTTTTCCTCTCAGTTTTTGTGTGTTAGGAACACCAATATGAAAGACATGACTGAGGTCTTGCTAGGCACAGAGAAGACATCATACGCGATTCTGAAGTCAAGCAAGCTCTAGTGCAAAGTGAAAATTGAGCCCAAACAGCCACTTTTCTCCCTGATTCTCCACCCCCTCTGAGCCCTTTCTTTTAGCTTTCTTTTGAGGAGGTGGAGAGGAAAGAGATGAGCTGCTCTTGACCACTTCAGTGGCTACAAGTTACAGCTTTCACCTAGGATGTTAAGCATTTCATTCATTAATGGCTTTGTCTGCAGGTTTCCCTATTGCTTTACACCCTATCATGACATCGATGGGACAGGGAGAGGATTTTATGATTTTTTCAGCCAATTCACCACAGAACTGTGGTGAAGAAAGGAATGGGCATGTTTCCTGAAGGACTAGAGACCTTCTGTGTTCTTCAGCCTCCTGCGTGCCAAGGCTTACGCACACAGTATAATAATTGCCACTTCTGAGGGCTTCAGCTGATCAGAGAATAAATGCCAAAGTGCTTCTGTGCAAACCAGCCTTCAACCTTCAGCATGTCTTGCAGGGTAAGTCTGCTTCTGTCTGAAGTCAGTGCTCTCAGAGCAGACTTTGGCTGGTTGTGTTTGAAGGGTACAGGCTGGGACTGCATATGCCGATGATGGCAGGCCAGGGGACAGCTTCCTACAACTGACACATCAAGAGATAACTCCACTTGACTGACCTGAAACAGCACGGAGAAGAAAATCATTCCTGCAGGGAGGCCACTGCAAATTCTAACCTGCCCTACCAGCACGGGGACTTGTGAAGTGACTAGGAGAAATCTCCATGACTATTGCTACCATAAAGGCACTCTTGTGTTTAGGAGCTTATGCATGTCATGCAGCAGCCACTGTCCCTGACAGCTGCCGGGGCTCTTCTGCCTTCTGCCACCATGAGGGATGGAGACCAGAACTGTCTTAGGACTAACCTGGCGAAGATGGCAGAGCTGGAGGGGTTGGAATACACTCTCTGCTTGCACTGACCTCAGTCTCTGTAACATCACCTTAGCTGCAGCAACTGGTTGCAGCTTCTATGACAAGAAACCATTTGTGGAGCTACCAGGAAGTGAGGCTGGATCTTAGCTGGCAAAGATGGCCCTTGGGGAAAGCCTGCAGTGAGTCCAGTGATTCATATGGCTCCATAATCACTTAGGGAAACACTCAGTGCTTGCAAAGCCCTTCACTGTATCTTACACCTTCTTTGCAGCCATATTAAGTTACCCAAGAGTTGGGGGAATGAGGAACAAGGACCAGCAACAGTGTCTCTGCAACGGACATTTCCTCTCTACCTCTCACTGTTTTCAGTACAAGTGCATTCAGCTGTGATTGTCCTGTGAGGATCCTCTACTACTAATAATTGATACAGGACTTTAAGGAGCCACTTTGCTGGGCAGTTCAGCCACTACTACAGTCAAAATCACCAACACTGGTGCTTTGGATGTTTAGGCTCCAGAGCATGTCTGGTCTACTCCCAGACCCACACTTTCCAACATCCTGTAACAGTCAAATGGGCTGTTACAAGAAAAAAACCCTCAAAGCCACAACTTTCATTTAGTTCCTCCCACAGGTTTCCTCTATTTGCTAATGGTTCTGGCTGCTCTTGCTTGATGTACACAGTGCTATATTTATTACATTATTTTGTTAATCACTGGTGGCAAAACTGGGATTGACAGGTGTTGTCTTTAACCACTGTATTGCTGTGGGCACATATACATTTTATCATGTGGAATGTTTCAACTAGTTGCACTAACCTTGTCTCTGGTACTAGTTAAAATGGAGGGAACAATGGTGGAAAGTTGTTACAGAAACTTTCTAGAAAAAAGCACAAGCCCATCAGTTAAAGGAGATCCTAGAAATGGAGCCCAACCGTTCTGACTCCCACCAGCCCATTGGGACTAAGGACTGGTAAGTCCACCAAGGCATATGTTACCAGGTCAGTAGTACACAACTAGTTCCTCACTTGTTCTTTCCCCAAGGCATGGCTCTTTTCAGCATCAAAACCCACTGAAGGCAGAACGTGAAACTCAGCACACCAGGAGATAAGGAAAGAAGTGCGGCTCAAATGGTTCCTCCAGTCTGTTTCACCACTGCACCCAGCCTGCCCCATTCCCCTCTCCAAAGCATCTTTAAAAAAATCGCCAGAGGTGTTCTGCTACACAGTAATGAACTCAAATGAAATGAAATTAAATGTTGCTGGATGGAGCTGCATAAATGCCTTGTCATATTTTGTTATAATCACCTAGAGCAACCTTATCATCTGTGTCATCTGTCTCTCCAGGTTACTTGTGGAGTAGCAAGCACCATGGTGACTGGGCAAAAAAGGAAGAGAAATGCAAGTTCATGTGAGTTGGAGTAAATAATTCAGAGGCACTGGTTGTTGCTCTGATACACAGTGCTACCCAGGCTGCCAGGACATACTGGTCCAGCACGCACAGAACTCACGCTCTCCCAAGTAAAAGCAAGATATGGAGGAAACCGAGAGAACCTTCTGGATTGTTAACTTTCCAGCTCACTGAGCAGGTGGAAACTCAGTAGTGTGGCTGTGTGGAAAGCTAGAGTGATGCTGCAGGGTGTGGGAGCAGTGTAAATGTGAGCAGGCTAGTGGGCTCTTCAGCAGATGCTGTTGTACGTGCACACTGGCACCTGCAGTTGCTCTACTATGCACTGTTGTGAAACTGATTGAATACAGTCAGTGCTTGAGTTTCAAAGCCATTTCTGAATGACATAAAAAGAAAAAGGGTGGGAGAAAAACCACACAAAACATCTAAAAAGCAGTACATCATGCACAGCCCTTCCAGAGAGTAGAGCTGAGAGTGAAAAGAAGCTTCACATGATCAGTTTTAGTGTTGTGGTAGACTTGGATTTCCTGCCCAGCTGCCAACTCATAAGGAATCTTCCTTTGTTGTGCTCTGATTGGAAGGGGTTTTGTTCTGGCTATACAGCTGCGATAACTTTGGAAAGATGCAGTCTTGGACGCAAATGCAAACCTGTGTCTGCTCCACTGAGCACCAGGCACAGCGGTGGTTTGTATGTGGGTGCATATGTAAAATCCTTGAACTTTTAGTCTTCCAGTTTCTTGCTATATTGGTGTCTTAAAAATTCTCCTGAACAGTGAAGAACTCTGTGAAGTGTTTCTCACCTTCACACTTTTTTCTCAAATTAAAAAGAAGTCAGTACAGCAACAATGCAAGGATGAGGCATGTTTAATAACTCCCATAAAATGTGCCATGGGATCTTCACGGTGTTTCAGGAACAGGGTCCTGCATGGTTTGCCTTTCCTGCCCCTCTGAGCCTTCATACCCAGGCACACACAGGAGAGATTTCAGATGTGGTCTGGAGGTGCTGGCTGAGGGTCTCTGGGTTCAGCCCAGCAGAGCAGTTGGTAGGTCAGCGTGGTTGTGTCTCTTTGGAGTCCAGCTGTCTCAGTGACCAAATCAATGACTGCTTACTTTTCATTTCAGGCGTGAATGTGCAGCTGTACAGCTTCACATGCCTTGAAGAATGAAATGTATCTTTGCACAAAGCTGAGGGGTTATGAATTGCTGAAGTTTATGACTGGGAATGGGATTTATTTATCACAAAGAACTGAGTTAATGTGACTATTTGTGCAACCAGATCTGATGTCTAAGGGACCAGCGAGGCATTTAGACATCTCAGTCATGTCCGTCCAGCATCGCTGGTGCGTGCTGGCACAGACCTTGGCCCTCAAGTACTTGTTTAATGTCATTGTCATATAATAACTCACCCCACCGGTTGCCTGGGCCCAGTCAGTCTCTGACCTGACTGCAAAAAGATTTCTAAGATCTAAATGCCATTTCTCCTTCAATAGTTACCACTGTCTCACTGACCACTTCCCTCAACAAGGCATCCTGTGAGCCTGAAGAACTGTGGCCAGGAGCCAAGGGCCATTACCAACCAGGAGGAGATGGGATGTATCTGTCTCTCTCTCCCAGTGCTCTGTGCTTGTCTTGGAAATAAGACCTGGGTCTTTTCCTGGGGATATTCAGCACCTGAGAAGCACAGCCCCACGCAGGACCAGCCCAGCACTCTCAGGGGAGGCAGCTCTGTACAAGAGCTGATCTGCTCTTTCCTTCCATGTCACTAATGAGACCACATGCAGCTCCCATTTCTGCAAAGAGCTCTTTTAGAGCCACGACAGGTATCCCTCAGCTGCATGGCATTTGCCAGATGGGAAACATCCACTCTGCTTACAAAGCTAGTGAAGTCTCACAGCAGTATTACAGCCTCCCAGTTCTTACTGGAAATAGCTTTGTGGTCTCGTTTACCCATGGCCTCGTCCCTTCACGTGTCTGTCAAGAATAAACATTATTTTGAGGTCAGGGTGATTATGGGGACGATATCTGCCGTTGTCAGTTTTACACCCAGTACTTCAGCAAATGTCCGTGTTTGCCAACCTGAATTCAAAAGATGAAGAGAGGGGCATGAGGACAGAATAGCAACACAAATTAATGAACGTGTTTGCAAAACAGTCTCTTGTATGCACGGCTCACTTTTAGTACCTGATTTTCAGTCTTGTCACAGAGAGATTATGTTGGTTTGCACTCCTGCAACCACTGAAATTCCTTCGCAGCCAGTTAGAGACAGAAATTTCTGTTAAATATATATAGTGTTTCTCCAGGTTCATTTGAAGAGAGTGATAATATATCATTGCTCCCAGTGGGGACATAGCTGCCTCATAGCTTATGTCTGCTGTCAGGCATTAAAGCTGGGCTTGAATGGTGGCAATCGATAGTGGGAAATGCAGTGGCTGAAACTGCTAAGTGCAGCTCTAATGTTCCTTATGCAAACCTTAATGCTCACCAGAGAGCACATCTGCTCAAACAGCAAAGAAACAGGATTGACTCCTCTATTTGCTCAATTATCCCCAATATTTCCTGTACCTTTTTGTGGTCTGCATATCTTATAAAAAAAAAAAAAGTTTCTGAAACCGCAGAGGGTAGTAGCAGCCAAAATTAAGAAAAGAGCACCTCTCATTTTGGGATAAGTGTGTGTTGCCCACAAGGACAGGTGGCCTACCCGAGGCTGTCTCCAAGCCCAACTCACTGGGTTCTGCCCCCCTTATCTGCTTAGTGCCTGCCAATTCCTGACTTACCGAGCAGGTACAAGTGGCTGTTACATCTACTGTGTAGCTCCTGAGTACTCCCATACTCCGTCCAACATTGTCAGCCACTAACCAGCTGCTCAACCTGAAGCTGGACCTGACTGCCCTTGTAGCTAAGAACCTGCTGCTCTCACCAGATTAGCAGGAGCTGCATGTCCTCAGGACCTCCAGTGATCAGACCTGGAATGTGCTCATCCCACAAGCCAATTCATTTGCTCTGAACAAACAGCTGACACATGGAGAGAGACTTCTGTTATGACAGGCAGGCCCTGAGGGTCTGGGATCACCTTCTTATTCCATCTGCAAGCTGGAACAGTTGCAGTGATGACTGAACTTCCTCTGTCACACACAGGAAAATGAAATAGCAGAGAAAAAACCCCTTAGTTTTCTTATTTCATTATGCAGGGCAGCCCTGACCTTCGTGGCACACCTGGCCATCGTTGTGCCTGGGAAGGTTTACCCTTCCCAGCTGGTCCCAGCACAGCAAACTGACTGGTCAGCAAGGCTGGGCACAGCCACAGCCCAGGTGAGGGGGATTTGTGTTAGCAGCCATGAGACAGAGCAAGGTTATAAAGACAGAAAGGGAGCATTAGGAAAGTCATGCTGGTGTGTCTCTGTGCTCTAAGGGCTGACTGGATGGAGGCTGCAGTCAGAGGAAGGTCAGCGATGGACTGAGAAGTAGGTGAACCTTTACGTGGTACTAGTCTGAATCTGTGCATGATGTAAAAAGCAGCTCTGTGTCCTGGGTCTGGCACCTGGGGAGCTTTGGGCAGACCCTGTGGTCAGGAGGGGGATAGATCTTGAGCTGTGAAATGGTGGAAAAGGCAAACCCTCATTTTGATGGATGTCTGTGCTTACCTTCCTCACTTTACCATTTCTTCTTATCATCTAGAGATAACAGCAGAGCTGCAAGCAGCCTTGTGAGCTGAGTAAGATGAAAGGGCAGGATTTGCTTATGTATGCCAGGAGCAGGTGCCTAGAGAGCCTGAGACAACGTTCTGGGAATTTGAAGCAGCAACTGTCCTGCTGCCTGCTCTTTCCCTAGGAAGGGATCAAGGAAGCAAAACAAGAAGAAGTTAGTGTGAATGCCTTGCAGAAGTGCTGTCTGGAGGAGTCTGGTTTGTGGAGCTGAGCAGGAGAAATCTGCTTGATCTTGAAGCCAAAGTGCCTTGGAAATGCTGCTGGGCTTAGGTTGTCTGAAGCTGTTGGTTCCATGTGTGGTAACACTGCACAGCTGATGCTGCCTGCACACATCCCTCTGTGGGGTCAGACTGCAAAGAAAGGGCATATCCTGGCACACAGTCAGCTGAATAATATCACTAGTAAGCTGGACACTAGCAGGTGGTTGTAAAGTCTTGTGAGACATCATGGAAGGAAGGCAAAGTGTTCCTCTGGCTCATGTTCCAAATTGGTAGGAAAGGTGCGTTTTTTCATGCTCTGAGCTGAGGGAGCATAAGCCTGCAAAGTCTTGTGGTCCATGTGCTTTTTGTTTGTCCTACAGGGTGCTTACCTGAACACAGTTTGGGTGCAAGTACATGTGTGAGCCCTGTTCCCATTGGCTGGGTGCTTTGGGGTTGCCTTGTAGGGGTGCCTGCTGTAATGCTGGGAGGTTGCCCCAGCTGGGAACACAAACCAGTTCTGTAGCTTGGTTAGGTCCTTACTTGAGGAGCACGTTGTCTGTGGGTTGACTTTGGATTATCCCTACCTGAAACGCTTGCATTAATGACTTCACTGATCCAAGTAGCGTGAGAGTCATCAACAGAGCACAGGTGTAGTTGTTAATGGTAATGCACAAGTGTCCCAGACTGTGTTCTCAAAGTCCTTATTGCCTCCACAAGGTCTCCATCTTTTTAAAAGCCAAAACTGTGCAACAATATGCTCTCCAATATACCACTACCAATGAGTCCCCACAGTACAGCCTGATTTGGGCTTGTGTTTTTAAGACTAATTCCTTACCGTGCTACACTGCCTCATTTCTTTAACTTTCCTAAAGAAAGAAGTATGGCCTGGAAGAGCAAAGTCCTGTTTTGAGAAGGATTATTGCTTAGACCACAATTTCTATCCTGTCATTACATCTCTCCTCACCTGTGAGCATCGCTAAGGGGTGTGGTTATCCTGCCCACCTCTGCTGACTTTAGTCATGGAGATGAGAGCATGAGAGCAGTTGCTGTCTGATTTCTTAGTGAAGTCCTTATGTGAGCTGTCTTGAGGGTGTGGAACCAAGGAAGAGTTTCCCTATGGGTGACCTGTTAAAAATGCAAATGAAGCTCCAACAAGTAAAAATCCACTGAGTTCTGGAGAGGCTCATTCTGTTGGTCCTAAAAAAAGAATTTTAGGCAGGTCTCTCAGGCAGGTGGTAGGTGCACTGTCACTGCTCTCTGCATAGCCTGAGTAGCACATCACTTCTAATTTCAGTGTTTTAATGATACAGCATGAAAAGCAAAGCCACCTCCTTCTTTCTCTTGTGCTTTCCCTTCTAGGATGCTCTAGCAGCTGTCTTTAGATAATTTTTTTTTAAGTGAATTTTTAATCTTCCTTCTAGGTATTTCCCCAACCTACCAGTTTCCGTTACAGGTGGTAAAATGCGAATTTCTCTTTTCTGTATTCCCACCTCTGGTTGAATCTGAAAATCTAACAGGAAGGGTGTTTTTTTGTCTGCTCTTTTTTTTACCTGAGGTCTATAAAATGCATGATGAACATTATTATAAATGTGCTTGCTTCTTGGTGTTTGACTCTAGCCAGCTGCTGTTCTTGTTTCCCATCACTGACACTTAGTGGATAAGGGCTGTTGATTTCTGTATGGAGATGAGCTAAATCAGCAGTGATGCTCCAGATCTTGTGGATTTTCATAATTGCTGGATGATGTGGCTATCTTGGGTAACAAGTCATCATCTCTGGTGGGAGATAAGATTGTTTCATGCTGCCATTTTTATTCTTGAAATGCTAGTGCCCTTTTACCTTTGAGATTTTTAACAATGCAGTAAGATAGTATTGCACGACCTTGCTTTTGGCAGTGAGTATGAACTGAAGGCAGCCAGCAATGTTTTCATTTTTTCTCAGCTCAACTTCTTCCTTGCCAGTCCTCTTTTTCCTTTTTGCCCTTGTAATTGGAGATAAGATGGACCCACGCAGTTATGAAGCATCGGAAATGTAATCTAGACATCTATTTCGTGAATCACGTTTCTAATGTGCCCTTCAAAGAGACGTCAAATGCCTACAGTCTATTTTCTGTGAGCTGCTTGGAAAAAATCTGAGCTGCAACTATTGAGAGATACATGTTTGAGGGATACCTGGAGGTGTCTGTTCTCACAAAAACAGCATAATACTTCACTGAAAAGCAGCTTTGCTCAAGGACAGCTTTATCTTCTTCCTAAAAGGAGATCAAACTCTTCAAGGGAGGGCAGGTAGGGGCCACTAGGGACTTTGATAAGGTGATGAAAGCCTCGAAGTGATTCATTTTTTGAGAAGGAGTTCAGACTGTGCAGCTCTGCAGAAAAGATTTTAAAATACCCTCTCATGCTGTCTGGGAACAATGGAGGACTTGGTGAAAGATCAGGTTTATTTTCTGTCTTTGTGCCCTATCCAGGCCATTTTGTCACTGAACAAAAGCCCTGCTTGCTGTATGATGAGAGCTAGCCAAGTTCAGATTCCCAAAGCTGTGTCTTCTTTTCAGAGCATCCTGCCTTGTATTCCAGAATGAGAAACTTGTAGAAATATGGGGAGGAAAGTCTTGGCTGAGGGGAAGCTAGACTGGGGGTGAGCAATTACATGCTAGGCATGATTATATGATAGGCAAGAAATTTTGACAATTGAGATACTGAAGTCCTCCAACTCTAAGATGTTTCTTACTTCCAGACCTTGTCCCTAACCTCATGTTCTGCCTCTTGAAAGTTTCATGGCTGCCTGTAAGAGTGTGTGTTATTTGGCAAGGCTAAGGCCAAGGAAATGAAGGAGGGTCAAGTGAGGTATCCACACCAAAAAAAGCTATTTGGACAGTGCCATTGCTTTGAGTCAGATGCAGCTGCATGTTGCTGCTTCTGACAGATGAGTTGAGATCTTGAGGCTTTATTAAAAAAACCAAATGTGTATTCTGGAGCCTGTATATATGCAGTGAGATGCTGGAGCCTGCATATATACATGCAATATGATGCTCAGATAAGTGATTGCTCTGGAATCCTAGTTGTGCTGAGACTGGGGGCTCTTGGAACCCCAGCAGTTGTGCAAATTCTATTGCATTTGACTGAAATTGTAAGTATGTTCCTTAGCCTCTGCTCAAGTCTCTAGGGTGTTTGAATCCTTTAAGTGGTGGAAATGAGATGTAATGCTCTGGAATGCCCTGGCTGGGTGGTCAGTGAAATCCTGTGTTGTGAGGCCCAGTAATGCGGGGTTATCCAGATTAGACACTGCATCTGATTATCCTGCTGATAATCCTACCCTCAGTAATTTAATCAGGATAGGGATTTTGAGGCCAGGATCAGGCAGAAATAATGGGCGATTGCCCCCTCGTGCATATGTAACACTTGGAACTCCTTGTTTGTGGCAATATCTGTAATGCATTTAAATAAATATACATGTGTAGTAGTGCTGTGTTGCCACTGGCATTGCAACAGGAGTCTCCTGGTGTTTCTCACTGTCTGTAAGCGAGAAGTTGGTTATCGAGTGTTTTGGGGTGACCCAGATTTCCTGCATTTGCTTTCTTTGAATTCTCACGAACTGCATGTGAGGGAACTGTTATGTGATGCCAATTTAAGCAAATCAGGATGGTAAAGTAAGTCCAGTAAGAGAAATAGGTGATGTTGTCTGAGGCAGGACTCCTTACCTACTGCTATGGAGAGCCGGGTGAAGCGATCCATGTCCTGAAAATTCTGTACTTGGGGGAGTGGGTTGGCTCAGTTGGTTAGAGAATGGTGCTAATAATGCCAAAGTTGTGGGTTCAATCCCCATATGGGCTTAAGATCCTGATGATCTTTGTGGGTGCCTTCCAACTCAAAATATTCTGTGAATATCCCATCTCTGGCAAAAGCTCCCCTAGTGTGGGATGGGAATGAAGCTGCCTCTGCATGTGTTTGCAGTAGTGCCTAAAGGGGAGCTATGTGCTTGTTACCTAATTTGGTCCAAGAGGCAGGAATTTAGGTTGCCTGACACCTGGAACACCAGGTCCTAAAAAAAACTGGTACCCAGTTTATCTAGCTTCCCCAAAACTGAGATGAACTAAGACCTTCCTGTGAGACCCACCTAAACATGCACACGAGAATAAGAACTGCTAAAGGGAAAATAGAGGCAACATTCTCCATGTACTGCACAAACCTGTGTCCAGCAGCTAAGGAGAGACTTATTTAAGGGTAATTGTGTCTTAGGATTTGGGATACAGGCTGGAGGATAATGGGTGTCCTTGGAGCAGCTCCATGCATAGCTGAGTGTCTCAATTTACTTTGGGCTTTTATCACAGTGGCTATATGTGATTTACTGGAAAGGCATTTGAGAAATGCTAATATGCATTTACAACATACATTTTACATACTCAAAAAGATATAAAATCTCTATCCTGTGCAGACCTGCAGCTTCGCAAGAACTGTTAAAATAAGGATAACACTAACTGTTGTGAGGCGCTCCTCCTGGGCACGGTGCAGGGGGTGGGTGAAGCCGAACTCGGGAATTCCTATTCCAGCCAGGAGAGGGCGGAGGCTCACGCACAGCCTCGGGAGGCTGCTCGTTCCTGCCAAGGGGCTGCGCGCTCCCCGCCGGGCTCCGTCCTGGAGCAGGACACTGCGGAGCCATCGGGCAGCTGTGACACAACCATGCTCTGCTGTGTCTGGGGAAGGAGGCTCGTCCTAGCGCAGGGGAAGGAGGAGTGAAAAATAACAAGGAGAGAATGGGTGCTGCAGGAAGGGGAAGAATAGCAGGTGGCAACGGGCAGGGAGATGAGCTTTCCTTCATGTGGCAAATGCAGCTCGTGTCTTTGTGCAGATGCCAGAATTGCAGTGCTTCGTGCACGTAGGAGGGCTGCAGCCAGGAAACGGGGGAGATGGCTTAGCTGTAGCTCACAGTCTGAGTTCTACCTCGGGAAGGAATCTGCACGCACTGGCCCAGGGTGTTTCAGTTCAACTTGACTCCTACCTGATGCTATCACCTTAGAGGTGGCACTCTGAGCACTGCACTGAGGATGTTATTTTCTTGCTTAGATATTTGTGACATGGGAAATCTTCAGGATCGAGCAGTGTTTCCAGTAGATATTTTGTTTTGGAGCCTTTTGACTGCTGGTGTTTCTTGGTGTAGACAGGAAAAAGTCTTCTTCCTGGAAAGCAACCCCATTGCTTTTCCCACTTGCTGGCTTTTTTTTTTTTTTTTTCTGCTGGCAGTTGGCTGCACACCCCATCACTTGATGTTTCTAGTGCTCTCAGCCTTGACATTGCACCTTCTTGTTTTCTTGCTGTCTCTTGTTCCCTACAGCTGATCTCCTCTCATCCTGAACCTCTTGCCTTCCAATCCCACTGCAATGTGTTGATTCCCAGTCCTGATTCACTGCAGCCTTGACTTGTGTTCCTGTTACTTGGAGGGTCTCAAACCATATTGCCATGCTGAGTGTGCTAAACTTTTTCAGTTTTGCCACCTTGCTGACTAAATAGTTTTGCTTCTCTAGCTTTCTTACTGGCATGATATTCAGTCACAACTGGCTCCCTGCCACCTTGAGTCAGTCCAAACCTTCCTCCTCTGCCTTAATTTCTTTTTCTGACCAAAATCTCTTCTTCCAAGTTTAAGAAGAAATGCAAGATGATGTGCTCTCCTTTCTTGTCCTTGTCTCTTCAATGTGAGTGCCAGCACCTTCTCCCGTCTCCCAGATTCCCTGTATCTATTCCTATCCATGCTGTTATTCTTCCCCTTCAGCCTACCCTCTCTTCTGGCAGCTATTGCTTAAAAAAAACAAACTTGCTGCTCAAGCCCCCACATGTTTCTCTAAATACATCCCATCTCTTCACCTTGACTTGCAAAGTGCCTTCATAGGTCAGCCCTTCTTTCCTCTCGTGTCCTTACTCTTATCACCTGGGATGTTAATCCTCTGTTCTTCCCTTCCCTCTCGAGAGTGTCTTCCACAATGTTCCCTGGAGGATGCTGTTCTTCCCTTTGCCCTTTTCCAGTCTAAATTTGTTCCAGTGTCCCACGTGTCCCTTACTACTCTGTCCTTGGACTTTTTCCTCCCTATACATCTTATTTGACCGATCTCATCCAAACAGTAAATTGCCTTTGTGGTTGCCTTGTCCCCTCTCCTCAGTATGAAAGCAGGAAGAAAGAGGTATGACCTGAAGATCTCTGTGCAGGTCCACCTATTTGCTTCAATCAGTCTAGAGCAGAGCTTTTCAGTGTCTCCTCACATCCAGTCCATTCCTGTTTTTCCATTGACAACTGGCACTGCTGTCAGGCCCTCAACTTGCATGTCACTTGCCTTTAATATGGCACTGGATTCTCAGGTCACAGCTATTTTAATGCATACTGCTGTGTAAGGTTCCTTCTCCCACACCACACAAACCTTCACTGGCATCTTTTCTGTAACTGACACAGTTTTTCCCCCCCTCGATGAGAGGGATCACAGGCTCCTTATGTCTATGATAAAATTGCTTTCAAGGTGATCCTTGCAAAAAAAACCCTAGTTCAGAAAAAATGTCGCTTGGAGTTGGTGTTTCTTCAAAGCCAACTCCTTGTGCAGTAAATACTGTAAAAAATGCCCAAGAGCTGTGTTTGTGTGTGTGGTTTGTTTTTTTTTTTCATTTTCCCACCCTTCTCTGTGCAGTTGGTCCTCTAACAAGAGAGGAATGTCCTCTTAGCACTGTTTGCTAAAGCTGTTGCTTAGTTCTGGTATTTTAGTTTTGAAAGGTAACCACTTTGACTAAGAAACAGAAATAGACTTTTTCCTCATCACTGAGCTGAGAAAAAAGTTCTAGAAATGCTGGGCAGGAAAGGCTAATTTTATGTGCAGTAGAAAGTGAGATGCTGGGAAAGGGCAATAGTGTTTCCAGTTTTACCCTTCTGGAGCCCAAGGAGATCAGCTTTAGGCATGGCTGGGTTGGGTACCAGCAGGGCTGTGCTCCTTGACATAATCTCTGAGCTGGCTGTCATGGCCAGCTATGATCTGCATGGCAGATGTGTGTAGCACTGATACAGCTAAAAAGCTCTGCTATTTCAGGGCTCCTGGGCCACAGCAGGATCTTCAAGGGCAAGGCTGGAAGATGGGTAGAGGAACATTAGTCTTTCTGATTTTGTCTAGGTAATAAGTTGAGTCTTTTCTGGCCTTGGCTCTTTAAAAGACCCATTCTGGGCATCTCTCCTTGATGAAAAATCAGCTTCTCATACTTAACATGTGTTGGGCTTTATAGAATAAAGTGAGACTCTCTGCAGAAGCATGTGGTTCTTCAAGCTCAGGGCTACGCTGGCTGCAGTCAATTTGAACATCTAACAGACAGCAGGTTACAAATGCTGTCCATGATATCAGTCTTGCTTCATCCTTTGCTCAAAGGTCTGCAACAGAGCAGAGATGGAGAACTGCTGTAGAGTGAACAGGATTGAAGTAACTTGCTGGCTACACCGAGTGCAATCCCAGATTCTTTCTTGAATCTCTACAATTTTCTACATTTATATTTAACTTCACTTTGAAGATGCCACTGCAAAGTTTAGAAAATATATAGGTTGCTGTGTTTATTCCACCTGTGTCAAGAAGGAGGGTTGTTCTCACCAGACGAGCTCCTTCTAAGCAATCATGCTTTGCAAGTCCTGGGTTAAAGTCATGTGGTTGGGTTGTGCAGATGGGTGGTGCAGCTGAACTCCTCTGTCCCTTTTGACCATGCTGTGGCCACAACTGCCAAGGGATGAGCAAGCAAGAGCCTTCTAATGGTGTTCATCCTTTCAGAGCCAGGCATGCTGATTTTCATACTGTTTGGCTTGGTTGGAGCCCAAACTTCTGAGATGGGCTCAATGAGATTTCATCAGTCAAGGAAGGAAAGGCTTAAAGAAATTGCTGTTTCTGTGTATAAGCAAATCAAACCAACCAGTCAAGCTTTCCTATAAGTGAAACATCAGCAGAGTAGAGCAGAGGCAGGCAGTATCTTGATAGTCTTATTAAATAAGCCATTGAAGACTACCTCTGTTCAGCAGACTTGGGAACAGTTGGTAGGTCAAGTGCATGTCTGGATACTGTGCTGTTCTGTGAACTTTAAATTACAGCCATGAATATTCTGGGCTTGACTGGTGCTTTCCTGTCAGTGCCAGACCCCTGTACCTCCAAGGGAAATGTCGTCCCTGTAGCTCAGTCAAGGTGGCCACAAGTATTAGTATTCTCACTAAATAGCTTATATACCACTTAAGATGCTGGAGGATAAAGCAGCATCACCTCTTTGCACTGCAGAGCTGCTGGAATTTGGTGTGGGTCAAAATGGCTTGAGGGATCAGGCTTCACCCAGGCAAAGTTAAATATTTCAGAAACCAAATTTCTCCTACAAGCATGAAGAGCAGTCTCCTTGGCCTGCAACCTTTTCTGTCAGGGATGAAGTTGCTCTATGGATCATATAGATATTTTCAGGTTAAGTATGTGAATGTTTTTTTTTTTCTCTTTACCATGACTGTTTAAGTGCTTAAAATTTGTGTCACTGACTGATGTAACATCTAGTGTGGAGGCGAACAGCTTCACACACTGGTCTTCCGATTTTTGCAGCTTTTCAGTTTGAGCTAGTTTAGTTAGGACTGCCCTCTACTTTTGTCATTCTCCCTTCTTCACTCCTCTTCCCCTTGTTTTCTATTGCGTATCTCACTTTCATTTGAATTAAATTTCTCAGTATTTTTCATGATACATGCCAAGAGGAGCTTAAGCTCTGAACTGGTCCAGCCAAAAGGCTGTCAGTTGTGCTGGTATCAAGCAGTGCTTATCTGCCTCTTGTATTTGAACAAATGCTGAGTTTCAACTTGAAATATCACAGAGAGATCCAAGTCCCTGAGGCATGGGAAAGCCGTACTATGAATACACTGATGATAATGGTCTTGGTTCTGAAGGTTTTATTGCATTTGTTATTTTCTAACATTCTGGAAAACATAGCATTAAAATGAACTGAGTAAACACAGATAAGTGGAAAAAGATGTTGGAGCTGGATAGAAAATGATCCTTTGTGCCCAAGGCTCTGTTGTCCCTTACTTTAGGGTCACTGGAGCAGTCTGGCACATGCTTAGCATTTTGCAGGGTATCAGCTGGCATTGAATAGCCACCTTAGTGGTGTCTCACAGAACTGTGGTGTTTGAGGGAAGAGATCAGTGTTGAAGTGGCTCTTACCATGTAGGAATAAAGCAAAGAAGTTGCCTGCTGGGATTTGGGCCTCAGCAGGGGTCAGCTTGCTATGACTTCTTGACATAGAAGATAAAGAATATGAACGTTACTCAGCCCTGATGGCTGTAGAGAAGCAATGAGCTACTAGATTTTTTTTTCTAATTGTGGGAAATAGGCATAGACAAATAGGATTTTAAGGTAAACAGTCTATTCTCTGCAAGAATTCAGGCACTTGGCTCTTAGGAGGGCTGAGCTGCCAGCAGGAAGCTCTTTCCTGCCTCTGCCCTGTGAAATTTTTTTGCCTTGCATAAAGTAGTCCACGTGCATGTAATTACCTTTTCTAATCAAGTCAAAAAGGGGCTAGTGTTTAAGTAGCTCCATTTCGCAGCTGATTTTCATATTTTATCTACTTTCATGTAAGTCTTAAGCTTTTGTAATGGTATAGCAACCTGATTTCAGACACCTTCCTCTCTGTCCCCATCTGGATGAGGTGACCAAGTCATTTATTATAATGAATTAGTAGAAGCCCATAGTGGGGTTCAGAGGGTCTGTGAAAATGAACATTTTGCTGTAAGGACTGAGGACAACCTCCATCTTCCATGGGTGAGGAGCCTGGGGTGCTCAGGATGCTCAGGATCTCACAGAAAACTAAAACTGGGAATTGAGCTATCTGTGGCAGATACAACTACCATTAAAATCAACATCAAGACTCTTGTTAATGTAAATGGATATATACAGATATTTATGAATTGTAGCAGAATGAAGCTGGTGTTTCTACCAGCTCGATGTTGGTGCTCAGAAGGACCTGCCTTGTATTGACACACAATTCCTCCGTGTCAGTACAACGATGGTACCCTCCATCCGTGATTTTCTTCCATAGTAATTTTTGACTTAGTAGTAAGTGATTGCAAAACCTCCCTTGTTTCGGTACTTTTGTGACATTAGTGCTTTTTCCTTTGTTAGTATAATACTGACTGATTAATCTCAACATTTAATCAATAATTTTATGTAATTAAACTGTTTGTGCTAGCTCAAAGGTTATGGCTTACTGTGGTCTTTATTTCACACCTCAGCTCTGATGCACTTACTCTCTGCTTCCAGAAACAACTTGAGTGATGTAAGGAAGTGACATCGGCTGATGATGTAGCTATTGGTGTTTTGTTCACAATCAGAAGCTACCTACATCATCCTCAGGGTGATGGGTTACAGTTTGTAGAATATTCTTTGTATTTTACCCTACCTATATTATTAAAAACTTCTAGTCTCTGTTTACTCCTCTTTCCCCCCACTGTGTTCTTTGCTTTCTCAGTAGTGTTAGAGGTCCTTCCTGCTGCTGCTGTGTCATGGCCTACTTTCTCGGAACCTGCTGCTCTGGCTTGTGCTTATCTGAGCACAGCTCATGGCACGGCAACATCTGAGCATGGTGTGGTACAGAGCTGATTTCTGTCCTTAAGGAATCTGTTCTTCTGGTTATTGATGGCAGCTAGCTTATGATGCCCATTGTTTTTTTTGGAGTAGATGCTTCAGAGTCCAAAAAGGGCTTTCAGAAGCACTTGGCTGAGTCTTGCTCCCCATTGCAGTTGGTTTTGAGATTAGACCCATGCTGAACATCAAGACTAGTAGTCAGAACTCAGTGCAGCTCCTTTTTGATTGAGCTGTTCATTGTCTTTAGGAAACATTGTCTTTACGAAACATTGTCTTTAAAATTCAGACATGACAGATGCTACTCTGTCACATGCAGTGAGAGCAGCTCTGTCTCTAGCTGGGAACTCTGATCTGCGTGCTGAAGTTGGGTTTGTTTCCGTTTTGGATGGTCATCACTAGAAAATGGGACTAGGCAGATGATATCCCACCACTGGTGATCTGCTCCCTCCAGTCTCATGCAGAAATACCGCATGTTGACATGGCAATATGTGTGGCTGTGTGCACAGCCTTGCAGGCTGGCTGGTGTCTCTGCCCTCATGAATGGAGGTTTCCTCTTAGAAAAGGAGGCACTGTGCCAGGGTAGCAGATGGGCAGGAGCAGCAGCAGCTGGAAGACCATGTATGATCATCATGTGGGCTTACTGTCTGCAGCGGTGCCAAAACAGCCACTTGGCTTTATCACGTCTGTGCTCAGGGCTGTTTCTAACCCAGCTGCTTCCAGAGGCAGGGTACAGAAAGGGGCAGGCAGCACTGAGTGTAGGAGGCAATGGGCTCTGCCCAGCATCCACCATCAAGAAGGGAAGCAGCAAGTTCCTCAAGGGCTGATGGCTACCATCTCTATTTCTGTCTGGAGCACTGTGTGAGAGCAGCCAGCCTGAGCCCTTGCTGTTCCCTCTCACCTGTACAGGCTGAGCTCTTCCCTATCATGTAGAACCTTACCTCAACCAGTAGAGCCTAACACACTGCCCTGCTACCACTGGGGTCAGGGAGTAGCTCCAGGACTGGTGTTCAGTGTGAGTTGGTATGGTGGGTTGGGCAGGTCTCCAGCAGAGCGTGCTGAGCAAAAGCACTGCTGATCAAACAACAATGCAGGGGGCCACGAAGAAGCCCTATGTTGACAGTCCCACAGACACCACTTAGGACTAACATCCAGACAGAATAACTCTGCCTTTCCCAAATAGCCATCTCCTTGCCATGACAGAGGCCAAGGATATGCTGGGGCATTATGAAGAACAGGGTCTGCATGGGCTGGTTTGTACTTGGACTGAGCCACCTTCTTATTTGTACTGTGATTCCAGCTTACTCCTGAAGATTGAACACATAAAGGAAGCAACCTTGGCAACTCTGTGGACTTCATACTAGAGATTGGTGCTTCAAAGTTGGTTCTTCCACCTTGGCTTAAAAGGTGTGTGTGGGAAGGAGTCCAGGTTCAGCACATCTGCATCTCCTGAGCTTTCTCTTGCTGTGGTTTGGAGGAGAACTTGATGCACTACTGAGATGCCGTTAACGTGTGTATTGTTATTTGATGTGTGATACTTGTAAAGCCAGAGTAGGCACACATCTGACTTCCCTGAGGGACTGGAGGAGAAACAGTGATCTAACCTGACCTGGTATTTTAATACAGGATGCACAGTTGAAATGTAGAGTAGAACACAGGCAATATAATGTTTCTTTCTGCTGATAAATAATTTGAAAGGTGACCTCCAAATGGCAAGGGAGGGAAAATATTCACTGGATTTATTCCCTTGAATTTACTTCTTTGCATTGAGGAAAGAAGCCTTGCAGGAGTATAGGGAGGGACTTCTCTCTTCAAGATGGCTTTTTAAGAACATGTGTACTAAGGCCTTGTGATGATTCCATGATCTGGAAGGGAAATTGTGATGCCCCAGATGAGACCCAGAAAGATCCCTGATAAACTGTGTTTGAAGATGAATTACGTGGATTAATGGGTTTGGGTGTTTTGCTTGAACTGCGTTTCTACCCTCTGTTACCTTAAAGTAAAAAAATGCTTCACAACTCAGAAGCAAAACAAAAAAATAACAGAAATGTTAAGTTTGCCTTGCTCTCCAAGGGTGAGCCTTGTGAACTAATTCATTTACTCCTCCACAAGGAAAACAAACCTCCACTCAGATTTGCCAATGTTGTGGCTATCCCTTTTAAGACATTGGAAAAATATATTTTCAGTATTTGGGAAACTTGGTCTCCATGTATTCTCATGGCAGTGGGGCTCAGTCTGATGCCTTCAGCTAGGAGCTGTTTCCCGGATTTTTCTGTAAAGCTGAATTATTGATGGATGCTAACTTTCCAGGGAGTGCACAGCTTTGAAAGGAGGCTCTTGGTTCATTGGTTCAGTGCCTGCCATAACAAATGGTACCTCAGATTGTGTTCTTGGTAACCAGCCCAGCCGTACCTTAAAAGTTTTCCTTGCCCTCTCTTCTTTCTGTTGAAAGTTGTTCTTGGTTGCCAGGAACCTTAATGCCCTCTGAGAGTTTGCCTCAGGGGAATCTGCCTTTAATCTATGCAAGTTGGTAACTTGAGTCCAAGAGTTTTAGGAAACTGACTGAGAAGTTGTGGAGCACTCTGGTGTATATTTTGATTGTGTTTTGGAACATTAGTGGGGACTAATAGACCTTGAAAGAGTCATTGTTTTGTTGTTTTTCAGAAAAAGCACACAGTTTGACCCTGAAAGTATAGTCTTGTCATTTTGGCATTGATGGTAGGTAAAGGCATAGTAATGGGGAAATAGGATCCCACCAGTCAGTGGAAGAACTGAAGAAAGAGTAGACATTTACTTCGACCTTCTAGACAAATAATAAATTCTAAGTCTGCTTCATAAACTCCATAGAGAAGTTTGACTTGCAGCTCACCTGCAGTACCTGAAATTAAAAACCCCTAATCTTATTCTTCACAATAATGTAGGACCTAGTAAATGGGTAGGAGCCAGTTGAAATACAAATTTTATGTGCTGGGTCTTCATCCTGGGCTATTTCTAGTGGCTTTTTAGCAGCCTGTTCCTGCACTAGTATGTCATCTCTGAGTTGTGTCCTGCCACCTTGTGGGGTGGCAGCTGAGATTAGCGCAGGGGTTGCTCAGAACTGGCTGGACCATGTGCTATGGTCTGATCACATGTGCAGTGTTCACTTCCATAACCAAACTCAGGGTTCTGCTTAGGGATGGGGATGCCCATAAGTAGTGTCTACACGATGGGTTGCAGTGGTTTAGAATGAAGAGAGCATGAAAGAGTATATAACCACTGACTGGTTTGCTAGTCCTGGGCTATAGTTGAAAAGGAGAACATAAACACCAGAATGTATAAAGGAACACCAGGAGAGAAGAATTACTGTTCCTGTACTTAGAAACTTATGTAGTGCCAGAGCCATTTATCCTCTGTGTGTACAGCTCCCAGCACAGTGGATGTCTTGAGCTGCTTTTTCAGTAGCACAAATTACAAAAATAAGCACAAAACTGGATTTTACCATCCCCATTGCACCAAAGTTATAAATCTGAAAAAAATCCTAAAAGGTACAGGAATAATACCAGTGTGGAGAAACTTTCTTACAGGGATGAAGATAAGGACTTAAGAACTCTTTGTTCTCCAAAAAAGTGACTTGATCCTGGTATGAATGTTTTAATAACTTATTAGCAGGGCACTCCTTACTTTATTTATGAGTTAGAGGGTAAGTGAAATCTAGTGGCTGGAAGTGAAAGCAGAAAAGCATAAACTCGCCTTGAGGTGGATGTTTTATGAATCAGCATAATTAATCTTGAAACAACATATCCAGAGAAGGCCTGAACCTGAGATAGAGCAACCAACTACTGCTCCTCTCCGTGTCTGCAGGTGCGTGGGCTCAGCTTGGCTTGCAGGATACAGGGCAGGGGGCGAGGGCGTCGATCCCCGTGACCTGACCGGTGCGGGAGTTGTGATCTGGGGGTTCGCACAACACCCGAGGGCACCGGCCGGTTCTCCCGCAGCCGCCGGGCCGTGCGCGGAGCTGTGCGGCGCCGATGCCACCTCCCCGGTACGCGGGCCGTGGCCGGTGCGCCCGGCGCGGGGAAGGATGCTCCGGCGGGACTCCCGCCGGCACCACCGCGTTGTGTAACGCAGCGCTCCCGCTCTCC
>VXAY01002810.1:146930-270298 GCA_013399855.1 Oxyruncus cristatus
GTAACGCGCTCCCCCCGCGGCCGCGCCCCGCTCCGCCCGAGCCCCGCGGGGCTGCGGGGGGAGGCCCGGCGGCTCACGCCTTCTCCCCCCCGCCGGTTGCTTGCTTGCAGCTCCGGGGCTGTGACAGCGCCGTCCCCCACCGCGGAGCAGGCAGCGGCGGCCGGCTCTGCCCGCCGGGCTCTCGGCTGAGGAGGGAGCGCGTCTTCCCGCAACTTCCCGGCGCTCGCAAGGCTCCGCGATGGAAGGGAAAGGTGGGTCGGGCGCAGGGGGGGCGGCGGCGAAAGGACCGCAGTGGCCGGGCTGGTGCGGGGCCGGGCGGCCGAGGCTGCCGCTGTGCTATGGACATTGCAGCACCGGCGGGGAGCGGGCGGGAGGCGCGTCCCTGCCGATCCCGCGGGGTGCTCGGCCCGCTGCGTAGGGAGTGAGGGGAAGGGGTGGCTGTTTGTTTGTTTGGGTTTTTTTAATTTATTTATTTTTCTTTAGGGCGAGACAGATGTTAGTGATTTGTTTTCTTAATGCTAAGGATTTGCATAATAAATATGAGGTCTGTCCCGTGTTTTTTTAGCCAGTCAGCAATGGAGAGGTTTTTAACAGATGAAAAGCATTTCATGATTAGAATGGGTTTTTAAAAAAATCTTTTTTTTTTTTTTTTTTCCTGAAACGAGAAGAGGGCTATAGAGCTCTGCCCTCGTTACATTGCATATTTAACACCTCAGAACATAATGATAGATTGGGAGAAATGCAATGAGTATTGTGCTGTTGAAGTGTCCACCCTGGAAAGACGAGATCATTAAATATTGCCTGCCTAGCTCGTGTGTTTGCATACAGAGATACCTCATCCACGTATATCCCCTCAGGTTGAGCATATGTATTTTGTTTCCATACATAGCTATGTAGTCCTGCAGGCTTATTTACCTATCTACCTCTACAATTGCTTTGGAAATGCCACATTCAACTGGTACGTGAACTCAAAATCTGTACACGTTAATTGCCAATGCAATATTGATGGTAAGTCAGTCCATGCAGAAGAAAGGCGAGTTGCCATTCCCACTCAACATAGCTGCCAGCTCTCCTGTATAACACAAATCTGGTAGCTGTGTAATTGATAGCGATCAAGGCAGTGGGACAATATGGACTACATTAATTCAAGGAAAATTATGGTAGACTTGTATAACACAATACTACATACCTTCCAGGGAGACGAGCAAGCTATATTTAAACCTCAGGTTTATTTTTATAACTATCTTGTCAATCAGGGCTATAGTTCTCCTGTGTGGGAATATCTGATTATATGCTGATTAAGGAAGGAAGCTATTTCAATCATAAGGAGGCAGTATGTCCTATGAAGTACAGTTTCTTGTGGGCAGTGATCGATAGAATTACCAGGGCATGAGTACAGGTAAGTACCTCTTAAGAAAGTGTATCTGCAAAGACTTTACTTAAATTAAAAAGCTCACAGCAGTCATATTAGCCTCAAGTATTTTTTTTTATTATCCTTGCTGTTTTCACAGTTAACATGAGATGGGCCAGCTTTGCCTTTTGAATGTCCTACTAGTACATGTCTTGATGAGAAACAAATGGACTGTGACTTTAGTATAACACATTACGTACCTTGTCATGCGCTACACGGGCAGGCAAAAGGCTCTTCGTGGAACTTCTGATGGAGCTCCTGTAGCTGGAGGAGTTATATGGGGGTCAGAAAGGAAACATCTGCAATAAAGTAAGAAGGGTCTATCTAGCTGGTGTCAAAAGCACCCCCAGAATGAGCATCACCCGATTCCCATCTTGTGCAAATGGCAACTGTTATGATGCAGTTGCTGCCGGAGTCGGCAATGAGCATCTGAATGAGGCAGCTTTTCAGGCCAATGGTACTTGTGTTTATTAGTTGCAAGATGGGCTCCCCAGCAATCCATGCTTCCTTGTGCTTGGCTTTGGTGGAGGAGATAGCAGGAGCAAGAAGACCCCAAGAGTCCCCTACTCTTAGAATTTTGTGCAGAAAATTCTCAGTGGTTTTCTGTTGCTAGCGATTTTCTTTCATGAGGTAGAGGTAGGGAACAAATACTGCCTGGGTTTCCTCTATCTATGTAAAAAGAAGAGCAAACCCCACAGAAATCAAGGCACCAAAATGGGACAGGTCCGAAGCAGAAACTTGAAAGGAAATATACAAGGAACTTTGGCATCTCAATGAAAAAAAAATGAGAAGGCAGGAGTCTTCTCACGGCAGGGATCCAATTGTGCTGGCACTGAAGTAATTTTTGAAACTCACATAGTGTTAGAGAAGCATGAGAAGGCCTGTGGTGCACAGGTCTAGCAGACTAATTTTGTGTGCATGTATAGTGAAGCACAACACAGGTGTCTCCCCAGAGGGAAGGTATGAGCCAGTCTAAACTCACGTTTTCATTTTTTGTGACTAATCCTAGATGGACTTGCAACTGCATTGCCTTGCTAAGCACTTGTTTACGTTTTATTTTCATTACCAACCAGGTCTCTGCATTGCGAGTCCTGTGTTATGAGCTTGCTGCTTACATACAATGTTTCTCCAAAATCATCTCGCTTTTTAAATGCTCTCTCCTGCAGTCTTTCTCCCACCCCTCCAGTCTTCCTTGGTGCAGATCTTAGAACATCTCAAACTCATCGTTGTGCAGATACTGGGGAAGAGTGTGTGCTATATTAAGCAACATAGTCTGTTTAAGAAAACCTACCTTCTGGTCCCTGAATTCAGCTGTCCCTGATGACTGCTGTGGACATTTCTGCCTAGGATTTGCCATCTCAGTACAACTTGGTTGTCCAAATGTGGCTGGTGCTGATGCTTTGCAAAACATGCAGTCCTCTGTAAAATCCGGGCTAGAGAATCATCTCTGGTGCTGCCCAGAGCAGCCATAACTGATTTCACTGGTTGGACTTCTTCACAAGAAAGAGCGAAGAAGAACATATTCTAGTTTTTGTGCAGTGGGATGCAGGACTAAACACTTTACTGTTAGGACTGTAGCAGTAAGAATGCAAGCCAAGAGAGTTCTGATGTGGGCTGAGGAGGTGGTGCAGCCTGTGCCATCTTCCAACAGTCAAAGCTGGCTGGAGCTGAACATCTTTATCTCCTCACAGCTCCTAAAAGATAAATAGCACTCTCTGGAACTGCAATGTTACCAACGCATCTTGGTGGTCTAAAAGTAGCATTTGGCCTCATCTAACTTACAGCTTCTTTGATTTACTCTGTTCTGCACATTCACTGTCTCCAAACCTTTTCCACAAGTACGAAGCTTAAAAGTTGTAGCTGTTCCCGAAGCTCATTAGGCAATGGGGGAATGGAGGGCACTGTGGGTGAGAGCTCTGTTTTGCATCTGCCACCTGATCCCTGTTCTTGAATCTCGCCACTACAGCAGTTCCTGTAGGCTGCAGCAGTAAGCGATACCACACCAGGCATCCCAGGAGCTGGGCTTTGCCAAAGCTAACAATAGTTAATGTGGAGGTTAAAGAATACTTGGTCACTTGCCAAATTCTTCAGTCACAGCTAGAAAGATGCTTAGCGGAGGAAGGAACGTCACGCAGCGATGTTCAGACTCGGAGGCTGGGAAAGAAATCAGCCTAGCAAGAGTCAAGCTGCACAGTGTGGAATGTATCCCTGGGCTTCTGGATGGAGTAGAGAAGGACTGCAGGGCTAGCCTTGCTGCGGGGAGGACTCCTTTCCTCTGGCACTGCTGTACCCTTTCCTGGACTTATGAAGACACAGGGAAATCCCTTTGTGTCTCACTGCCAGAAAACACTTATTACTACTTTTATCTTGCCTGAGGTGGGGATTGGGGTTTTAATGTGTCTGTGTTTATGGGGAGCAGGGGAAGGTTGTCTGCCTGAAACCTGTTCACGGGCCCAGCCAGTTTTTGGTGCTCTCTGGTCTCCCTGGAAGTCAGTGCTGGGCGCTGGTGGCTCTGGGGTAATTGCACTGCCTGGTTGCAGGGCAGGCTGCTGACAGCTTAGGATGCATGCTGTTAGCTAGGAAATACAGCAGGGTTTGTTCTTGTCAGCTGGTCTACAGGGACAGCAAATCTAAAGCACATTGTTGGCTGAGATGTGGAGGTGCTCTTGTCAGTCTTCTGAGCCCTGGTCCTTCCCTGTTGGATAGTAATCTCAGGTTGGAGAGACACTCTTCATGCAGTGGGTCTTTCCACAGGAAACCCATCCTCGTGCTCAGAAGGCTGTGTGGTAGCATCCAGAGGACCTGGCCTTATAGTTCTCTTCTACTGAGGGTCTCAAAGCAGTAGGCCTTGGAGGAATTGTCTGCAGAGGAAATCTCTGCAGTGTGACTGTCCTAGGCAGATGCTGCCACAGTAGTGCGACCTGAGTCATGTTCTCTTCTCAGTCACAAAGCTGGGAGCAGGATTTTTGCTTTTGTAGAAAAACCACAGTGCTGCTGTTCATAGACATGTGATGTTCAGGCCTTTAAGTGAGATCTGTAAACGAGCAATAAGACCCCATTTACCTAGGGCACAGTTACATTTTTCTGGGTCTGGCAAACTGGTCTGAGCTTTTTGCACCTTGCGAATATGGGAATGGGCAGTGTGGTTTGATCCATCTCTCCCCACTGGAGCTGCTCGGAAGCCTCCTTGTCCAGCCCCAGAATTGTGGACCAGCTTTCTCTGTGCAGCTGTCCGCACACTATGCCTGTAAAGGACAGAACCTTCACCTTGAAGAACTTGTGATCAAAACCCAACAAGAGCTGAGGAGTGGTAGGATTGAAGACAGGCTTTGTGGACAAGGTGAGAGAGGGTGGCAAGTAGGAACATGCAGTTCTGGAGGTTGCTGTGCACTGTTCCCACCTTCATGGCTTTCTTCAATGATCAAAGAAAAGATCTTGGAGATCCCAGCTGTAGTTCATGTCCTGAAGTTGTTTGGAATGCTCACATCAAAATGTACTTCATAATGCGTCTTCCTGACGTGTCCTGTATTTGTTAGAGGTGAGTCTGCAACATTTACTGTTGCATGTGTGTTGGAGTAATGCAGATTGCTTTGGTAAAGTCTGGGTCACACAAGTCATCTTGCATACTTGTTTGTAATGGAAACAAAGTAGTGGCACAGTTACTTTTGCTATGAAACTGTTTACTTTGTTTGGGGAATACTTGCATTTCTGTCAGGATGGTCATAGGCTTCTCTGAGCACCACATTTTCCGTAGAGGAGGCAGCCCCATGCTCTCAGCCTTTCACAGAGATGTGCCGTGTGAGATCCAGGGCATGTTACTGAGGCTAACAGTTCTCAGAGTGGCTGCTTGAAGTTTGACACAGGGAAGCAAGTTTGGGGATGTAAATAAATGGCTTTTTTTTACTATCTCCCCTGTGCCATGTATTTCAATATGGGTACCAGCTTTCCATATAGCAAGGGAACACTTTAATTGCCTGACCTTAACACCTTATCCCTGAGGCTGGAGTGGGATGCTGTAAAGATTACTTTGGTCCTGTGCCTCAGACTAGGTCTCTGCTGAAAGATGCAGGAGGGGAGTATAAAGCACTAAGCTAACACTGCTTTCATGCTATTTTTTAATGCATTTCAGAAAGCAAGAGAAATGTCTGTTCTCCTCACTTTAGAAACCATGTTAAACTCAACAAATATGATTGTCCTGGCAGGGCTCAAAGATGGTAAGAGCTCAGGTTGCTGTGTGGTACTTGCAAATGAGCCAACCTTGGCCATTTGCTGCCACCTAGAAGAGCAGATAATGGTCTAATACCTTTATTAACCATCATTTCATAGCTGCTGAAATACTCTGGGTGGGCATCTACAACTTCTGCATGAGAAGGGTGACCCAAGACTATCTGATCCTGGGGGAAGTAGACATGGTACCCCAGAAAGTGTGTGTGCTCTAATGGGCCTTGTAATGAGGAAGGAAAAGTGGCCATGCTCATGTTCCTTTATACCTACAAACCCACCATGTTACTAAAGAAAGGGGAAAGAGGACCCTAATAATAGTCTAAAATCTTATAAAAATTGGTGGCGGACTCGGTCATCTGGCTCTTAGGAAAATACTCAAGGAGCAAGTCCTCTAACCCACTTCTGCAAGTTATGTGGGAGACGTGGATGTTGCTTTTGGGCTGAATGAAATGCTGGAGTAATTGACAATGTTTTGTTTGTTTGTTTTTAATGCATTAAGTTGTTCTGATGCACCATATAGCAGCTGGAAGCATAATCTGGATACTTTGAGTAATGACTTGGATACAGCTGTTTCATCCTTATGTCATTTGGGGTACAGTAATTTTAGAAAAAAAAAAACTTGATTTTTTTTTTAAGCTTTTTTCTTTTTTTTTTTTTTTTCTTTTTAAAGGGGCTTAGCTTACCAGAAGGGTTTTCTTACCTGCTCTTATCTTTCACTCTCTATCTACTCAGCAATTCAAACCCTGTCTGAGTTGCATTCATTTCTAATGTGCCATAAAACTTGATATGCAAAATCTAGTTATTTAGGAAGAATTGCAGAAATTATTTTAGTCTGTGTCTTTTGACCTCTAAGTGAGGTAACATGATTAATTTTTACGTACAAAGCTTGGTGTTTATTAGCATGGTAAAAGTCAAACTGACAATGAAAAATATTGCTGATGGGCATTAAAATTCATGCTTTCACTCAAATTATAAAGGTTTTAATAATGCTGTTATACTAAAATGATTGAAGAAAGAGTTTACTGTTTTCCTGTCAGTGATACAAGGATGGTTCCTTTTAATATATCTCCTATATCCCTGCTTTTTCTAAGTGTTCTTTATACTCAATAAGAGTACAAATCATCATGCTAATTCATTGAGTTTCTTCTCCCAGGTCTCAGGTTTGGATGAACCTTATGATTTGATACTTATGCAGGACACACATTGAAAGCCATGGCTTTTTTCTTCAGATTGAATTAAACCATTTATGGTGTCATCATGTTTCAGTAGAGATCTTGTGGCTTGAGATGATGGCTGCTCAATGGAGTGCGGGAGCAATCCTGCGGCGTGCCATGAGCCCCGTGGCTGAGGGAGGGCTGTGTGTGCATCAGGATGTGTACTTTTGAGAAGTAAGGCGTTTTTACTTGCTATTTTTAATAGCATGTGCAAAGCAAAGAAATCAGGGAAGCATGGAATAGCATTTCTAATTTGGAAAACGGCTTTTCTTGAGCTGTGCAGCTTCTTCCTCTTGTGTTTCATCCCCCCGTTGGAGACTGGCTTAAGGCTGGCTTTATCTGCCATCAGCCTTCGATAGGTAAGGTTAATTTGCTGAATGTAACTACTTGGATTTTCTTCATAAATCCTCCAGAAGGGTGGAATGTTTTATTCGTATAATAAGGGAAAGTTGCCTTCTTTCTCAGTCAGTGAGAATGTATTATTAATGCAAAAACACTTTCCTGGCATTTAATGCTATATTCAGAAGAGGCTGACAAAGATGAAAGCCTCTCCAGGAAGACTGAAGCCCATCTGATCACTAAGTCTCTTATGCCATTTTTATTCCAGTGTAATGTGCTAGCACTGTGTATTTTTCTCCCCAAATCCAGGCAGACAAGGTTATTGGTAGGATGGGCATGCTTAAGTGTTGGGATAGTCACTACTCAAGCAAACGTTGAACTAGAAAACTTGAGGTATCTTCCAGCTGACTCTGGTCTCTAATATGACCCTACTGAGGAACTTGAACTCTAAATCTGATTCCGGATTCTGTATCCTGCCTCTTCCTACTCCCGTTCACATACTGGTCTCTACTGTCTTCTCATTTGAGTGTTTATAATTACTTGGGACATTGAAGAGCAGGATCCAGATGTTGTGGCCATTGTTTAGCTGTGCTTTATTTGGGGTGGGGTGGAATTACAGGTGTCTGTGCAGTTTGAAAGATCAAACCTGTGTGAAATTCAGCAGTAGAATAAACTTCTGCTTTGAATGACAGCCCTCAGCATTTCATCCTTTATTGATGTGTAGTCCTGAGTGTGAGTTTTGGGGGAGCACTTCAGTGAGTATAAAACTTGTCTGACCTTCAGCTGAGAATATTTTGCAGCAGTGACTTTAGAAAGGTAAGGAACAAACATCAAAATACTCCACATATCCAGAATTACTATTTCATCAGAGACGGTGTTATTTTGGGATTCAGTTTAGTTTTCTGAAACTTTGTCTGGAAGACATAAGTATGAATTCATTCTCGGCTTAAGAATCCTTGCACATGCCATGCTCACCATGATGCAAAAATGTCCATTCCACTGCCACTTTAGAAAAACCCCAGATTCAGTCATACATGGTAGTGACTCGACCATAATGTGAGAGGGAAACAGCAGCAATACCAACAAAATGAGGAAAAATTTAGAATCCAGCACCTTCTAGTATATATATATATATATATATAAAAAGTTAATTATAGATGAAGGAAGACTTAGATTTCCTATTTTGATACTAACAGGCCATTGCAGCATAACTGGGTTGACAATAGAATAAGCTTCCTCAGCAAGACCTGCTTTTCTTAATATTTCCTGCTTATTTGATCTCTGTGAAGGCTGCATATGAGCTTTTGAGATTTTTCTGGCCTTGAGTTCATATTCCCTTTTAGTATTGACCAGCACTCCTGGTATTCTGAGACTGCCCATTAACCTGTGCCATATGTTATCAAATAATTGCATTGACAAAGCCAGCTGTTAATTTTTAAACTTTTTATTCCCATAAAAAGTGCCCCAGTGGAGAAATTTCATACTGCAAATTATAACCATTTTGTTGCAATATGAGAAGTGAGGGAGAAATCAGCAGAGAAGTTTAAAAATTACTGTCCTGAGTCTCCTCTTCCAGTCAAGATTTTCAACAAAGTTAGTGGAGCTGTTCTGGATTTGCACTTGTGTAGATAAATGCATCATTTGGTCAGCAGGCAAAGGCCAGGTCTCTAATGCCTTACTCAAAACGCAATGGAAATAACACTGATTATATGATTTAAGATCTATTTAAATGACTTTAGACCTCAATTATTAACCACTTAATAAGTAGTAAAGGTTTTAAGAAGTAATTTTATATTGGTTCACGGCGATACTAAAATAACAAAAAGTTACGGCTTATTTTACTTTCTTCCTTTCACTTTGCAGGCAATTACCTTTATTGGTACAAATGATATAGCTTTGAGGGGTTTGTGTTAGCAACTGCTATTAAAATTGCTATATAGTATCTTCAAAAGTCAGAAGATCCACCCCATCTTAAAAATGACTATGAATTACACGTCTAACAAGTGGCTTTATGCTGAGACATGTCTCTGCCATTACCACCAAACATAGTGCCAGATATCTAGATTTACCTGTCAGTTTTATTTGTATGATTCATCTCTCAGTAACTTGCATTTCAGGCTCTCTGACCTAAACTGTGTTTATAGTGCGTTCCCCTCTCAAAAAAACCCAAACATCCAGGAACAGCAAGACTCTGAGTTTTTATTTGTTTGTTTAAAAAAGAAAAAAAGGCACTAGGGATGAATTTTCCACCTCCTTTGATTAGAAGCTTCCCAGAAATACTGAGGACAAACCTGACATACTGAAGCATACAGCCGTGGGCAGTATACAGAGGCAAAGAACAGAAAGTGTTTAAAATCTTAATTATTTATAGTAAGAAAATAATGGTTTTCATTAAATCGTCCCTTCTGTGGCACCACCCTAAGGTTGATGACAGAGATCCGAGTACAGAATTTAGCCTTGTGTTCTACTGCCTGTGAAACTGAGAGCAGGGAATTGAGGCTGATGCTGAGCTTTGCATGCACGGAGGTGTTCTAGTGCAAGCAGTGCTCTGTGCTCTGCAAGTCAGCCAAATGGTGGGAATGTTCGGACTGATGGCCTGTTACAGGCATACCACTGTGTATATGAAAAAGCAGGCAGTTCCTTTTTTGTTTGAGGGTTTTCAGGAACAGTGAATACCGAAGAGTCTCACTGAATCTGAGCACTGTTTAAGCTGGCATCACCGCCACTGAAGTGCATTTATGCTCCTGTGGAGGATGAGTTCATATTCAGTAATCTCAAAGGCAAGGCTGGTGTATAGCTCACCTTACTGCTCTTGTATTCCTGAAGTCACCTTTATTTACCCAGAAGCTGCATGGTAATTTTAGTAATCCAAACCAAACAGAGCACGTCCTGGGTGCAGCTCCAACTGATCTTGAAAGTAGCTTGGTGGGCTATTGGCTTGGAGAATATTAGGACCATGTAGATGGATGTGTCTCACTTCCGTCTCTCCCCTGTAGCTTGATATCAGTTCTGTAGGTTGGGCTTTGGCTTGGAGCCTGGCCGTGGCACCCAGCAGGTGTGCTTGGTGCTTGGCTCTTCATCCTGGTTCCTCACATGTGTGAAGACTTTGTCTTCTGCTGTTTCCCTGCCTATGGACAGCCCCTCTCCTTAGTATCAGGTCTTGAGCCTCAGGAGGAGTCAGTGACTTAGTAAAGGATAATGTATGATGCTTTGGGCTGTTGTTTGCCTGTCAGGAACACTGAAGGAAGCATCTACTTCTTCTCCCTCTTGTTTACAGAGGAGCTGCCTGAAAATCAGGTCTCTTATTTAGCAGAAAATCCCGTTTTCTGAAGTTTCTCTGGTGAACTGGATTGAACCCAGTGTTTTTCTTACCATTGCGGCCCCTCAAGAGCTTCCTGGACTCTGCACTTTCTGATGGATCCTGCCTTGGATTCAAGAGTTTGTCAGTACCCATGGTGGTATGAACAGCACAACTGAGAGCAGAAACTCATGTTTTTAAGTTAAACAACTTTAGTGTGTGCTGTTCTTGTTCAATAGCCAACTCTTACTGATTTCTAAGGGATGGTGGATTTCATGGGATACTTTTAAGGCCCTTCCAGGTGGAGGTACATAGGGACCATAAAGCTTTATCAGTGCTTTTAGCTCTTGTACTGTTTCTCTAATCAAGCTTATAGCTCTTCTATCTGTTGAAGTATGGAGGTTAAGTTGATGAGAAAAATAGTTGTTTCTAAGTTTCCATTTTGACCTCTTTTGTAAAAGAGAAACAGTGCTGTTTGCCAGAAAGGAGAGCCACATTGTCAGGAAGTCTTGTGTATTCTTCTTTTCAAAAATACTGTATATCAGTCCTAAGTAACATGTTTTAGTTTGAAATTGTTTTGAAATAATTTCTTTGGGGAATAATACTGTTATTAATTAGTTATGTTATTACTAATTCTGTTAACAAACAGTAATGCTTCATTTAAAACTTTAAAACTTATTTTTTTCCCTAGGAAACAGCAACAGAACTGGTCACTAAGTTGCAAGTGTTACAATTTACTATGTCAAGTATTTCTGTGTAGAAGATGTCAGCTGCAAATGTTTTGCCCATCCTTTGCCAATGGTTATTGGCTCAAATATTGTGCAAGGCCATGTGAAACTATTTAGTTCCATGAAGAACTGATCTAATCTGGATGGATTATCTTGTAGCTTTACCAAAAAAGCATCATTCAAACCAGACTGCACTGTCTTGGTTTATGAACTATGTGGCTTTCACCCCATGTCCCGGAATAGCCCCAGCTGGCACTGATACCTATGAACTACATATATTTATAGTGGTGCTGCATGGTACCAGAAATAGTGACCAAGGTGGCTATCAGCCAATGGCTGCTGAATGCCCTGAGATAATGATGGAGCAATCAGAAATATCAAAGCACGGGCAGTGGAGTCGCTTGATGTAAGACAAGCCTGGATGGATCTGGTATTGCATCTTTCTTTTTTGCTGAAAGGCATACTGGACTGTCAAATCTGTTCCTAGAGGGGCTAGTTACAGCTACATGAGGCAATAAATCACCTCCTGCTCTTCTGGAAAAGAAACCCCTTGGCTCTCAGCTCAACCCCTGCTGGCAAAAAAGTGTGGCAATGGAGAGCCAGAATTTCACACAGCTGTGCCAAGTCCAATATACCAGCTTGTAAATCACTTGGGTTCAGCCCCTTGTGTCTGTGTACTCAGTAGTGGTAGGATGGCTACAGAAACCTCTGCTTAGTGGAGTTCCTGTGCATGGGGTCTGTGCGGCTCTGTACTTTATGTTAAATGGGAGGCTGGTGCCTGGAAAGTATGTGTTTGTGTGTGCTCTGGGGTTGAGATCTTCATTACCTTGGGTAGTTTTATTAGGAACCCAGTATTTATAAGGCTTTAGTGCCTTACCCTGCTGATCTGAGACCTTGCCTGGGTAGCATTTGTAGTTTGGGAGTGGTTGGATCACAGAATCACAGAATATTCTGGGTTGGAAGCAACCCACAAGGATCATCAAGTCCAGCTCTTAAGTGAATGGTCCGTAGGGGGATTGAACCCACAACCTTGGCACAGATAGCACCACGCTCCAACCAGCTGAGCTAATCTCAGGGTTATCCAGTTGTTGATATTGTGTCGTTGGCCTGAGAGCTCAGGGAGCTTTGGAAGGAGGGCTGGTTGGTGATAAGGAAGAGGACAGTACAGAGCAACATAACTCCTCGGTTAAATCCTACCTCTGAATTTTCGTGTGTTGAAATTGCTTTTAAGTCCTCTGTGCTGCTGAATGGAATGAAGATTGGTGGGTATCACAGCCCTGAAACCAGGGCTGCTAATCCAAAAGGTTTGGAACCATTTTACTACTAAAACACATGTA
The DNA here is from genome assembly GCA_013399855.1 of Oxyruncus cristatus. Lineage (NCBI taxonomy): Eukaryota > Metazoa > Chordata > Aves > Passeriformes > Cotingidae > Oxyruncus > Oxyruncus cristatus. The sequence goes on from VXAY01002810.1 coordinate 159,482, forward strand.
GTTTAGTGGGGTGGTATTAGCTTCCCCCTCTATCTTTTTCTGAAGTTCATAGCTCAAAGGTGCTCCTGAAACATCTCAGATGACTTTAACTGGAGACATGCATCCCATGCTAGCTGCCATCGTGACTAGAAAAGGTGAAGTTTACTAGGGTTTTTTTGGATGATGAATCCTAATAGTTTTTCACCACTTCAGCAATAAATAAAGCAGCAGTGTTTAAAAATAGTCGGTAAGATCATAGTGTCAGGCCTGGAGAGATGCATTAGTGCTGCAGCAGCCTAAATGGTGGTCAAAGATTACAGAAGGATAAAAGTGCATCTGACCTGTTTGGCAAGATAGACAAGAACACAAGGAAACCTCTGTTCCATTTTTTTTTTCTCCTCCTGGTGAATATTGTTGTAGCATCATTGTGTTGTGTTGCATCTATGTTTGTTTTTCCCCCCCTAGCTGTTATGAGGCCTGTGTGTTTCAGCATCATTCTGATGTGGGTCTGATATGGTGATGTCCTTTCTTTGCCTCAGCCCTAATCTTGTTCTTAGTAAAGATGGTGATGCAGAACACACTAGAAAAACATGGGGTCTGAGAAGTGTTTCTGTAAGTTTGCTGTATTCCATAGGTTGGTCTGTGTACTGTATCCCAGAGGGATATCCTTACAGAAGCACAGACGAAGGGACTGAAGTAGCAGTCTACGTAATTGTCCCTTTTTTGCTACAACTGCTAATCACCTGGCATTTCATAACATCTTTTTCTCCTCCTGTGCTGTCAGCTCCAATACCTGCTGTACCATCTTGCAATGATTGGGACGGCAGAAGATTGCGATCCCATAATTGCTTTATAGTTGGTTTGCTGTGAGCCTGGCGGATGAAAATTACCTTGAATGGTAAATGAAGTTACAAGTGCATGTGATCGAATGCTGGTGTGCGTCACTGCCCTCTTCACGTTTTGTGCTGCATGTGTAACGTTTCCATTAACTGGGACTGAAGGACTTGTTTGTTCGTTTGCACCATTTTGCAGGATACACTAGACTTGTGTGCCAAAGACAATATTAATTTTTTTCCCGCTAATAAGATCTATTGATAGGCACTTCCTGGTGGGACTGAAATCCTTCAGTAAAAGAGATTTGTTACATAAAACATTTTGTACTTTGAAATGTCAGGGAATCTTTATAAAGCTATGAAAATGTTATGAATCGTGCATATAATCCAACTCTTAATTTTAAAATCTACATGTTTTATAAAATTATTACAGTGACCTTATTTTTAGTTTAAAATAGTGTAGTTGGCTTGGTGTAATCTGCAAAGTTTCCATGCACAGCAAATCCAATTTTTCATGTAGAAAAAGATCTTCAAAGACAAATATTTGCAGTAACAGAAAAGGCAACATAGTGAAATGATGTTAAAGAATATTATTCTTTGGATAATTGTTTCCTTTTTTTTTCTTTATGGCTCATCACTGGAGGAAGATATCCAGGACTGTGTGTGGATGTGTGTGCTTCTAGCAGGTGGCTAGTTTTAATCACCTTTCCATGAGGGGAGGGGATTAGGAATTTTGAATGAATGATTCTCTCAATGGGAGAGAGTGTTTATTGCTTGAGGTCTCTCAGGTACTAGTTAGCCTGGTTTTGTGGGTGATGGATGCATTTGAGACTGTTCCAGAGAGATCAATGAGTCTGTGTCACCAAACCCTGCTGAGGGCACACCACTAGTTAGTTAGTTACATAAAAGTGTACGTTTGCCATTGAGGAACAAGGGGCTCAAAACAATAAGCACCTGTATCAGTGGGTGCTTTTCCTGTATTTGCGTTGTCATGTGCCCTTTGACTTCTGCTGTCACACCTGTCCTGGCACACCTACCTGTGCCAGCAATAGAACTGACATATCTCAAGTCAGCATCTCAGGAACTTAATGCATCTTACACTGCTGGTGCGTAAGCAAAGGGAAAGCCTCTAGTGCTCTGTACATTATATTGTCTGTTTGAATAATGTAGCCATTTCACCAATACAGGGTAGAATCCCAAGAAACCAAAATCCTTTTCTAAAAATGGTACATTTTGTTCTGTTGCAAAACCCAGGCGGGAACAAGCAATGTCAGCGCCTTATGGTGTAAGAGCACCTTTGGGGTAATGCAGCTTACCTTGTATATTCAACAACTGTCCCAAAAGTCAATTAGAAATATTAGCAAAGCCAAAGCCTTTCAGGTCTGGTATAGAGTTGAATAACATTTGAAAGACCCATCTTCTGAAAAGTTCAAATGTTTCAGTACTAGCAGCTGTCCAGAGTAAGAAAAGTTGGAATAGGAAATTTGTAGGACATGAAGACAATTCAGCATTGAATTGCTTTGTTTTGATACTTCTGTTCAAAAGCAGCTCAGCATCTCAAGGATGTTCAGGTGACATGTTTTTATGACATTTAATGTTTTGCCAAAAGAGGTCAAAAGCTTCATTCTCATTGACTTCAATACTTTTTCCTAATGACACATGGATTCTGGAGCTGAGTCTGGCAGCTGGATTCCATTCTGTCCTCCCCTCAAATCAGTCTGCCTGGTGAAATGCCAGCCTTTGTGACATACAACACTAAATTGTTGCACAGCTCTTTGCATTCATGGGTATCAGTGCTACAAAAAGGAAGCCAAGAGCTTTATCAGGGCTACAAAGGAAAATGAGGCACAGAGTAGAAGTAACTTGCTCAAGGTCACTCTTGAAAGTGCTAGGATAACTCTGATTCTAGGACAGGAATAAAACACCTTTTCCATGATACTCTGAGCTAGAACATCAGAAAATTCATATCTTTAGTGAACGACAGGGAGCTTCCTTATTGCAATGTGAAAGATATAGTTCTCCAGGGATTTTCCCTGAATAAGAGAATGGGGCTGTGAACCACAAGTTAGCAGCAGTGTGTTAGTAGGGAAAGGAAGATGAATTTATTAAAAGTATTCTTCAACTATTTTTGGATTAGTTGAAGGCGGTAGAACATTCTTTTTTGACCCTGTGTGTAACTGGCCCTGCAGTAACCCCAATGAGACTGTCTCATTGCTGGAAAATGCAGTGTTGTTCTTGCATAATGGGAGGGGCAGGGTGGGGGTAGAGATCCAAAAGACAATTCTCAATAATAGTAATATAGAAAGTCTGAGGGCTTGTTGAGGAAGCATCTATGGACCTGGTTCATAAGCAGATGCCTTCTCCGAGTGAGGATATTATTGCCCTCCTTTGGTGTAAAGAAATAGAACAGCAGCAAGTCAGCACGTGCTTCTAGCACTTATGATTCCTGGGGGTTAGAGGCTTGGCGGAAATGTTTTCTGCTACTGACCCAGCTATGTAAATATCTCAGTGTATGTAGAAAGAGATTACATGATGCAGTTCTTAGTCTTAAATGAAGATTTTTCTTGAGTTAAGAGAAAGCTAATTCTCTAGGGTGTTCAATTTCTTCCTCCACCTGCAGCATCCTGACCGTTCCCCTAGGACTACTGTGGTCCTTATAAACCTGGAGTTCAGTACCTGCAAAGGTTTGGACTGCCTCCAAGCATCAGCCTCCCTGACACAGAAGAGGAGTATGCTGAGGACAGAGATATGCCTTTGGTCAGGGTGGCAAGCATAGAGGTTGTGCTTTTGGAGGCATAACCCATCCTTCAAAGCCAGCCTTTGAATTGCAACTTCAAAACCAACCTACCTGCTGGAAAGTGGTTACATAATGCAGACTTAAATGTATATTCTTCCCAGAGATGGGTGTGAACTGCTCAGTGATTCAGAGGTGAGTGCATGTTCATTAGGATGTGCCTTTCAGTAGATAGGACTTGGCATCCCAAGAAATTAGTTGAAAGGGATACCAGTAGAAGTATCTATATGTAGGTGATACTGCTGTCTGTTATGGAAAAGGATTTATCAAATTACAGTGTTTATTTCTGTAACCTACACATAAGGATATACTTCGCAAAAAGATAATACAGCTTTCCTGGTCCCCCAGTGTAGCAATTCAGTAATTTGTTAGAAAGCCTAGACTTATTTTAGAAAATAAAAAAAGGTACATGTAGGCAGATTTAGTTTTTGCTTTTATTCTAAATTGAAACTGTTCACTCTGTGGTTCAGTGTCTCATGGTTGATTGCTCTGTATGGAAGACGGATATTTCTCAAAGATCTATGCACAGTGTTCACAACATCAGCTGCTGTCTAATTTCTGCTCAGATAGTATTGAAAAGCAACGAACAAATGTGAAGACACTTCTCAATACTTGAAGGAAAAGTTTCAAGATAAGGAGTGTTTTATAGTGTGTGCTTTCTTCAAAAAGCAATGTATGCCAGAAGAAATGATTGCTTAAATTTGTAAATCTGTCCTGCTGACTAGTTATCTTCAGGGATTGAAATCAAGTGCCAATCTGTTTCTTGTATAAATCCAAAAACCTGGTTGTGTTGAATTCCACTTGGAAAGTAGGCAGAAGCTCAGGGTAGACATGAGAATGCTGTTGTAGTTATATTCCTTGTGTGAACTGTAGGTTGGCAGGACCATGGAGTATTAGTTTAAGCTCTGGATGCTTTCCCTGTGATGGTATCTTAAAACCAAAGGGTTGTGCTCCAGTAGGAGTGTGGGTGGTGGTCCTTGCTCCACAGGGACAAATGAGAAGCAAGTTTATCCTGGGCTAAAAACTGAGATACCTGAGTCCATACAGGGCTCCTGGGTGCTCCTGCTGCTGCATGAACTAGCCATACAGCTGATGCAATCTCAATTTTTTCCCAGGCTTTTCCTAGCCTGGGGTCTCGTGGAAGAGTTGTCTATACTTGGCTGCTCTGTAAGTGTATTGCATTGCAACCCCCCGTTGCTTGTGGGAGTACCTGGTTGGGAACCTCTCCAGCAAAGGCTGGGGTGTGCAAATGGAGAGTGGCACGTTGGGTGGGTTTTGTAAACAGTTGTCTAACTCGTGGTTGGGCGAGAGCTGGATCCAGGGCCATGCTGTGGGGGGCTTGCCTCCTCCCAGATCTGCAGCCCTGCTGAGACAAACCCTGGCTGATGTGCAGAGCCTTGGGAGAAAAGCTATCAAAAGTGTCAGCTCTGTGATATGTGCTGTGGGACAGGAGAGTTGTGCTTCTGTTGCTGCCTTGCCCCATGCCAGCACTGCTTCTGGAAAACTGTGTAACTGTGTAGAGAATGACCTAATCTCTGGCCCTGTGTGAATGACAGAAAAGAGGGTGCCAGCACTCCCAGTCACTGAGTACCAGCATTACAGACTGGCTTGCTGCTGCACTTCATCCTTTCGCGTATTTTCGAATAGGAAACACTACGTATAGCTATTTATACATTTGCCAGGCCTTTTCTGCAGCTCAAGCAATAAGAAATTAATGGATGTTTCAAGAAATCACTTCCTCTGTTGGTTACTTGGGTTTATTGATTTATTTTGAACTACTACTTATTAGCATATTATGTGGAAGGATTATATTGAGAAGTATTTGATACATTTAGAGTTTCTCTTCTTTCAGTCTCTGCACAGTCATTTGAGGAAACAGGCATGACAACCCAAACCTTCACTCATCTGTAGGCCATCCTGCTCACTCTCCTGCCAGGCATGCCCAGTGGGACAGGGACACAGACATTTGGTATCCCTATCTGTCCAGCCCAGGAGAGTTGATTCCCTATTTTGGATTTATGAAGGTGTTGGGAGAGCCAGAGCCCTTTGGAGATGTTTCAGAGAGACCTGGAGGTCACTGACCCAAAACCAAGCTGAGTTGAGGGTTGTAACCAGGGGATTACAAGGAGAAGGGAAGTTTCCTTTGGTGAGGACCTGCAGCTCCTCACAGAGAGCAGTGCTCTCTGTGCACGTGTCTTTCCTGCTCTTTCTGCCTAAGAGAAGAAACAGCAGCAAATACATCTGAGTATCCTGAGGTGTTCCCAGTGAGATGTTGTTATAATGTACTCGGTTTGAATACGCAGGGAAAAGTGATCAAGTTTGGTTGCAAGTGGCAGGAACTACTGTATTTTTTTTATTTCAGGGATTTAAGTGTGAGAAGGTCAAGCAGGTAAGACTTAATGGCACACACGCCATTGCAGTTAATGGCAGACTAGACAAATTTAAAACCCCCACGTATTTGATGCTGTGTAGCTTGAGAAGTTCACAAGCAATTCGGATGCATTTGGCCAGCAGAGTTTTAGCAATGACTTTCTATCCGCTCTTGAGGTAACTGCCGAAAGAACAGCATCAAATCCCTACCCCGACTTTGAATTTACTAAGACTTGTATGCACATATCTTGGATCCTTCTTGGATGCCTCAGAGAAACTAAATGAATAATGTACAGCCTTGAGGAGAGAGGCACTAATTGTTTAGGAATAACCCTTGCTAAGGCAAATACATTTTAAGTAGGGTCTCAAATGTCTGCCTCTGCAAGCAGTTTGCCTGAGACACCCTGATGGGCAGGTGCTGAGCTCCAGTAATTCTTTTGTGTGGTTATGATGAGACTGCTTAGGTCTGCTGTAATATGCAGTACAGTGTGGCCAAAGAAATTACAAAATCATTGTTTGTTCTACAGAATATGGATCTGTGAAAGCCTTTTTTCTGGCTAGGCACTTTGGAGAAATTTTAATGTGGATCTGAGCACTGTCTTGGCATCGTTTGTGTGTTTATGCTTTTGCACCCCACAGAGTCTCATTTGTCAAACAAATTAGTGTCCCATGGGTGACTCTTTAGAGAGTGAAGTCATCCCTGAGTGGTCAATACAGCCGAAGCTGCCATGACAGAGGAGAAAAATGTTCTCATTCTTGCATGCTTCTGACTTTCTTCCCCTCAAACCTTGTTTTGTGCTCTTCCAGGAAGTCCTGGAGACTATGGTATAGCATTATTGATGGTGACAGCTAGGCTCTCTTCAGAAGAAGGGAAAATTATATTTTAATTGATTTGTTAATTGCAGATCAGGGTCAAACACTGTGAAAAACTAATTGGGCTTATCTTGATCTGTTTTCATATCGGGTAAGTGTCTCCGCTCTAGCATTCATTAGCTACTGGTACCCCTGAGGTGTGCAATGGGATAGTGGCTTTGGGGAATGAAACAAGCTGGGAGTGTGCATGGGCAGTGCCCATTGCTGATGGAGCACATGGTACCTGCCCTAGCAAGAGGTCATGAGCTTCAGTGTTGGGTGGCTGCTGCTCAGACAGGCTTTGCCAGTGCAGGATTCACGTTTCCAAGGTGTTGTTTAGATGACTTTGATTACCAGGCATAGGTGTTGCTAAGCCTGGGCTGCTCTGTTGTCAGGACAAGCAAACACTGCATAGCTGTAGACAGAAATATAGAAGGGAGATGGGGAAAGGTGATCAACTGATTCTCTGGTTTGAACTCCCCAAATAAACCTGAAATCTATTTTATTCTGCTCTGAAAGAGTAATTTCTTTGCCTGGGAATTAACATAACTGTGATGCTATTCTAGCACCATAAATGGGATTGAGGCTGTGATGTTCTCTGCCCTGGAGAGTCACTGCCTCAGAAATCTGCTGGGGCTCTGCAGTTGTCACTTCTACATTGTATCTGCATCCTCAGCCTCATCAGTGTTTCAGTTTGAAGCAGCACAGGCTTTTGATCACGAGCTACTTTACTTTCAGGACAACATGAAGGAAGGCATGTTATGATTTGCTTAGAGGAGGGGAGAGAGAGGTCTGTGGCTTTGTGTGTGTATTTTTGCAGCACAGAGTCCAAACCTTCTAACTTAATGGGACAGATTTGCAAATTCACACCTGCAAATTTTGCCTTCCCAGCCGGAGAGCAGCCTGCACCTGCTTCATCTTGCCGGAGAGACCAGCAGCTCAGATCTATAGATAGTTTACTCTCTGGAAATAAACAAATGCCTTATCCTGCAGCACGGACCTCCTTTAGGGGGTAGTAAGGCTCCCCCATCAGGTGAACAAGGGCCAGAAACAAAACCCTGCCCATCTGTACTGCAGAGACTGTCACATCAGAAGTGCAGTGGAACATGTATAAGACACTGTTGCTATCTAAGCCCCCATATCTCCAGACTGTCAAGAAAGTAGGTTTTCGGTTGGTTGTTTTTTGTCTTCCCGCATGTGTCCACATGTAAGACATCAAGGAGCTGTACTGTGCAGCTGCCCATAAGTCTGGCCTTGTTTCTGCTTCTTCCTAACAGTGGTTCGTGCATTGCATTTTTCTCTGAGATGAGTAGCTCAGGCTCCCATAACCATGGAAACATGGTTTGTCTTCCCTAATAGCTTCAGCTGAACTCAACATCTGTCTGCCTGGGAAAAGGAAGGCTGGAAGCTATGGTTAGTTGTGCACACCTCTGGAGATGCTAAAGCCCTTGAGCACCTCTAGCAGCATCCTGGCCCACTAGAATGAAGTAGCAATGCTGAGATAATGCTTCAGGGACTTATAAAAGATAAGTCAGGCAGGAGAGGAAAACAGGGAATGAAGGAAGGCTCTCCTGAGGCAGGAAGGTGTTATGAAGCTGCATAAGAAGATGCTGCATTCTGGTTCTCTCGCTCTGTGTATGTTGGCTAGACGTGCTGGGCGTGTGGAGCTTTCTGTTGTCACTTTAAAGCTTTAAAAAGCCATTTTCCATTTTAAGTTAGAAACCCTTTAAACAGCTTGTAGCAGAGAAGGAAATCAGGGTATAAGCTCATGAGCATAAAATAAGCTTTGAGTTGGGGTAAGTGCCTCTCTTTGCTAACAGAATGGCTTCATGCAGCCTTTCAGTTAGTTATTGGAAAAAAGGCTGCTGATAAATGTTTCTCATAGCTCTAAATTGGTGCTAGCAGTGCTGCCAGACTGGTTAACATGGGGAAGAGTGGGGAGAAGTGTTTTTAAAAAGGCTTAAAAGCTAATTCAAGGGGGTTCATTCTGCTGTCTTTCTTCATAGATGCGCCTGTGTTCCCTATGGGCTGCGATTTAAACTTTCCTCTTCAACACTTTCCTCTTTGAAGAACAGGTACAGTCCTGGACTTCAGGCTCCCAGTAGAAGCCCTGAAGGCTACCAGCCTCTCAGAATAGGCATCACATGAGCTGCCAGAGCTGTGCTCCTTTCCTGATGTGATGAGTCCTGTGTCTTTGTCTCCTGTTGGGAGCGGGCCTGGTGCAAGCTTTTGGAAGCATGTGGCCAAGTGTTGCCTACACCAGGGAGGTGCTTGGTGCAGGGACCAGTGCCAGGACACTCTGTAAACTGGTGCCAGAAGCAGAAATAGAAATAATGTTGTCCACTGGCAAGTCACAACCTCAGTGTGTCCATCTGTGAAATGGAGGTCATAATATTTCACTGTGGATGCCTTAAAGGCTTAGTTAGTGTTCATGAAATGTTCTCAACTTTTGGATGATGCATGCTATAGAGGGCATTTACAATGGTCCCCAAATATCTTTGTTGACACAGCAGGCACATGAAAACACTAGCATCTTCCCGCTGTATAGAATACAGAGATACTGGAATTGCTTGCAAGTTAAAATCAGATGCTTCTAAATCAAACCTTTAATATTAATTTGGCAGTTATCACCTGCAGGTATGTTGTAAGAATGAAGAAAAAGAAAATCATAGCAGGTAATATCTAGTAAAATTCTGGGTTGAGGTTAGTGCCTGAACCACAAAAGCTGCTTGGGAAATTCTTCACACTTCTTAATGTAGCTTAATATGTATTCCTAGTAACAGCTTAATATAGGTGTTGATCTTAGCACATCTAAGCACAGAGCCACTGCTCTGTGTGATGGATCCACATTTCTTCGTGCACATGACAAGCATAAATCTCTGCTTTCTCCATAGCAGCCTGGTTTTCATGCCAGTTGCTGCAGTGTTAGAAGACTGGGCCAGATTAAGGAGCCAGTATTCCAAACTCGCCCTCTCAGTGGGGACTCTGGCCAGCACAGCCATGCAAGATGTAGCCTCATAATAACAATATGCTTCACAGAAACAGTTTTTAGTTTTCTGGCTCCTTGAGTGTCTGGTGAGCACAGAAACAAATGTTCGTCTCTTGCCTGCAAAATCCAGGTAAGATCTTGGGAATTGATCCTACCTGTGTGCATCCACATATACAGCAACTGCTGCAGGTTATTTTACTGGCAGTTAAAAATCGATGTTTTTTTCCCCATAGCTTTTTTGGTGTTATAGGTGCTTTCCCACACCTTGTTTACACAGAGCGAAATGATCTGGATACCTGGATAGCCCCATCTCTTCAGAGTACTAGTCTCTACTTCCAACCTGGACCTGAGAAACCTTTTTCTCAAGTAAATTTAATCAAGATTGCTTCTTCTAATTAAGCTTCAATTAAAATGCATTTATGACCATTTAAAAGAGTCAGCTGGGAGCACCTTTTTCCTGTAGGAGCTCCTGGGAGTCAGCGGTTCCAAATGTTGGTTGTGTCAAATGTCAGAAGTGCATCAGAAGTACACTGAGCTGTTTCAGTACTTTTGTGTGGAAGCCTAAATTGCTCCAGGTCTGTAGTTTTGTCCTCTTGAACTAGAGATTTCTCTGGTGGTACAGAACAGCAGCTCTGTTTGTCCAGTGACAATGGACTAGAATAAACTTACTCTGTGCAATTTTTAATATATGTTCTTGTGTGTACACATGTATAAAAAAATGCACATGCCTATTAACTACAACAGCAGCTGTTTACCACACTGCCTATGCAACTGATAGGATGTAGAGATGGCACACATTACCTGAACTATCTCTGGTAGCAAATTAGCTTTTTTAGAGCAACATTTCAAACAGTGGTTTGTTTTTTCTTTCTCTAAGCTGACTCTAGCATTTATAAAGTTGCACAGGTAAATTCAAATCTAATCTCTCTATCAACACTTCAGAACTGAGAGTGCAGCTCTAACAACATTCAGTTGATGTAGCATAGACATTGTGGGGGTGTAGGAAATAACCTCACCTCAAAACAGAAACAAAGTTAGACCTTCTGAGTTGTGCTAGAAAATATCTCTTATGTCTGTACTTAAGAATTGGACAATGACTTTGAGCTGGGTCTCAATAGTGGAAATGGGAAAATGAGTGGAAGTGCGTTTGTGATATACAAGTTGGCATCAGGAACTGGGCAGGTGATTCTTGTAGATTCACTGATTTGAAGTTGCAGGGGTGACTTTGGTTTGCTGGGGCTAATGAGAGGTGCTGATTCTGTCTGCTGAATTACATTTTCCTCGTAACTTGTTTCTTGCCAACCCAAATCTATTTATGGATCAAAGGGTGAATGAATGATTACTGTTTGGACTATGTTTGTGGAGCTGAGGACCCCAAATGAATTTTGATGCAGAAGTGGCAAATCATCCCATGGCTGCTGAGAAGAATATCTGATGATGACTTCAGCTGCAGTGCAGCTCCACTTACTGTTAATATTTCAACATCAATAAGGTAATTATAGTTAAGAAGTTGTAGTGAAGGGTCAAGTTCAGCAGATTGGCAACTTGGCAGGAAAGAACAAGCCGCTGGCCTGTTTCTGGGACTCCCTGGTAATAATCCTGCCTCTCCACTTATTTGTTCTGTTACCTTGATCAAGTCTTGTCCCTTTACCTTGCTTTTGATGTGCAGTAATGTTTTTTATTTACCTGTTGAGATTGCAAATGCTTGACAAGCACTATCCCTTTTTGTGTCTGCGTATGGTACTCTGTCCTTTCAATCCAGATCCCAATCATTCCTTCAGGGTATTACTGAGCTGAAAATAATCAAGGAGCAGTCATGATACATAAAGGAGCTGAAAGTGACCATCTAGGGAAATTTCACCCCCCTTCAGGGGACGTGTCTTTGGAGTGTTTGAAAATGATTTACATGTTTCTGTAATGTCTAATAACAAGCTCTCTAAAGCTGAGGGGAAATCTGGAGGTGGTGGGTTGCTCTTATTAATGCATGAAATAAAGGAGCATAGAAAACAGCAGGCAAAGCATAAACACCTTTAGCTTCCAGAATTGTTGCAAGCTCAGACCTCTTCACCCTGTAGCCTGAAGCCAGGTAGAGGTGTCTGTGGCTCATTCAAAACAGAAGTGGTTTGTAAAGCTTTGCCTATGGCTTCTCCTTGCAGCCTCCTTTCAGTGTCTTTAGAGTTGCTGCACACAATTCCACTGTGGCAGCCTGAAATCATTGGTCAAGTATTACTGGCTCTTAAATTATACTAAGAAATTAAGGTGTAGTTACAGGTGCTAAAGCAGGCGTGTTGCATCTGAGCCTAAAGCATGCAGCTGGTGCCACATGCAGAGGGATGTGAACCTGATACTGTCCACATTAGAGGGCTCGGACTGCAGAGACCTAAGCAGGTATGTAGCTTTACTTGTGGAAAAGATAGCACTGGTCTTGGCCTAATGAGATAAAAACACGGCTTTGCTTAAATACGTTCAATCCAGACATGCTGTGCTGTCCTTTGTAGCGCAGGTTAAACACAATTACTGCAGCAGCTTTTGGGCTCCCAAGCTATGGGTGGGCTTTTGGTGCGTCACAGTATTTCCAGCGAGAGGAGGATGTGTGCAGGTACCTCCTTCATCAACATGCTGTGTTAAAGGAGCATCTTTGATTTGCCAGGAGACCCATGATCCGGGTTTTCAGCTTGACTCCAAAACACCCAGCAGCAGACAGCTTAGCTTGTACAACACACAAGGCAAGGAGAAAAGGCAAAGGAGCTTCTCTACTTTTGCTGTTGGCTTTTGTTCCCCCTTAGTTTGGAGCTCAGCTGAGACTGAAGCTTTGCCTTTTCTGGGAGTGAGATGCCACTGATGGGCTGCTTGCCACTGGCTGGGGCAAATGGCTCCTGGCTCTGGCAGCACGATAAGGTTGCATGTGCTGAGCAGATGCAAAAAAACTGCTTCTCTGAGCAGAGGGAGTCAGGGAGTGAACCAAATGGATCTGAGTTGTAATGCCAGACTCTTGGCTATTCTGAAGGTTTGAATTTTGTGTGGGTTCCAAATGTAGAGATATGGGGGGTTTTGGAGAAAAAGTCTGAGATATCAGGCTTTCAAAGGTATTGTGTATGACCCCATGGGCTTACATCTGCCATTGCTGCCCTGGGTGGAAAAATTTACAATGAAAAGGTGGCAAGGTATGGGCAAGAATTTTCTAGTGGCTGGGGACTGTAGTAAGTGGCTCTTTGTAGAAATGAATTTGAAAGCTAACAGATTTGATAAATGATTGCACACTCTTTTAAATGCAATTAAAAACCATATGAAGAGTCTCAATTTAGGCATCCTCAATCACCAGTCACTTCTGGAAAGTAAATAATGTTTAATTTCTTTAGCAGTGTGTACAGAGCTAAAGCTATAAAACTGAGTCTGGAAAAAAGCCTGATAAAAATCTATTGTTCCCTCCCCAAATCCAAACAAGCCAGAAAAACATCCCTAATTAAAAAATTAAAAAGTTCCTTGACTGCCTGACTGCTTGTGTGTTCTTTAAAATAATAGATTATTTCCATCTTTTCCTCTGGCAGATCTCTTACTTCATACTGTCAGTACCTCCCTTGCTTTACTTTTAAAGGAGAACCAAAGCCCCATTTTTCCTGTTTCAGAAGGCACTGACAGCAGCTGAAATTAATAAAAATGAAGATGATAGAAACCTAAGTCCAGAGAGCTTCCACAGCTGGATAAAAGCTTAGTGTCTGTGAATTTTAAAGTATATTTTGCCCATGTGTTTTCACCTTCTAGTAGTTAATTTGCATTAGGCAAAACAGACACTGAAAGCCCTGGATGCCCATGGTTAGTGTGGGGGCTTCTGCTCAGAGCAGCACCCAGAGATGATAAGCATTCCTTGCAAGAAGGAGATCTTTTTCATGCTCTGTCCAGCCCTGTGGGATGAGATAACGTGTTCCTGACCTACATGGATCTCAGAATCATTGGTGAGTAGAGTGCAGCTCTGCTGATGAGACCTTCACGTGTTTAGTTAGAGTAACTTCTCCAGGTCAGGTCAGCACTGGGAGTCGATGGCTGCTCCAAAACTGAGAGGGAAAAGAATCACCTCCAGCTGGTACAGCACAACCTTCCTCTTCTACGAAGAGCTGAGGGTTGTGCTGTTTCAGATGACTAAAGGCTCACATGGACTGATTGCAGAAGCCAGAGCTCATGTGAGCATCTAGTGATGATGCTCTAGTTTTCTTTCCAGTTATTTATGTCTGCTGGTGCTTTGGAAACTTCTTTGTGGGTCTCAGCTACTATGGAGCCTTATCAAGGAGACAGATTTAAGTCTAAAAATTCAAGGCTCTAGAGACTGAAGTCAACCTCTAAGGGAAATGCATTTTTCCTCAGCTTAAAATAACTTCATAATGTCCTTTACTCTCCAAGGTCTATTTCAAGGCTCTGCCTGACTTCGATTTTGACTTGTGGAGAGCCAGGCTCTTGTGTGTAAGGAGGGCCAGGAACTTCAGGGAAGGCAGTCAGGGGAGGGGAAGGAAAGGAGGAAATGCTGATAAGGGTGACGAACAGTTTCACCTTCAGGAGTGATGAACTGTAGGAGAGTTGGCTGCATTGAGGGTCTGGCACAGCTTCAGCATGCACACGTGGGGATGGATCAGCTGAGAGAAATGACTGCATTTATTCAATGAATTTACATGAGGTTCCTGCTTTGCCAGAAAGGGATGGGCTCCCTCCCCCTCCAAAACATCAGTGGCTCCGTACAGGAACGCAGGAGTGGAGCAGCAGGCTTGGCAGAGGGACAGGGCAGGGGATTTTTCAGCAGAGCCTTTCCTGTGGAGGCTGCTGCATGGGTCTGGCTCTTATAAACTGAATTAAGAAATGGTCACACATTGCCAGCCTGCTGCTGCCTTCTCTATAGGCTGCCTCTAGCCAAACTCTCTCTGCTTCCTTCTCAGGCCTTCATGCCTAGAAATCCACCAGTGTCTTTTTGCTCATCTGATTTGAGGTATTAGGTTCTGCTCTGTAGTTGTTTCATTTAAAAACAGTGCCTGTATGCAGTGTGTAGGGCAGAAAGCATTGATTTGCACTTAAGTGTGTGGGACAGGAGAGGAGGAATAGGTTTGTACTAGAGGTTGGAGCTACAAATGCTTTCATAGCATGTGGTGAGAACTGGGGCTTGAGGTGGGGAGTCCAAGGACTTCATGCATCATTTGGGCTCTCCCTCAAAGTATACTACACTGCAATACCAGTTGCTGCTATTTCTGTGCACTTATTCCTTGCCCTGAGGAAGAGTCCTGCCACAAACCTATGGCACACAGGAGTCAAAAGAGCTTGTTAAGAAAATGATGAAGAGCTTAAATTACCAGAGAGGTTGCAGGCTCCCCATCCATGCAAGTGTTCAAGATCAGGCTGGATGGGGCTCTAAGTAACCTGGTCTAGTTGGAACTAGGTGATCTTCAAGATCCCTTCCAACCCAAGGCATTCTATGATTCTACTTATTCCTTAACCCTGCTGGGTTATTAACAAGGTAACTGTTAAATAAGCTGCCCAGGCCTGTAACTGGGGTGTGTTTATCCTAAAGGCCACCCCTAGGGATTGTTCTCAGCAAAACCTATTGACGTGACTGGTCTACATTGGGGGTCTTGCAACTGATGCTCTGCTCCCTCAGCTTCCAGAGCCAAAGAGCATTTGAAAGAAAGCAATATCCCCCAATCCTTATAAAAATAAGATAGAATAAAAAATGACTATTTAATTTTAAGGTGGGATTTCTTTAAATAAGGATTATATGGGTGTTGCCTTACTGCATGGCCCAGGGTGCCGCAGAATGTGACCTGAGCTGCAGCTCCGTGGAGTTCAGGCTCCATGTGAATGTACATGTTCTAACTGCAATAGTCACATTTTGTGGGAGATGCTGAGGGATGAGGTACTGGGGTAAATACCAGATGGTGGGGGAATGCTGGCCAGCCCATGGTACAGCAGAGAAGCTTTAGTCTTAAAACTTTAATTCCTGATAGCTGCCAGAATGACAGAGCCTGTCCCTAGTGACACACCACAGTCCCTACCTTGGAGTGACGTTCCTGCTGTAGGGGTCTCATGGGACACACAGAGCTGCTTGTGTAAAGTCTGTGCTATGAAAATAATTCCCTGGCTGCTCTGAATTAATTCCTTTTTTTAGCTAGAAAGTTGCCTCTGAGTAGGAGGGGAAAAAAAAATCGTGCCATCATGTTTTTAACTTGTGATGGAAAATTCAAGACAGCTTTTACTGTCCTGCGTTCAGCCTTACTGACAGGTATCAGTACTGGTAATACTGTCAACATGAGCGTTAACTGATGGAGTTAAACATCATAAACATGCCTTGGTTTGGGCCTGAGCTTTTCTGATTTGCTTGACAGAGCAAATTTGCTGGATTTGCTGAAGGACAGAGCTCTTTGATCAAATTTCTGTTCCTTACGTAGGTGCTTATAAACTGTGATCAGATTGTCCTATTAACCTTCTCCCTTTGTTGGGGAGAGCAGATGGTGCTTCTGGAGCCTTTCTCTAAGCTGAACTTTTGGTCCTTTAATCATCCTCTTGGAGGTTCTTTGCACTGAATCCAGTTTTCCAATACCCTTCTTGAATGGCAAGCATTAAAACTTAACATAGTTTTGACAGTATTAAGTGCCACACACTGATTTATTTTTTATTTTATTTGTGCACTCCCCATCCCAAGCCTGTCTGAGCTCTCTTGAGCACTGGACCATTCCAGCACAGTGAGCTCAGCTTCTCTAATTACACTTTGGATCATGAAGTTTCTGAAAATCAGTGGCTTCACAGGATGCTGTCGCCATGCGTGTTGCTGTGTGTGGCAGTACTGAAGTCTATACTGTGTTCTTCGGTGGAGTTTTTTTAGCCATGGGGATCTATTGTTCTCAGTTATTTAGCATTCCCACATTGTTTGCCATTTTCAGGCTTGATAAGTAATGATTATAGACTCTCTTTTACTCATCACCATGTGTTTACACCGTAGAGCCAAGGAGAAGCCTCCACCAAGCCCTCGGTAGGAGCATACATGTATACCTATGACTGTTTCATGAACCACTGCATGAAATGATTTTCATCCATTAATATATATTTCTTCATCTTAAACAAATCATTATGTAGCATGAAGCTAAATTCTATATGGAAAGTCAACAGTGTCATTTTATTGACTGAAATCATGTTAAAGGGTGGTATTTTATACTTATTTTAAAGTCAAGAATACTAGATACTGTGTGTTCTGGAGAATTTCCAATTTATACAGATTAACTTTATCATACTCAGTTTTCTGGAGATCATTATTTGGATTTTCTATTTAATTCTTAAAATACTTGACACATCAGCAAGTTTTGTTCCAGCTACTGCGACTTCTATGTGCCCAACATATTTAAAATTGGTATCAATAATAGAGTGTTTCAGGATGTTCTTTTAAAACTGTGGTGCAAGTCATCCAAACCTGCTGAATTTAGGTTCTGTTTAATTAGCTGCACTTTCAGATTCTGCTTAGTTGGTCGTAGAATAAGGAGTACAGAACTGATGATGTAACACACTCATACACCACTGAACTACTGTCCCTGTGCAATGAAGAGTGTTAAAAATATCTTGCAGTTTTTTTGCCCCCTGCCCTATGGAAGTGATTGAAACAGCATTGGAGTAATCTTTAATTGCCTTAAACCCCACCTTATATGGTTCTTAATTTTACTAGGCAGATGCACTGCTGGGCCTTTATTTATTAAAATAACAATTCCTAGTTTTTGGTTTGTTATCATTACCTTTCCCTTTGTGCAAGGTGATGTGTGTAATCCTGTGCTTCCAAGTGGCTTATTGCTGGTCACAGCACTTTTGAGTTAGTATATTGTCATCTGGACGGTGGTGATAATGTTTGGGGAGCATTTCAGTAACAGCAGTGTGGGACCTCCAGTTCTTCTGTGCTGAAATCCCCTTCAGTATCTGTTTTTATTCTTATCCATGCTTGGTGATTGTTAAAGAACAAGAGTAAAATCTGTTTTATCTTTTATTTGAGCTATCACTGACTCAAAGGCACAAAATACTGAGAGTTTTTTCTCTATTTACCATTCACAGATACACTAAAATCACTTATTTCTCCCCATTCCTGTTGTGTGACTGTCTGCCAGTATGCAGCCCTATTGAGGAGTGGAGTTTTCAGAAATGAGCAACACTGGCTCCTCTAGTGTGTTGTAGTCTTCTGCTGTGTAGACAGATAAAACTAATTAACCTAATAGGAGACACACAGAGAGGAAACAAATCCTGAGGTTTGTTTGCTTCAGCTTTTTTGCTTGGCTATCCATGTTTTGCTGTTGGTTTCTAGCGAGAAAACCAGATGAAAACCTTTAATTTACCAAGACATATATCCCACTCTAAGAGTTGGTGGAGCATCACTGCACAAAGTCTGTGTCCTCTGTGCCCCACAGGGTTCCCTGGTTGAGCACTTGTGGGCTGAGAAAGACGCTTTTGAAAAACGGAGAGGAGTTATCTTCCAGTGAATCGCTCGGATGTGGCTGTATGCAGTGAAGCACTGGTATTAGTCCCTTGGGATAATTGCCAGCCAGCTTCAGAAGCCCTGAAACTTGTGTCTGGTCTGATAGGACAGCAGGCTGTTGTGTTGTTCCCTTGCCACCCTGAAGAGCACCCCATCCAAGGTTTGAAAGCTGTCAGTGCACAGGGCATGTGGGGGTGAAAATTCCTCACAAATGCATGTGTTATGAAAGCACCATGCATAGTTAATAGATAAAACCAGACTTCACATAGTGCATTATTCCCAAAATGTGTAGCTTGAGCTTCGCTGTATGCACAAGTTACTGTGATATGTAGCTAATCCACAGCATCTACTGAGCACACAGGCTTGGGGCAGGGGAGCAAATGCAAAGCGACTCAGCCACCCTCAGCTTGCTTTCTCTGCGAGCTGAAGTGATTCAAATTGTTTTGTGTTGGGCCTGAGCTTAGGGTTTCCTCAGCTTGGTGTAAACAGGGTTCCTTGATTGTCTTGTGCCTTATTTGTCTTATTCTTTGAACAGCGAAGGAATTCTTTGATGATTTGTGTGGCACTCAATTAATGGGATTTTTATAACTAGAATCAGCTGATTTGCAGAAACAAATAGAGAAAATATTTTTAAAAGGCTTCCTTTGTGAAAACCATGTCTAAGTGTTATGAATGACCTTGATATCAAAACAACAGATACATCACACAGCTTCTAAGTTAGCCTTTCTGAAATCTCATCCATACTCTCCCTTTGAAGTAGTTCTTATAAGGATTATCTCCTCCACCCTCAGCCTCCATCCTCCATAATTGAAAGTTTATACAGCAGCCATGTGATTTTAATATGGGTAGTTGGCAAATGTGACATCTTTAATTCTCTCCCTACGCCAAGATGTGATGAGAATGAAGATGTGAATTGTTACACTTGATAGCTGCAAAATACTGTTAATGTTGTTGCCAGACAAAACAAGTATTCAAAGTTTCAAAGATTCTTTTTATTCCCCGTTCAGTTTTGACCCTCCCACCTCAACTGGTCGGTCTGTGGTGAGCTCAGTACTTAGACCTACCTGCTGGATGCTGCAGAAGGTTTGCTGTAAGTCTGAATGTCCCACAACGGGCAGGTCTGTTAGTTCTGTAGCATTGGTACGTATGCCTTCAACGTGTGCTCTGCTGTAATGTAACTGTTAATCAGTAAATATATATGGAATGAAATATGGCCCTTGTCAATGCTGCTGCTAAGGTGCATTTGCAAGTCGGAACCCTTGAGAGTAACTGCAGGTGTTGCCAAGCACATGCTGTACCTGCAAAACAGAGGATGTCCTTTGGAAAACACAGTCTCAGACGGTGAGTGGTTCAGAACTGATGCTTTAAATTGTAGTCCAGTGCAGATAGCAGTCACAAAGAGCATTTTTTTCTCCTCTTGCTTTTTACTGTTTTTCCTGTACTGTAAGTCTACTTCATCTGAATGTGTCCTAAACCTCCAAAGCAGTAATGGAGAGGGCAGCTACCACTGTTCTGTCTCCTGGCCATGGACTGAGGATACAGAGTCTCTATTAATTAGAGCAGTGTGGCACGATCTCTTCATTCCCTGAATAGTGGCATGCACAGTAGTGTGCTGTTGGAATCTTTACTTCTACCAAAGACTCACTACAAGCTTTAAACTTAATGTAGCAAACCCAAGACTTTAAAGATGCCTCGAAGGTCTCATTTGTTATTGCAGACGGTGCTTCTGGTGTATGATGATTTATGAGAGATGGCTACTGTCTGCTTTGGAGAAAGAACTCTGTGCCCATGACCAAGTCTCTCTGACACCCTGTTAGCAGTGGAGCGTGAATTCATTGCATGAGAGATGTTACTGGAATCCTCTCATTACGGTAAATGGTCTTGACTCAAGATTGCCTTCAAGAGCTATATTTTCACCATGCTTAATGCTATGTTTGACATCAGATTTTTGGTTTTTCCTGCTGGAGCAGGATGCAGGCTGAGTGTTGGGTACAAGACATGCCCAGGAGCCAGTCAGCCCCAGCTGGCACTGGGCTTCTGCCTGTCTTCAGCAGGGAGCAGGAACATTTGTTCCTGGGGTTTATTCTCAAAGCTACTGTGTGGCTGCTGTCACAAAGCTAGCCAACAGTGAGGTTTAAAGGACTCTTGTTGCTGCAGCAGCTGTCAGGTCCAAGGATGTGTGTCCTGTGATGCAGGTTTGTAATTCCCCAGATATAGGGCAGGTGTCTCTGAGCATCACCAGGCTCTTGCTGCAGACCTGGGCAGACTACGGCCAGAAGTTTCACTCCCATGTCCCCCGTCTCTGCTGTGCTTCTAAGTCATTGATACTACAGGTGATGTTCTGGGAAATGGCTCAGGAAGGATTTACACCACGGAGGTGTGCAGGCTCACCTGTGGGAGGTGATGTGATGGTGGCTGCTTCTGTCCCAGGGCAGCTGCCGCTTGTCAAGGGAGATGTGGAGGGGATTAGTGTACACTGAGTTCCTTGAGTGTTGTCAAATCATAAAATCACTGATTCAGGAAACCCTAAAAAGTGGAAAATAATCAATGAATATGAGAATATCAAGGGCAGGTAGCTAATACCTGTGGTGTGTATGTAGATATCTTTCCCTGGCTCTCTGCTAATACCCCGTAGAAACAGTATGCTGGTCTATACAGCCTATATGCTGAGAATGGAAAAATCTAAACAAACTGGAGTTGTGACAGCTCACATTTCCTATTAAACTTTGTTTCTCATGTAGAAATCATTAGATCAAATACCATGATGCCAGCTCTGGGTTTTTATTTTAAGCATATTAATACCCCATTTTCTTTTTAGTACTTCTCTCTTGTTCAGAAAAACAGGTATTGGCATAGAAGATAAAATGTATTTGTTTTCATTGTTAATAAACATCCAGTTATGTTCAATGACAGGGCAATGAATCAGTGCAGCAACGTGCCAAATATGCCGAGGCCACTTCTGATACATGATGCTGCAGTTCCCTGCAGACCGAGCACAAGTTTCTCATGGGTGTGTTGTTTTCTGCTGTCCACCTCAGAAAATTAATTACAGAAGATGATAAAGGGAACTTTTTTGCAAGCTACACATGCTGTGAGCAGAGATGAATGGAAAAGGATTTGAAAATACCTGAGTCCTCATTTTGGAAAAGGTGGAAAAATGATGTTGTTTAATTCATCCCTGGTGGGATTCTGCTCCTGTGGAGTTAATCACAAGACAGATTTGTCCTTTCAGTGGGATATTTCTGTAGCAGCACAAACTTGCTTATTTGGTGGATAGAAAAGCTTTTACAAGGTAGTGATTGAAGTGAGAACCAACCTGGCTACACTATGAAAGAGATGTGCTGATGTGATTTCAGTGTGAAATGGTCCCAGACACTGTGCTCCATGAAAAACTTCTAATGTTTTGGAACAGTTTCTAGTTTTAGGATTTGGGAGGAAAAGGTGTTTTGTGTTTTTTTTTTTTTTTTTTCACCTAGGTTCTCTTTTTTTTTTCACTTTTCATTTGAACCAGAATGTTCTAAACTGTTTTGCTTTAGTCGACAAAGACAAATTTCTCTTCCATTTTTTAATATAGTTTTTCTTGTTGTTTGGAGTAATTACATTTTTTTTTTTTTTTNGCTGAATCATATGATTAATTTCTTTTTTTTTTTTTTTTTTTTTGTCTTCAGACTAAGAATATTCTCCTGCCTTCACTGCTGTAGTTGAACATTGGGTCCTGGAGCTTGTGTCTGTGTCTTGCAGTTTTTTCCCTGTGGGCAGACTTTGGCATTAACAGGGCTTTTGTCCACTATGCTATTTTGATCCACACATAGGTTATGATATCCAGGGCTTCTCTCTTCACAGAGAAGAATCTGAGGAATTACTTTAAGTATGGAAATAAATTCAGTGGGGAGATTCATGTCTGATTTCTTTTCAGCTATGTAAACTGTAATCTTGGCTAAATTGAAGTGATTATACTTTGTCCTTAAAAACAATTACTTCAATTATGTTTTGCTATGCTGCACTCTGCTGATGGCATGTGTGGCCAGTGGGACTTACTTAAAATATGTATGCTCTTAATATCAACTCAAAAAGAAAACTATCTCAGCTGAAAAAAATTAATGTAACATAAAAAATTCATTTTTTTTCTCTCTGACCTTGCCTCTATTTAGTTATCTCAGCTTTTGATGTTGAAATTTAGAGATTAATAATTGTAGCTACTTGAACAAAGTTAGGGCAGAGAACAATTAAAACTGCAAATAAATCTCACTTCAGCTTTGCCTTTCCCTCAGTTGGAGCGCACTGTCTACAGCACTGCTGTAGCTGTACAAATGATTACTCACTTTCCTAATAACTCTGGGAAAACTAATTACTTTTTCAGGGCCGTTTGCTGCCAAAGGAGGGCTTTCTGTTATCCGGTGCAGCTGCATCATCATGATGTCAGGCCCCAGTTTATTCCATTGCAGCTGCCTCACGTGGCAGCAGCACACCAGCCCAAGCAGTGCAGAGGCCTGGTTAGGGCTACAAAGGGTTTTTCAGGATGGTGTTGCTGCCTGTGCTGAGTTTTACTCAGTCCTTGCTTAACCTGCTATCCATCACTAGTTCATGCTTGTCTCGCTCTGATACATCCGCAGTGCTGTGGGAGTGCAGAACTTGCTGTGGCTGTGACGGTCCAGTGTGAATGAGGACAAGTCCCTGTTGCAGGTGCTGGCATGCTGTGGCTGAGCTATGCTTTGGGTACTGTATATGTGATGTTTAGAGATGGGAGTCCAGAGATATCACAGTAATTGTGACCATATAAGAGCTATAGAGGTCAAGTCCATCAGACCCATAACAGCTGATGGCGCGTGACTGTAGGTGTGACTTCTTGAAGGTGCTGTTGCAGGCAGACCTTGCAGTGTGCAGCATGTCTTCAGAGTACACGCTGTTCTTGGAAACCAAACCTGAAACTGGCTTTACCTTTAGGGTTTTGTAGTGGAACAGCCTGTTATAGCGTAACTACCTGAATTTTGGACTTGGAAAGCCTCTTAATCAACTCATAAATCTAATCAGAGATGTAATTTTCTGAAAACTCAGGATTCAGTTTGGAGCTGAAGCCAAGTGTTCTTAGAGAAGGTCTAAATCTGTTGGAGAAGCTGGATCCTTGAGCTAGAAGAATTATATAGCAGAGACACCTGTCCTCATTGTTATTGACAGAAATTGAAGAGCTGCTCCCCATGCTAAGCAGGTTTTATTTTGCATCTGTAGGTTTGATGGTGCTTTTAACCCAGAGCACTGCTTACCAGATCCAAAGCATGATTGGGAAATTAAATGTTTAATTATTGTCTTGTTAGATATATGGACTTGCTGTACAGAGCCTCCCTTCTTGGTCCCCAAAGTCGTTTCTAAAGCTCAAAACTTTGAATGTTGGGGTCCTCTGGCTAATGAAGGCATTTTTTTTAGAATTGAAGACAAACTGATTTGCCGCCCACCTCTGTCCAAGGCTGGTGGAGTTTGAGAGCTGACTTAGTGTTCTCTCCAAGCAGAAGTGAAACCCCCTCTGGGTAAGGGGAGTTCTGAGTCTTTCATGCCTACCTCACTTCATCTCTGCCTGGATTTCCATGACTCTGAAACGACCAATAAGTTGTGGAGATGTGAAAGTGCAAATAACTACAGTGCTCTGAGAAACATAAGCACTTTCTGTGAGGTGGTAGTGAGAAGCAGTTTCATGGCTGTTGCCTCTTTGTGCTTTGTGCACACCAGCTACAATTACCATGACACCACAGGTAACTGCAGTGCTTCTGTAATTAGCTGATGCCAGGGTGAACACTGGTGAAATAAACTTCCCTTGGGAATACACTAGCTACTTACCCAAACACATATTGCCTTTTAAAAGACATCATAGAGGGGGCTTACTCCGCCATCACGAGCACTATTTTACATGTTCTATATGCGAAAGGAGTTCTGTTTTCTAATGTAGGGATATAGCCAGCTAACTGTCCCACTAATTGAGCAGAAGGGAGTTAAGCATTGAATTTAAAACAGCCTTTAAAATTATTTTTGTCTAATAAGTCATTCTAGGAGCTGGATTTTACCATATGCCCGTGTTTCTGTTCCCACCAGCAGCCTTTTTGATCTCACGTAGATGGGGGTTTGCACCATGTCATAGCCTGTCACAAAGGATGACCTTCTCCCTCCCCAGTCCTATCATTGACTTTAGTGTTGCTACTTTGTGCAGGTATGAATGGCTCAACGTGGAGGAAGTCTGGGAGCTGGGGACAAATCCTGAACAAAAGGATGCTCCTTCTTTTCTCCCCGCTGCCAGCCAAGCCATCAGAGGAGATGCAACCATTTTTCTTTACCCCTCTATTTGCTCTGAGTTTGCCTGCAGTATTTCAGAGCAGCTGATCTCTGTGCTGAGCACACAGCCCTCTCCTCCCTGTATAACACCTCATGCTGTTGGCTGTGCAGGGTTTTAGGGCAGTAGAAGTAACGAAGTTTTGGTGCTGGAGGGAGGCTGGTGGTTCAGGGGGCTAAGAAGGTAATGTCAGCCCTGAGCATCACAACCCTGTGCTCCTCAGGGCCCGGGAGGATTCCCTGTGGTTCTGCTCTGTTGACTGACATGGGCTCTGGCCATGGGCAGCAGGAGCTTTGCCTGCCCCTTGAATAGGTCTGAGGACAGAAGCAAGTGTGAGATTTTGGTGGGAAATCCCAGATGTGCTCACAGGCAGTTAGCATGGCAATCTGCACCCAAAAAATACTTGGTGTTCACTTTGGTCTACTTCAAATGTTGTATCAGGGTATCTCCTGACACTAAACATAGGGACTGAATCCCATCTCTGTCAGAAGCTACTCAATTCTCAGGTACTTGTTTCTGTAGCTTCCACAAGCCCCAGCAGAAGCAGGACTGTGGAATGCAGAGGTGCTTGTGTTGGCAAGCTGGTAACACACATAAGTAAACACTTGTTCCTTCATATGGTCCAGGAGAATCTCTAATTTAAATGCTGGAGGCTGCAGAAAAGATGCTAATGAACCGAACCTAGCAGCCTCATTTACCCATATGAAATCACTAGCAGTGGATAATTCATTCTCCTGGAAAATACAATAATAGTGATGTAGTATACAGAACACAGTGCTGCCTTCTAATAAGTCTGGGAGGCAGATTGCAGTGTATATTTAGTCTGTATTAGCTCGCCAGCAATTTCAAATGCTTTTATGTGCAGACCCTTGTTGCTCAACTCCTGCTCTTTGCTGGTTGAACTAAACTAATTAAAGAAAAATGTACTGTAGCTGAGAAGTCCAAAAAAGCTAAAAGCAGCCTTTCTAAACAAATTAACTCTCCCAAATGAACAGCTTTCAGTACTTTTTGCAGAAATGAAAATCACTTTGGGTTTCTTTGGGAATGGACAGGGCGATTATGCTGTATTACGTTCAGAGTCTTAGGTTCATGAGCATGGACCTTTATTGCAGACTATAAGCACTCAAAAAGACTTGCATTACCTGACTCTTTTGCTCTTACAGCATAAAGTGACAGTTCTGTTGAGACAAAGGGTACTAGTCATTTAGTTTATGATATATGGACTGTTACCTCTGAGCACCAGCACTACTGATGTGTGTTTAAAGGTTTAAAGCTCACTGTGGTTGAAAACATGCAGTGTCTGAGGGCTGCCTCAGTGGAATTCTTGGAGCATGTAACCAACGGAGGACTCCGCTCCTCGTTTGGTGTGCGTGCAAAATGCTGCCCCTCTGCTTAGGCTGATGCAAGCTGCCAGGCAGAGGACATCTGTGTCCTTGATGGCTGCAGTGGAAATATCTCCTGTCTCAGGTACTGGAGTGCTGCTCAGGATCTGGTTTGCTCCAGGCCAGTAAATGTGTAAGGGCTTTTGTGAGGAGTGTGTTAACCGGTAGAAGTAATGCCAGGTGTTGTAGAGCTGTATTTACAGCCTGCCACTCAGTTCGAAGGCCTTACTACTATGGGAGTTGTAAGTTCCAGACCCAGAGGATGTCCTCTCCTCATCCACATATCTAGAGCAGTTCTTTCCATGTCCTCTGCTATCCCATGGGTTGGAAGAGAACCCAAAAATACCAATTTCATCTATTTATATGGAGATTGCTTATTTCTTTTTTGGATATTTAGTTCTGAAAAGCAGATTAGCTCTCTGAAGCAGTGAACTTGTACTTTCATCTCTCCAGATTGCAAACACTGCCTGTGTTTGGGACTGTCCTGATGTGTGTTCATTTGGGTTGAACCATTGCAGAGAGACTGGGGCAGGTTCAGGCTCTGTCTTAGTCGGTCTGAATTTGACTTGAGTAGCCTGTTTTGGTCATTTCAATGGTGAAAATTGACCCAGAATAGAAAAGCTCTATCTGTGAACGTAATGTAGAGGCAACATCTCATTACTGGCTTGAGCAGCACTCGAAGTTGAAATTTAGAAGCTGCAGCATTCAACCCATTCACTCTGCAGCCTGAGTTTGAAAGATGTATATCCGTTTGGTGTTCGAAGAAATATTGGCACAGGGTGCTGTTGAATGCTGGCCCACTTCAATTGCTGATGGAAAGATAAAACACATTTTGCTCTTGGCTGGCTTCCTTGCTTGCTGATGCTAATAACATCACAAGCTCAGCATTTCAGGGGTCATCTTGAAAGAAGCAGAGACCTGAATCCCCCCAGTTGCACCTTCTTGATGTTGTTACCATTTCAGGGAAACATTGCTGGGTCAGAGACCATTGGTTGCACGTCAGCAAAGTGGGTGCCAGGTGACTGCAAGGGCTGCTGCACAATGCGAGTCATGATCCGAAGCAGGATGGTGATGGTTCTCCTTCTGACTGGGAGGTTTCTCTGTGCACATCTCTTCATTTTGCACTTGTGGTAAAGGTCAGACTGAAAACCTTCAGGACTGCAGCTTTCACAACCACCTTTAAAGGATATAATGCAGAGGCATACCTGGTCATGTATGTGTAGGTACATCTTTATCGTCCTCTAGGAAGCTTTGTAGTCTCTTCATCATTTTGTAGCACCCCAGGGAGCTTTTCTGTCTCTGCCAATTAATTTGCTGTGGTTATTTCAATTTTGTTCACAACCTGCTTGACAAAAACTTCTTAAAGCTAGACTCACATCAAGGGAGGAAAAACACAAAGTGGTCTGGATCACAAGTAACAGTAGGAGACATAATGCTTAGCAACAAAAACTGCATACATGCCTATAAGCTGATGCATGGAAAACTCAAGTGCTTCCTCAGCTGCCTGCCACTATGAATGTTAAAGATGATAGAAAGAAACTTTAATTTGTTCATTAGTGTAAAAATCAAACAACTTCAAAACCAGTTTTTACTATACCTCACTGAGAGTGGTTTTGTAACAACTACTTGGTGCCAGTTATTTCTTGATATGTTATTGTCCCACATGGAAAACTGGTGGCTTTCTTCTAGTCCCATAATGGGAATTTGTGTTTTTTGGCACCTGAAGATGGAGACTTTGATTTTGCCTGGGCACCCAAGAAAGATGGAAGAGAAGGGGCAACGTATGGTGTCACCAGTGGAAAGTGTTCATTACTGCTGAAGTATGGCAATAGTTCTAAAACCATTTCACTGTGGAATGAACACACAAAGTACTGATTAAATGTTCAACTAGATATGCCCACTGCCTCCCTTTTGTCTGTGAAAGAGGAATGTTGAATAAAGAATTGCTCAGGATTTCCACGTACTGCTCCAGTACGGGAGGTAGCGGAGAGCTGCTGTGCAGTCTGACTGACCCTGGGAAGGCTGTGCCATCTCCCCCTGCTCATGTGACCAGGCAAGCTTTGACTCATGGATATTAATTAACCCCAAATTGGTTTTTTTTTCAGCCTCTACTGGAAAATTTTTCTTTCTCAGCACTTAAGACTTCTGTGTGGAATCGGTGTATTTATCGCACATCCCCCCAAAGTGGAGAATTTTAATTCTGTAAGAATTAAACGTTCCAAACGTCTCTTTCCCACCCCCAGCCCTTTATTAGCCTGCTGCTGTAGATCAGTAATTAGCTACACAAGTGATGTTTGCAATCATATTTTCTACCTGGGGAGGTTACAGTGGGCAGAAGGTGGCAGTGATTCAGCTAGTCCATATACAAACATCCTATTGCCAGCTCTGCTCCTGCTAGTGCTCTGTCTCCT
Source organism: Oxyruncus cristatus (assembly GCA_013399855.1). NCBI lineage: Eukaryota > Metazoa > Chordata > Aves > Passeriformes > Cotingidae > Oxyruncus > Oxyruncus cristatus. Next base: position 187,890 of record VXAY01002810.1, read on the forward strand.
GGCAGCTTTCTCTAAGGGTGCTGCATAATTGCTCTGCTGGAGATATTTTAATTAATAATGGAATTTAACTTCTTAATGTGCTATTAGCTAGATTTCCTTCTCTTAGGCTGACATTAACTGTGGCGGTTCGTGGGGCTTTTCATGTGCATGCAAATGGAATTATGTGCAGAACTTGGTCTTATCACTCAGGGTAATGGTTCCCGGGGCCTTCAGTGAACTTTGCTAGCTGACCCGACATGAGGCACTTGGATCTTGTGAGTCTGAGTTCTGCAGGAAAACTTCATGTTGTTGAACTTAAAAGTGTTAGAGGCTGCTCTGGAAAAGGGGGGATATCCTGTGCCTCAGTTTTCTCTAGTAATTTTAGTCTAACTGATAAAATAACTTTGATTGTCTGGATGCTTGGATGCTTCAGGCTAGTGACAGCGATTTAAAATTGTACTGCCTGTACTGAGGATTTACTGCCATGCGAAGATCAGCAACATCGTCTGCCCTCAAGAAAAGAGGGCTTGATAAAGCTTTTCCTTGCAGACCTGAGGAATGGTGAGGATGTCCTTGAATCCAAGGGAACCTCGTGTCCCTTCTTGGGAGGGTTGGCCGTAGGAGCTGTCCATGTCCCATCTTAGCTGCTTGGCTTAGTCCCCTGAGGGACTTGGTGTTTCTTGAAGATAGAATAGCTAAAAGCTCTGTCTGCTATGCTTATCAGGAATGTGATTTTGACTGGTTTCAGGTTTCTTTTATTTATTAAAATCTGTTTTTCTTCTCCTGATTATAAATTAAGGCAGTGCTTTCAAGATTCTTTAATTTGGACTGTAACAAGGCTCATCATTTCCGGTAATGATGAATAAAGGGTTTGACTGGAGCATATGTTAATGCACAGAAAACAATGACACTTAAATAAATGTCCCCAAAGTGCCATATTTGGCAGTGCTGCAGGAAATCTGTAGTAAATGATGCAGTGCTGCTGCTGTGCTTATGAGGGACAACATCAGCTTCTGGCTGGTTCGAGGATTTAATATGCTGAGCTCCAGAGTGAGCAGTGACCTGCAATGGGCGTATTGCGGCCAGGTTTTCAAAAGTAGCTCCTGATTTGAGCTGTGTAAGAGATTTGTTGTAATTCTCTCTGAAAAAGGCTGTGAATGCAAGGCACCTCCAGCACCAGATGTAGGGACTTTGGGGCTCTGAAATCTGGGCTGGAATTTGACTTTTTTTTTTTTTTTCCTTCCCTGAGGTTTCCAGGCTGCATATGGTCAAAGTGCTGAGTGTCTGTGTCTGGAACACAGATCTCTCGGCCTCTGTTACATGATGCCACCTCTCAAAAGGTGTCCCTGTGTATTTATCAGCTTGTGTGCTGTGTAGCCTAAATCACTTGCATAGAAGAGCAAAGTGCCATTTGCACTAAGACACAACTTCTGCACTAGCCTGGTGTTTGTACCACAAGCAGAGCGATTTAAGCACAATATAAGCCACTTCCTTTTGCAAAATCATTTTTTTTCCCCTCTCTTTCACTGTCGTGTTTTCTGCCTTAACGTGTAATTGAAACAAAAAAACCTTATTTGCCACTTGCAAGGGTTTTAGCAGTATGGTGGCCCTGGAAAAACACGTGTTAAAAAAGAAAAAAACAACTTGGGGGAGTTGTACGCTCTTTGATTAGTAAAAGATTTATTTCTCCTCTGTGGGCATGAAAGTTTTTTTTACACATCAGTTCATTAAACAGATTCAAGAGAGCCAAACAACTTTGCTGTGAGCATGGTGCTGTTTTCCCATGAACCGAGGTTGGGGGATGCACAGGCAGTTCATTGATCATATAGCAGGCAGTAAAGCTCACCAGAAGGCTTGTGTCTCCCAGCACTGTTTTCATTTTAGGGGCCAAAAAACCAAACCTGTAATGGTAAATTCTGTAACCTCATGTTTCCAGAAAGGGACTAATGCAGAGGACAGGGCGGAACAAGGCAGAGAAAGGACCTGATTGAAGTGTGCAGGAGGATTCAGCTTCTGCTCAGAGGAGCTGCAGCCACCTTGGCTTGCAGGCTTCCCAGATAATGCATCTGGGGGCTGGAAGCTGAGCAAGGTGAGGGGAAAGGGAAGGGGGTGCACTTGAATGTGGATGGCAGTCTGTGCTTTGCAGTGGCTCCATCGTGGTCAGTTTTGCTGTTGCATAATGGTGTGTTTGCACTTGCACCGTGACTGAGGCACGTGTTAGGCTGGACGTGGGCAGGCAGCTCTGCCGTGGCATTGGAGCAGCTCCAACACACCCATGGGAAGTGGCATATGGGACAGCATGTTGCTGGATGCTCTCACACAGGGTGCTGCGGCTGGGCTGGGGTCCCATCCTCCCAGGGAAATAAACATTGCAAACTGCGTGCTCTGGCTTAAACCAAGCCTGCTCAGAGCCTGGGATTATAGTCAAGCTTTTACCCAGACTGTGTAGAGGCAGCCGTGTTTTTCAAGCAAGCATATCCAAGCCCTGTGGCAGGAGCAAAAAGCGTGGCACTGTTTTTTTTCACCTGGACAGAGTAGTGCTGTTGTAGGTGCCACAGAGAAGATCTATGTTAAATGGCTTGTAACAACACCCTTGACAAAGCTAGAAGTGGACTGTGGAAAGCTGGGTGGGAGAAATAGTGCAGGTCTGTGCCAGGGAGGTCTTTTGCTTAAAAGGAGTTGAGAGAATTTTTACCTGGAATGGCTACAGGTCTAAGCTTACACAGACATGGAAAAAATTTGTATAATTGCCCTAAAGAACTGTTGTGCTGTGGTTGAGAGTAATGGGAATGTAGGATACTGTAAATAATAGAAAAAACCTACAAATGAACAGCAAAAAAACCCTCCAAACAAAATAAAACCCCCTGGCTGCTAGAGGGATTTCTGTTTCCAAAACTCAGCTGGGTGTTTTTGTGTTGTGTTTCTTTTTGTTCCATGTTTTGTAAGCGCTTATTAAGCCAGTGCATCGTTGCAGGAGGTCTGGCAGACAGGTTGGATTTTCCTGGACCTGCTAAGTCAGGCCAAAAGTCATGACAGCTGTGACAAACCCTGCCAGGCCTGAACTAGCCTCCCAGGAGGAGTTGGAGGTGCTGGTGCCATTGATCTGCCCTGGGGAGCCTGCCCAGGGCAGTGGTTGGGTTTCTCTGGCAGAGCTGTGCAAACACAAAGGAGACAAGAGATGCTGTTACTGAAGATGATCTAGAAAAAGAGTTGTTTTCCTCTTTTCTGAAAATAGATCTTGCCTAAACAAACTCCCAGTACTTTAAAGAACACCTGACAACCAGCCTGGCTTTTATAGCACACTAGGATTTAATGCTGAGTTGAAGGCTCAGTTGCTTTCTCATTACAGTTGTGCTAGGGAAATGCACTGTCAGTTCAGGAGGGAGAGAAATTAGACTAATCCTTCGGGAGTTTTCCTGTTCTTACTCCAAGATATTGCTTTATTAATGAAACAGAGGAAAATAAGAGATTTTAGAATTTCTTTTACAATAAAAAGTTAAAATAAGCTTGTAACAACTTTTAACTCTGAATGAAGAACTGATATGAATTAACCAAAATCTGTGTTCAATAATCTTGGTTTTTTTATCTGTGTGGGAGAGGTAACAAATATGGACCTATAGCAAAACCAGAAGTGTAAATTGGAAAATCATCTTAAGACAACACTGATTTGCTCCCCAAGTTACAGTTTCAAACCCAGCAAGGGTAATTAATAGCAGAAACATGAATTTGTGTTTGTCCTTGCCCCCTCAGTTCCCGCTCCTCTGTAGGTATGATGTCTGCTTCCAGTGACTGGAAGCCAAAATCTCTGGCTTTCCTCATGCTGTTTCTATCACAGCAGGCTTCTTCAGGGGTCACTGAGATGTTTAAAGGCTTTTGCTGAAACTTATCTTCAGTTGTATTAATTGGCAAGTTTTTTGGTTCTTGCTAGTGTTTCACTGAGCCCGAGCTGCATAAGAGGGAAATAAATGCCACTGCCTTCTCTAGGACAGTGGGACTTTGTGAGCTTGCAGTTGAACTGAGACATCCCTTGGGATTGCCTTACAGGCAGAAAAAGTCCTGCAGACTGCATATTAAACTTCCTATTTTTAACTTTATGTCAGGTTTAGAGAGCATAGCAAGACAACCCGATTTCCCCCTGAGGATTCAAGTAGAAATATCACTGTCACTTCAGTTCACTACTTGGGGATAATTAATTACCGCTGAGGACAACTAATCATTTTAAGGAATTTTTTTCTGGAGAAGGACAGAAACAAATACAGCATAAAAGTCTCTGGCTGACCCCTCATGAGGCCATACCAAGGCACTGTGATATGTAAAATATAATAACTATATGCTGCCCTGAGCCTTGGTGATTCAGAATGTGTTTGGTGTTTGGGTTCCTTAGTCCTGTCCTTGATGGGTGAAACCCTAACTCAGCGGAGATGGACAGTTTGTTCAGTAGTGGTTCCTGATTTCAGGTGACTGTGGAGAAAGCTCAGCCTATGGCAAGAGCCAGAAGGGCTCAAAACTGTATAAATGACTTGTTCCTGTCATGCTGCTCGGGCAGTTGAAGATGAAAGGGCCTTGAGCCTCCTGGCTTTCTTCTGCATTGGGCCAGCACCATGAGCCCATCCAGGAGGAGGCGTGACAGCAGCTGAGGTTGGCTGAATATCCTTTGCTGTGGGTGTGATGGTTGGGGACTGAAAGATCTCAGAGTGCTGGAACCTCTCTGGTATCAGCTGCTGCTCTCCTACCTGTCATCCCGTCTCATACTGATTGCTGGATGCTCTGTGTGTTGCAGAGCCAGCCTCCTAATGACCTGGTAAGAAAGGAGCTTGATACGAGCTGCTTTTTGCCAGTATCAGCTGTGTTCTCTCTGTGGTCTTGGCAGGCCTCATTGCTGTGATGAACATATCCACAACCTAATGAAACCAAGGGTGATTGTTTTTCCAGGTCTCTCAGCCCATGTCATAGGTTTATTGGAAGAAAACACTAGCATTCAGAGACCCTGTCCCCTTCCCCACACCATCCCTGAATGTATGTTTGATCTTGACAAAAGCATCTATCTGCTGGTGCTACTGGTACAAGTTTGCAGGTTTTTGGTGACCCACTCATTATAACCTGCTGGTAGTTTTGAGCCCTGACAATCCTCCTAAATGTCACATGTGGCACTTCTAGATCATGTTGGCAGAACAGTGGGCACACTGATGAACCAGAGGGCATATGTGTTCTTAGCTTCAGGGTTTTTCCCTCTGGACTCAAGACCACCTGCTCAGATCCTGGTGCTGCTGGGCATCTGTGGAGTTTTCCCTATTGTTCTTGCAAATATCTAGCGAGGTTTCTGAATGTATTTGCCATTGCTCCTGTACTGCCTGCTAGGGCGTTTTGGAAAAGATGGCTGGAGGAGGAGAAGCAAGAGCCCATTCCTAATGCAGTCAAAGAGACTTTGGTGTTGCAAGAGGTAAAAGCAGAAACAGGTGGAAAACTTTCCTGAAACTTGCATTCTAGGTCTCCAGCAGGATGCTAGAAGGCATCTTTTTTCCTGTGTAATTATTGCATTTTACAAGCTCATGAAAACCACAAAAGTATTTTAGAGTTTCTCAAGCTCCATCTCACAAAACCCTGTAACCACCAGAGGTTGTGCAGTCACAGGTATTTGGGGACTGCTTATGGGACATTCCTTTTGTGCCAGTGCAGGTGGCAGAAAGCACCAGCACTGCTGCTGAGCCTGAGGATGAGGAAGGGTGGAAGGCAGACAGACACAATTAGTGTGCCCAAAGAGGCTTGTCAGGGTCAGATACTGCCCTTGAGTCATCATGGTGCACATCCTAGGCAATCTCAATGGTTTAATGGAGGATTTACTCAAGGGTAATGTAAACCCAGACTTTTTTCTCATTGTATATCCATCTTCGCTGACCTGCTGCTTCTTGGAGCATCAAGAGCTACGGTATGTACACAGGAGAATGGGAAAAAGCAAAGGGTCAGTGAAGACAACTGTATAATGACTTGCTTTGTAAAAGTAATGTTGTAGTTATATAATGTTTAGACCACTGGCCCAGTTGAGGACTGGTCTGATCCAGTAGTGCATCTACAGCATTTCAGTGCATGGCTCAGCCCATTGCTCCCAGTCTTCCATGTTGTGAACTTGTCCCAGGTCTCCCACTGAGGGAAAATATCATGTCCCCTAAGTGGGAGAAACCAGGTGCTGGTGGTATTTTCCCAGTAGGTTTGTCATGCCCATGGTGCTTCTATTTTCCTCCTTAGGCCATAGTTCAGGCGTTAATGCAAACACACAAATCTCTCAATGACTGTAGTATTGGGACTTCCATACGTATGTACAGGACACTTTTATGGATGGATTTCCAATAAACAGGCATTTCAGAGCTAAATGGAACATATTCTGGAAACATGGCAGATCAAGAATGCTTTATGAATAAATCATAGCTGTGATACGTGGTATGAGAGTCTCTTATGAATAAGTTAGACTGCCTGGGGTCAAGTGTCCTTTCTTTAGGTCATCTTAAATGTGACATAAAAGTAAGTTTTCTGTCTATACAGGAACTTGCCTAGGGAAGTGGGACAGACTGTATGGGGGAAGGAGTACCATCAAGTCTCTAGTTGTGAAGAAAACATGTTGCCTGGATACTTTTTTCAGGGAAATCTCTCCCTGGACTTAATAGGTGATACTTTAGTTTCTCAGCACAATCCCACAACAAATTTCTTTCTTGGCTCACACTGTCCCTGGTTAATATGGTTTTGTCCCAGTCTGGCTTTTTGAGGGAGATACACAATGGTTTTAAATGCTCTCTGTAAGTGCAGCCTGTTGTGTAGCAAGTTCAACTGCAACAGATATCTGGGATTTTTAGGTACAGGCATTTGGAATTGAGGAAGCACAGAGGATAATCATAGCATGAAACTTTCTTTAAGTGGAAGATCCTTTATCTTGCAGGCACTTAAGTAGAAAATACAATCGCCTGTGTGCTCAGATGTCTGTCACATACCATGTAGCTGGTATCCTCTCCCGCCTGGTGAGTTGTTGACAGGCTAAAGTGGTGCTTTAGCATTTGACCTGAGAGGTGAAGTGCTCCATGGGCAGGGACAGTGCCATAGCTGTGTCTTTGCTTCACTCATGCAGCAAAAGGCTCTTGCATCTGCTCTTGCTGCAGATGACTTCCTCAGCCACGGATGCTTTGCCACTGGCTGCGTGAATTTTGTCTGGAGTCTGCAAATACTGCCAACAGATGCAGAAACTATTTTATTTTCCCGCCCAGGATTGAGGACAACTGAGCTTTTACATAAATAAAGTTTACTCCTTCCTGCATACATGCATGCATGGAAGTCCCAGTGGTGGCTCTTACTCGAAGCTGGCTCTAGCCCTCCATTAATCGAATTCCTGAGTTCCTTGCTTGTTCTTTTTCCTGTTAAGCCTTTACTGAGCTGAGTGGGCATTTAGCAAGAGTAAATCTGTATGAAACACTAATAGAGAGCAACTGTTATCTCGAGAGAAACATCAACATGAATTTTCCTTCCAGGTATTTGTGTTTCAAAACAGAGAGAAAATGTTTAGACAGCAGCTGGGCCATAGGTGGGAAACTGAATCATGTTTGTAGAGAGGGGTCTGATTAAAATCCCGCCTCATCTTCACAACCTGGCATCGTGCCAGCCAAGGAGGGGCAAAGACCTCCCTGGCCAGATGGCCTGGCTCCCTCCCATTGCTAAAAACCTCATTGTACACCACGATCATGAACTTCAAGTGCCCTCTTAAAAGCTGTATTTTTGCTGGGAAGCTGTTTTGGAGCCGTCTTGTGCCAATCAAACGTTTCCAATTTCTAGGTTACGTGTATTCTTGGCCGTATTTATCTGTGCTGGGCTCCAATGCTGCCCTATAAATACTTTAGGGAGGATCGTATTCCCTCTTGCATTTTTCTTTGCTGGGCTTAAACGGGGCAAGCTGCTTTAGTCCTTGTCGTGCACAGCTCCATTCAGCGGCTGATCCTGCTGACCCTGCTCTGTACCTGCTCCAGATGGGCTTCATCTCACTCTAATGCAAGAAAGCCACTTCTTTAAATGTAACAGTCTTTAAGGTTGACAAGCTTAAAGATCAACATCTTGTCTGGCATAAGGCTGGAGTCTGCAAATTCAGCATTTGGACTTAAATAGTTTTTCATTTTTCACACATTTTTTAAAAAATGCAGTATACACAGTAAACAGATGATGCTCAGCAGGGCACTGCATAAGCTGCTTTCTGTTGTGTATTGCTCTCAGCGATGGATGAAATTAGGCTTTGAGAGTCACTGGCAACCCTTCCCCAGATCTGTGGCAGGGGACATTTCATTTTCAACTCTTGTGCCATCACTTCTTAAAGTGCCTGTTTAGCTCTGCCAACCTCCACAGAGGCTGAGGAATGCAGAAACACTTGGATCCAAATACCTTAAAGTGTTTATGAAGTTCAGATCCCACTATGAGTCTGGCAAGTGCCAACTAATGGAAGCTGTCACACTAGCTGAGATTTATGGTTGGTTTTGTCCATTGTCTCTCTGCCCGTGTCGACGGGCCAATGCCTCACCAGACCTCTCACAAAGCAGCCACAGATCAATGCTTCTGTAAAAGTGTCTTCCCAACCTCCAGTATTTGGCTTATTCCCTAAAGCAGGAGAGTTATTCTTCATAAAATGTGTCAGCCAGTACCTTTGGATTTTTTTTTCTTATAAATAGATGATCCTTTGTGGATTTGTGCCAGTCTCTTCCAATATAAGGCACTATTACAGTGAGCTTCAAAGGTTATTTTAGCTGAATTATGCAAGGAGAAAATAGAGTGAAATTTGGAAATGCTGTGATGCTGTTACAAGTCAGACTTCATTAAATTTATGATTTATTTTTTTTTTAAACATAGTACTGTGAAATACCTTCAGTGAAGGCTGAGATTTTTGTAATACAAGTTTTTCTTTGGTCATTTAAAAGGCAGCCAGAATTACATGCGTTTATTAAGCGTTGTATTAATATCCTTAGTTCCATTTTGTTACTGAAACGTAAATTAAACTCAAATAATTAATAGAATAAAAGATTACCAGGAACACGAGAGTTAAATGACTTCTAATACTTCTCTGGAATGAGTGGATGTGAATGAAACACCAGGGCAGCAGTTTTGAGGTGACTGGTTTCCAAAGCTGGTGTAAACATGCTGTTAATCAACATTTTTGCAGTGTTTTGAAAATGTAAATTGCTCCTGGAGTGTGAAGCATCATTATTATGGTGGTCTTGAAAAGTAATAGCTTAATCTATGAAATTGAGTCCATTCTTTAGAATTACGAGTGGGATCATGATGTGGCTGCTAGAGTAGCAAACTGCAATTCAGGACGCTTGGTTCAGCTCTTGGTGCTTTTTAGTGGGGTCTGTCTGAGGTCAGCTCACAGCTGTGATAAGTGGCCTGGAGAAGGGGTAAGGAAGATGAGGACAGATCATTCCTGAAGGACCATCAAGCTGTTCCATGAATTAGCACAAGCAAGTGGTATCCAAAGCTGTTACTTGTAAAAGCAGGCATTTGGACACAGAGAATAGAGAGGGTGGCCTATTTCTGAGAAGCAGAAGGTCTGAAAAGGTGCAGGGGCCACTCACTAGTCAGGTGAACCAGAGCCCTCAGGACAATCTGAGCACTCTGTGTTCCTGTCCATTGTGCCTGTGGTATGGGTGTGACAGGGCTGTGATTGCTGCCCCAGTAGCAAAGGTCCAGCTCAGGGAGCTCTCTGCTGCTAACTGAATATAGCAAATGCTGGCTGTGCAAGGGCAGGCACAGAAAGCCGGAGAAGGAGAAAGGTGAATGTTTTTTTCTGAAATTAGGACTGGTGAAATCTCTTGTAAAATACCCAATGCAGTTTCTGATACCTGTAATTAGAAAAAGATACGGGGGGGAAAAACATATCAGAAATAAATCAGAGAATAGCAGGAGAATAATCAGAAAGCATGACTTATAATGAGAGGCTGAAGGAATTTGATTAATTGAGGAGTGATTTGATCTGTCTGGTATCTAGATGGAGAGCAGTTTTTAATGTACTGCAAGATCCAGTGGTTGGAAATGAAAGGTGGACATATTCTGACAAGAAATAAATTGAGGTTTAACCGTGAAGCTAATTAGCCATGGGAACAGTATCTGATACTGAGGGTTATGGTGATCTCTTCATCACTAGAAATATTAAAATTAAGATTGGGTGCTTTTCCACTCCGGCTTTCATAGGAATGGATCAAGGACTGTGTCTTGATCTGTGTTAGGTAGAATACCCAAACTGATAACAACACTGGCCTTATTCATTCATTGTGCTGCTTTGGGCAGGTTTAATGGGGGATGTTGTAATTCTACGTAGAGAATCACAGGATATGCCAAGTTGGAAGGGACCCACAAGGATCACTGAGTTCATGTCCTGGCCCTGCACAGGACCATCCCCAGGAGTCACACCATGTGCCTGAGAGTGTTGTCCAAACACTATTAGAACTCTGTCAGGCTTGGTGCTGTGATTACTTCTCTGGAGAGCCTGTTCCAAAACCTAACTATGCTCTGGACTATCGATGAAGTCCCAGCTCTAGTGCTGTTCAAATGCAAAATTATGACTGAAATTGCCAGGGCCAAGGTTTCTCCTATGCAGACTTTTAAGAGTGTTGAATCTTTCAAACTCTCGTCATTTCAACTGGAGTTAACTCAGCAGCTGTGAAAATGCAGCAGTCAGCTGGAAAAATGAGTGCCTACAGAACTGTAGGGCAAGAAGAACTGTGTCTACAAACCCACGTCTACAAATTTTGCCTTATCCTCCCTGAGGGTGAGTTTAGGCTCCTGTGAAATAGGAGGTAATCTTGACCATTATCTCCCAAGGACATACGTGTGACCTCATGAGTGTTTGGAACAAGCCTCACAGAAGGGTGGCCACAGTTGGACCTGTCCTCCCCTGGCACTGCCGGGTGTCTGACGCTCGCTGTGCTGCCTGACGCAGAGCGGCTGAGCTGACCTGCCGTCTGGCCAGGAAACATCAGGTCTGTCTTGGAAAACCAAAAAAAAACCAGTCAGGATTTGGTGCATGTTGCCTGTATCTGAAATTTTTTAAACTCTTTTGTGTAAAAACGTGAGGAGAAGATGTGCCGGTGTTGCATCTGAGTACTGCTCCAAGCTGGGCAGAGCAGAACTCTGAACAGGCAGTGCTTCAGGAGGGAACTCAAGCAAGACCTCTTCCTTTTTGTTTTGTTTTTGTTTGGGTTTGGTTTTTTGTTTAGTTTTTCTGTTTTTGTTTTTTTTTCTTTTGTTTGTTTGTTTTGTTTGTTAGTTTTTGTTTGTTTCCATTTCAGGCTTCTTTGTTTGTTTGGGCTTTTTTGTTTGTGTGAGATTTTTTGGCTGTTGTTCTGTCGTACTTTGTTTAGACTGTAAGCTCAGCAATTCCATTGAAACAGTTTAGTTTGAATAAGCTGGTATTTTCTAACAGTGGCATTTTTACTTAAGCAGTTCTTGGTGACACCAGAAGGGTCTCTGGCTGAGGGGGGCTCTTTGAGCTCTGCAGCCTCTCACATGGGCAGAGGTGGTTTGAGGCAGGTCAGCTCGGCTGAGCTGATGGAAAGTTGTTCCTTGCATTAGTGTGCATGTTCTTTGGTGCACAGTGAGACAATAAGGGGTATTTGTGTTCTTGAGATTTCCCTGGTTTGCCAGCTCGTCTCTGTCGTCGGGATATCTGCTAAGTGAGGGACACGGCTGTAAATGCTCTCTGGTGTGGTGCAGCAGACAAAAAAACTAGTTGTCACCACAAGGTGACAGTATCAAAATGAGACCCCATGTGCACAAAGTGCTTTTATTTGCATACAAACTGCCTAACCCAGTATTAATGGATATGTCTTGCATATATGGGGAACCTAAGCATGACCAGTCACTCCCAATGAACAGGCATCAGAATTTGACCTACACAAAGTCACACGTTGAAGCGGGAAGCAAAAGCCAAGAATAGATCTGGGGTCCTGAACTTCCCCAACCTCTAGAATAGGAGCCAAATTTCATCTCTCACTTGTAATTATGGTCAAAGCCTGCACTGGAAATGAGAAGCACTGATTTCTGTTTCTGCTGTGCAGTAGATTTACTGTATGACCTTGGAGGAAAATGTCCTTCTGTGTCTCAGTTTACCTCCCCACTAATGGCAACAATTGCACTAGTACACAGTAAGCTTTAATGGACTTTGGTGCTGCACCTACTGAACTTAATGGCTCTCCTCGCAATGGGAAGAAGACCAGATGCATTGTTTGTGGAGTGTCTGGATGAAAAAATATTGCAGAAGTGAGACAGATACTATTTGTTTTAACATGTGGGCCCAGATAATAGCCACATGTGCTTGAGAGTCTATTCCTCACATGGACAGTAAGGGATCACAATTCAGTCTGGAGAACAGCAGCCGCCTCAACACTCCTTGAGCTGCTGCTGTGTGCATATGTGGTCTTACCTGGCCCAGGTGCTGCTAGAGCACTTGAAGGAAGGTGTGGGTAGGGAGTGGAATTTGTAAGAAATCCAAGACCCAGATCTGTCAATAAGTCATTGAACCAGGTGAGTGCTACACCTTGATGCTAATGAGTGGTTGAGCAAATGTACTGCGTGGAGAGTTCCTGGCTGAGCAGGGCTCTGCCTTATGCCTTATTTTCCTCATTCATTCCTCCAAACTAGTTGTTTTTCAAGTGTACAGAAACTACTTGCAAAGATAAAACTGAACACTGACTCACCATGGTGCATAATGCTGAGCTAGAGAAGTTATCAGTCCCAGCACCATGGAAATGAGTGCAGCATCACTGGCTGCTCTGCATTCCCTACCGTGCATTGCAGTGGTCTGGCTGGCTCTTCTGAAAAGGTAAGCTAATGCCTGAAAGTTTATCTGATATGTTTCCTAGTAACTGGTGTCACCAAGTGGAATATTTCTGGCAAGTGGAATAATGTTTCTTTGTTCTATTAGTAGGTGGGGTCCAAGCAATACTATCAGTTTACACCATTTGTGCTGATTCTTTGTTTCCTAGGCCAAGGGGAAATAAATCACTGATCTGCTGACCAACCAAAAGTCTGTTCAAGTCAATTATCCCATAAAGACTCCTGCTGTGCATTTTACTTTGCAGTTTTTCAAAACCTGAATAAGAAGTCCCTATTTTGAAGTATCTGTTAGTCTGGTTTCAGTGCAACAATACTTCCTCACTCATTCATTGGGGATCTCTGGAGCAATCACTTATTGAAGAATTCTTGGTTTCCATACACAGCAGGGGCCTGTGGGTGCCTGATGGAGACGTGCAGCTACATCCAAACCTGTGTTGCTGCTCTAGTTTCTCAGAAACTGCAATATGTTCCTCTGAGATTTTACCAGGTGTACAATTGCATGCTAAAGACAGCCTCCATTCCAAAAAGCTTATAACTTGAAGAGGACAAAGGGAGATTTAAGCTTCCCAAGTTCCTGTATCAATGGCAGCCAATGCGCTCCATTCCTCCTATTGATTGTTTCCTTGCCTTTATGAAGCTTTACACATTCACATACACCCTCACCACCACCTTTTTTTGTTCTAAAATGATTTTCGCATGAAATTGCCCTTGATCTCCAGCCTGAGACACTGATGCATATTTATAACCCTTCCTCTGTACTTTCTTGTCACTTGACTTTACCAAATCCCAGTCTTTGTCTGCGTTGGCAATATAAAGCACATGCTGCAGCCCAAATGGGGATGAGGGCTAGAAGGACTCTTTCTTTGTCTTTACCCTGTTCTACTTTGAGCTCCAGATGTGTAAGGGGGCATAATTTTTCTGCCAGCTAATAAAGACATTCAGTGGGATGTAACCTCTGCTTAGTCCAAGCCCTCCAACTCCAAGACACATGGTTGACTCTCACTGCACAGCTAGCCGAGATCCTCTGTGGGCAGGCAGTAAGTGGCAAAATCCCCCAACAGTGTCATCCTGTCTCCGTGTCCTTACCAGAGACATACCCCTACAAGACTCTGGAGCAGAAGCCAACTCTCAGCCAGGGTTAATTGTCACAGCTCCATCACCTGATTCAGTTTGCCCTTACTTGTGCCTCACTGTTCAGCAACAAACAAGAGAAAGGATTTGTCAGACAGCTCCCTATCTCTGGAGCCACACTGGGAAAACAGAGCATCTCTGCCTAAGTGGTGTGTGAAGCCTGCAGACAGTCCCGGAGGCTGAAGCTGCAGCAGTGAGGGTGCTGACAGCCCCACAGTTGGATTCTTCTGAAAGGGTTCCTCTTTTCCCTGAGAAGCAGAGCACAAAGCAGGACAACATCACATCACCAAGCTCTGGGGGTTATAATTTGGCAATTCCTGCACCATAATCCCCATGACTATTAAAACAGTGCAGTGTGTTGATGAGAGACTGTTAGAAGAGCTGTAAAGTGGCAGCATGTTTTACACTCTGCCCTTGGATGGGAGTCATGGAGATTTCCTTATGCTGAGGGTAGTGAGCATTTGTGTTCAGATGATTTCTCAAGCTCTGTTGTTGAAGAAAGTGTTTACTGCTGTTTTTCCAGGCAGGGACAAAGTGCAGGGTGATCTAGTGAGCTGCTTTCTGAAAGCTACTCTTAGAGATGTGTTTATTGGACTCGTTTGCTTGTTCTCTGCTTGCACAGAGACAGTCAGAGCACTCTGTGCTTTCTTCCACCTGCTGTTGGTGCAAGACAAAACCTGATTCTCTGCACATGTCTCGGCAAAAGGGCTGGTTATGGTTTGGCAGGTGGGTTTCTACCTGCTGATCTTTGTAACTTAAATACTTCTGGTGTCTGCTAGACATAAAGTATATTCACACAGAGAAACACTGCCTGCTTACAAGAGTGTCTGGGTTTTTTTTTGTGGTTTTTTTTTTGTTTGTTTGTTTGTTTGTTCAGGTGTTTTTTTGGTTTTTTTTTTTTAGTTATTTTGGAGGGTTTTCTTGGTGATGTGTGGTCGTGGTGGTGGTGGTGGTGGTGGGGTTTTTGAACTGCAAAATAGCGTGGGGGGTTTTTTTTTTATGGCTTGGATAGTGGCATGCTTTTTCCTTTGCTATCTGACCTATCCATGTCAGGGCTTTGGCTTCCTGTTTTCTGGGGTTGAAAGAAAAACGTGCCTCATGAGCTGTGCTGCAGAGCTGTCAGCCAGGAGTTGCCACATGGGTGTCTTCTCTGCTTTTTTGCGTCGCACTGTGATGGTGCTCCAGCGGAGCTTCTCTTCCTTGCAAGCCTCCTCAAGAGATGCTGAAAAGAGCAGGGTGGTTTCTGAAGGCATGGAGGGCCCTTTGTATCACTGAATTATCCATTGCTTTCCATTGCTTTATCCATCGATACAACACATCTTTTGTTGATGCGGTGGCAATTCAGGTCTGGTGCTGAATGGGACACTCCGACTGGTGCCACGGATCAGCTGTTGACTGCTGGCTGAGAGCACAGCTAGGGCCACCCCACTGAATTCACCAGCTGTATCAGTTAAGCGACAGCTGCGTGCTCCATCAGAAGGCACTGCTTTCAGGAAGCCATGGAAACTGTCATCTCCACTGGGAAGACAATTTCTAAGCTTCTCCTGTAGAGCAGGTGTGAATTGTGAAGAAGTGGGGTCATCTTTAGTTAAGTGCCCTCAGCATCAATCAGTTACCAATATTTCAGCTTCCTTCCTTGGTGCCTTTGGAGGCATCCAACATCCATCAAATAAAGCAGTCTCCAGATGGCCCCAACATATGGTCCATGTCTCGGAATAGCTGAAATCTAAATGCTTGCCTCCTTGGGAAGCTACAGCCCCTTGCTGAGTCTCAGCATCCAAGGGAGATGCCTGCTGCTTTAATCAATGTGTGTTCCATTTTTTTCTGCTTTGTCATAGTCATGATAATAAGCAAGTCTCGCTTCAGCATCCCTAGCTGCAAGAGCCTTTCTGTGCTTGAAATACTAAATGCCTGTCACTCCCTTTCTTTCCTCTTGTCTTTTCCCTCATCACTAGGACCCTACTGATCTTCTCAATCCTCACGGTGCTAATTACCCTTCTCTTCCCTCCCGCTATTGCTGCTTTTCCTTCCTTCTTCTAATCTCTTATTTGTATAAATCACCAAGGGTGAAGGAAGAGTAAATATCAATAGAGCAGTTCAAGACACTCATGATGTTTCTAAGGGCTGCCCAAGCTCCTACCTGGGGAATGGCAATTAGTGATGGCTGTTATTGGTCTGTCCCACTTTGCACCAAACTTTGTCTCGGTCTCTCACCTCTTCATTCCTTTGTCCCCACTCTGCTTAGCATTGTGAAATGGCAAACCAGTTCCTGAGTCTCCTCAAATTTGTGCTCCCTTAAATCTTCTATCTGATTTGATGCTGTAGACCTGCTGTGCCTAGGAGTTCTACCAGCATAAGTACTGGGAGTTGGGCAGCACCTATGAAAAAGTAGTCTTGAGCCTTTACTGACCATTTTCCTTGTCCCTATCGAAGCCAATTTGGAGAGAAAATCTCCAGAGGAAGATGCACTCCTGTATCTCTTGCTCCCTGTCAGAGTTACAAGTAATTTAAAAATAATTCTTGAAAAATAAGTTAAATTATTGGAGCTGGATGGAAAAAGGTGTCTGCACAAAAGCTTCAGATGGAAATCTTCCACTAATTCAGTAAATGTATCTATAAGAAAAAATGTGTTCCTTTAAAAGTGGCACGTGTGACTAACTATGTAATGGTATTGTCACATTTTAGGGTATGTATGTTATGATTTGTACGTATTTGCTTTGTGTGCAGATGTATTTGGTCAAGACTTAACCTAAATCAAATTTGCAGTTAAAAGTCCTGTTGATGAAAAGGTCCGTCTCTGGCAACACAAACCCTGAGGAGGAGGAGTTGTTTCTGAAGCAGTAGATCTCTGACATTCTGCAAGGTTCATAAACTTCATCAAATTTAGCTCATAAGGGATATAACTGTGTTGCGGATGACAGAGGCTTAACAACTTGCCTGGGACTCCAGTGTCCAGGTTCCTAACAGCCTTGACCCTCTGAGCTCTGCACAGGTTTGTTATTGCAGAGCTGAATTCACACACCCTCCAGACGCTGATATTGCCACTTAAATAGTGCAATCTACTGGTGTGAGGTCTGGCCTTGTGTACTCGTCTGTGTAATCTGTGGCTCAATTAATTTAGCCTGTGGCATCCACTCAAATGCCCATTGCTTTTTATCTAACTTGGTGGTAGTTCTCTGTCCTGCGTTTGAAAATCAAGGCAGATGCTCCCTAAACTGTAGCTTAGGTTTTTAAGGTTTTGAAAGTGGAGATGAGATTCTGCAATGTGGGAAGGAGTTACTGACACTCTGGTTTCCCTTTCATTTTCCATGAAACGTCATGCTTTGTGGAGCCCAAAATTCAAAGAAAGAACAGTCTTACTTTCTCCAGCCCAGGCTAATCATGGCTGCACAGAGGGGTGTGTTAACAGTCCTGAGGCTTCATGTCCCACCACTGTGACAGAGGTGATGTGCAGCCTTTGGGCTATCTCTTGGGATGAGACCTTTTTTTAATCTTCCTATTTGCTGATGCTTGTCCTCTCTGCTGCACCTGCCAGCAGGAATTCCCGTTAGCACCCACTGCTTTGGTAGATTTAATCAGATATATCAAGTTTGTTACCTAAGTCACTGAAGAGCCATCATGTAGCAACAACTTCCCAGCATGGCCTTACAGCTGTCCCCATCTCACTCTCTCCCTTCCCCAGAGGTAGCAACACGTGCACAAGTGCTGTGGGGTGAGTGGCTCCTCTGTGTGCAGATGGCAGTGTGTTCATGTCTCATGTAAATTATTTACGAGTCTTGATGCTTATGTGCACAAAGTATTGGGCCTTGTACTGTGCCTGTATTGGGATTATATTAACGAATTTAGGCTTGAAGTTAGAAAAGCGCTTGTGAAGAGGAAAAAGCAACGTTCTGGAACAGCTTCCCATGGGACTGGTAACCTGTTTGGGTTTTTTCTGGATTCTTGTTAAGCGTTTATGGTGAGCCCATATGAAGTGATGATCCGTATTAGTGGATGTAGGACAGGGCACTTGATATTTTGGGGCTATAGTGTTGCCTGTGGGCCTCATTCAACATCATATTTGCAGTGACTTCACTTACTTTCTCCTTCTGAAATGAAATTTCAGTTACCTGGATCATCTGTGATCACTTCCCCAGCTCACAGAGTAACTGTGCCTCAGGTGCAGTTATGGGGGTTGCCCTGTGCAGAGCAGCAGGGCCAGAGCCTGGCACAGTGCTGTGCAGACATGGCCATTCGACTTTGGAGATGCTTTTGTACCTGGCAGCATGTCAGAGACATTTGTGTGAACATGAGGCTCCACGGGTCTGTGCTGATGGTTCCCCTTGTGCTGTAGACACCTGGGCAGGTTTGGCTTCAAGGAACTTCTCCTTGGCTGTGTGGGCCAGACAAGACTGATGGGGCAGCAGCTGGAGCAGTCCAGGAGGATGGAGTCTCTATCCTCAATCCCATATTTTTCCTGTAACTGAATCCCCCCTCACTTTCCTCTGCAGCTCCCAAATACCCTATGCGTTCCCTTTCCCCTTATTCTCCTGCAGCTCTGTCACCCATCTCTACCCTGCACCTCGTGCAGCAGCAGTGTTGCTGAAGGAGATCCTTTGCTATGTGCTGATGCCCTTTCATCAGGGAGAAATGGGAGCTGCAGGAAGCACCGGCAGCCTGGTCATTCCAGTTCTTTGTCGCTGAAGGCAGATGCCTTTTATAATTGCTGCTGATAACGGTCGTAAGACACGTCCTGTACAAGATGTGAGGTGGTACATAGCAGAGGGAGAGAAAAATCTTTCTATCCATATGGTTGTATCAGCACTAGTTTGATGCCAAGGTTGGCTCTTGGTTAAATTGGGATCTCACTTTGCACGCTTACGTCTGCTGGAGGAAAAAAAGTTTGAGTTGAGGCCATAAAATGATTAACTTTTTTTCACAGCGTTATTTCCATGCTCTTTTCTGCATGTGAAGCATACAGCTTAAAAAAACCCCCAACAATTATAGGTGTTATATTTTGGACTGACTGTGGCACTATACTAAGATGAGTCAATTAATTCTGTCTCCACTGAGAAGTAGAAAGAAAATCTCCATGGCTGTCATGCTCCATCACCTTTCCTAATCACTTTGAACATGAATTTCTGAAGATACCATCCCCATTATCTCACACACCAAATAATTTATACTTTACTTTCAAGACCACCAATGGTGTAAGGGAGTACACTACATCTCTGGAAGGCACTTAGGGAGGTTTCAAGAATGGCAAGCTCCTTATTTCTGTGGTTATTCTTTTTGCATTGGTACGTTGATGGGTATGAATAAAAGCTTGTGGTTTTTCATTGAGACACTGTTTGGTCTGTTCATAAAGATGATGCATTATGAAAGAGTAGCTTTTGTTCTTTTAAATTCCCACTTGAATAAGAAAACAGGAAAATTGTTGGTCGTACGAGTAGATACTGGAAAAGATAATGTTCTGGAAAACCTCATGAAGTAAAACTGGGACCTGGGGAGAAGGGGTGGTGGGAGATGTGAAGGGGATTTTGGCACAGTTTATTCATGTGCATGCAGGGACTGGGTCTGTGAACACAGTGCAACCAGAGGTGCTCTTCCATGAGTGCTCTGGGTCAGTTTTATGCCCACCGTGTGGTGTGCCAGACTGGCTCAATGGCTTGGGTGCTCGGAAGTTAAATTGTAACTCACATTTTAAGGGATGCAGAACCATGTGCCTGTGTTTGAGATTCTGTTAAACTATATGGATGTAGCCAGTGTGTTTTATCATCAAATTCTGGATTTCAGTCTTTTTCTACCCCACTTTCTCTTCAAAATGTTCATTTACAAAGCTTCGTATCATGGTTTTTACCAGTTGGCAAGTTATATTTAAATCAGCTAGGAAAAGAAGAGACTGAACACTCAGCATATCTGAGATGGGATCAATTTAAGACAAAAAGGTTTTAATGCATTAGAAAAGCTTTGGGTGTCATCTGTCTGAGCCTGTGTCTCACCACTGCCTGATGTGAATGCACTTAGAGCTGCTGTTGAAAGCACGCTCTCAGCGTGTTATTGTGGAACCTGGAGTCACTGCACGCTAAACTCAGCATGTAGATAGAATTGTGAATTGGATTTTTTTTTTCTTCTAATGTTCTATGTCGTCATTAAAAAATAGAATCATAACTAATATCCCCAAATGACGAATGTGTGAATCAGAAGCTTAGAGATACCACATTTTGAGGATACTCCATTTCTTATGCAGCAGTTAATCTGAAATACCATTAGAAAATCCTGTATTATCTCCTCTCAGAATTTGCAAGTAGGGCTTTGAACCGAAATAGAGTTTTAGTGGAGGCAAGTATCAGTTCTCCAGGTAATCTGATCAATCCTTTCCTGTTATACCACATGCTCTGAAAATACTCTTTTCTCATACAGTTTTTCTTAGTGGGAAATCTGAATATTTTTTCCCCAGTCAGCCAAACCACTGTACTTCTTCAAAGCTGGAGGCTGGAGGGAGGTGTGTGGGGAGAAAATCAGACTCAATGGCATCTTTTTCTAGAGAATGTCATAATGTTGTGTGCAGAGGGGAAAAAAAAAAATACTCAACCTGCACTTGTCCACAGGTATGGCAGAAGGCAGACTAGGCACCTGTCTGTATTCCTCAGCTTGTGCAGGTCCCAGACAGGCATCCTGAGGTTCCACCCCTGGAACACGGGCTGTGTTCTTCTCTATGACAATACCAGAAGTTCTGGACCATCAGTGATTACGGAAAGGACATCCCCCTCTGAGAAACTGTATTTCAAGGACTGCAGGGCCCATGTGCCTTTACTGCTCAGCCTGACACAAGGCTTGGAGCAGGAGCGTTTGCTGACAATCCTGGCAAAACTGCTTCAGTTGCATGTTGTCTGACTTAAGGCAAAAACAGGCCTGACCAGAAGGATTTTATGTGCGAGGTTCAGTTGCTGGGCACTGGTATCTAGTGATGTTTCAGTCTCCCTAAGAAACCTAACATATTCACATTAATTCAGGCAGAGCTAGTACAGCCTGCAGACCAGCATGAGTTAAAACTCAGACTGGAACTGGAGCAGGATATTAAGTTGGTGGTAAGAGTTATACTTGGAGAATCTTTATTAGTACAGTGATACAAAGATGCAAAGACTAAAATAATTGAAGGGGCTGTCTTCTTGCTGTGTGCTTCGGGATTTTTGTGGTAGGATAATTTCCATTATGATGAGATCTCAGAAGTTTTACAGGAGAGGACTCCTAAAGAGCTTACAGTGTAAGGCTCTGGCCCTCACAACTTGTCCAGGCCTGCTAGTCCACGTGGGCTGAGCTGTGCTTCGTTGCAAGCTTTCACTCTCTGTGTCACTATTTCCAGGACAAGTCAAAGGGCTGAATGGGAAAGGTACAGTGTTGCACAGGAGTGCTGTGTGTTCTATCACAGTCATTTTTTTTTCTTTAACTAAGGCTTGTTCTAAGCTCTCGTTGTCTAAAATCTCGCTGCCTGAGTCACCCAGGCAGGCTCTGTGAGAACACACGCGATCTAACCACTCTTAGCAGACTTTTGCTTTTATTATCCTTTGGTCCAGATTTCATACAGTTCTCACTAATTCAGATCTGAAAATGAATGCCTTTGTCGTCCCACAGCACTTCTGTGCATCTTCTGTCTATGTAAACTGGAGCTTAACTCCTCTCTTTCTGTTGATATGATCATCTTTTCCTGCACTGCCTTACCTTTAACTGCCTACTATTGATTTTTCACTTTGACCCTGCAAGAACTAAAAAGACTTTAGAAAAGTATAGGTTCCTAGAATGGATGTTCCTTGAGTGAGAAGCCACGGCTGACTTTTGTTTTTATAATTTAGTTTTTTGTGTTTATTAGGACATTGCCAGTATCCCCGGCATGGAGTAACCTCATCTCTCTGTGCCCTCAGAAAGCCAGTATGTCCAAGCTTGAGCAGTCAAATTGCCAGTCAGTTGTGCAACAACACACGCTTGATCTTCTATAGAAAGGGAATGTTTGCCAAGAAAGGGCATCTGCTGGGCAAGAAGGACTTGTTAATGTACAAGTGCTTTCTGGCCTCTGTCCCTGCCGTCAGGGCTTGATGCAATGTCCTGCCGAAGTCAGTAACAGCGAGGCTGGAAAAGGACTCTGGACATCCTGACTCCGTTTCTTGTTCTCTGAGCTAAATGTTAGTCAGGCTCCTTTCCATTACTGTGGTAATTGTATGTTTGTGCAGACATGTCGGTATGGGGAAAGTTGTTACCTTAATTGCATTCGGTCGTTACATAAAGGACTGTCAGTGAGGAGCTTTAACTACTCAGGAGTTTTAATTATGCCCTGATGTGACGTTATTGTCCTGGCCTTGCACACCTCTGTGGGTGTTTTTCTGAAGGAGGTGGCTTTTGTTGCTCCAAGCTGACAACTCCTCTCAAGAAGTTGTTCTCTCCATCAAGGTGACATTCAGGAGTGACAGTGCGACACGTCACCGAGGAGGAGGAGAAGTGCTCAACAGGGAACTGTGACTTCAGTGTGATGTTTCTCCATATCACCAGTCCTTTCCAAAAGGAATGTTTGCAATTCTCTAATGTTTCCTGTGACATCATTCCTAAAAACAATACTCTCGATCATGAAGATCCTAAGCCACTCTGTGAGCAGCCATTACAAACAGTGGTATGTGACTTCCTTCTTGCAGGCGCATTACCAACCCAGGGCTCCCAGAGTCTGGGGAAACTGCACTGTGTCAATACACACCTGAACTGCAAAGAGGACAAATGGGGCTGAGAACACCATGTGGAGCCTTGTGCTTTGGTTAGCTGGTAACAGTGATCTCTGCTCTCTCTCCCCTTACCAGAGCTCCAAATCACATCTATTTGAGATGCAAAATAGTATCTCCAGTTCCTCTGTCTTGAACCACCCAGTCTCTCAGGTCTTACAGGTTGGGACATTCTTACCAGAAGTTGCATAGAGCTGCTGTTTGCAGTCACACAATAACTTTAATGATTTGAAAAGTAGAAACCTAAGACATGGGCTGAACCCCTCAAGTTAAGGCATACTGGCAGGAGTACTACAGAGGATGCCATGACAAGACAGCAGCCAGGAGAGGTCTTCCAGGGCTGCCTGTCATACCCTCTATCTCCCTTTCAGAAGTAAAACTTTTGTATGTGTGTTTTTCAGGCTAAGAAGGGAAAGAGTTACCTTTTGTAGGTGTACTTAATTTGGTGGAGCAAAAACTAAACAGGTTATAGCTTCCCGGCAAAGGGACCAGTGCCCGTGATGAGAATGCTGGCAGTGAGATCAGTGCAGTGCAACTGCCATGTGAATGTATAGCAATGAAACACAGTCCTGGATTTTTAAACAGGTTCTGCAGCTTGTTTTGTGAAGTATTTCTTATATTTTTGGACTGCCAACAACTTTCTTGCATGTTGCAAGACACACAGAGTACTGGGGCAAAAATAAAGAAAAGGAGTGATTCTTTTTGTAGTTGGAACCATGCACCCCAAGCAGTTAGAGAGAGGGAGGGTCTGCTTTAGCTTGCTGTCTTGTACCAGAATGTCCCAGACTGAAGGTCAAGGAGAACTTGGTTGAGTGATTTATAATAACAGATTAATTTATATTAAACATCCAGACACATTGGACAGACAGGGGGGGAATCTCAAACTGAGGTGCCCATGCTCTTGACTATCCTATCAGGGACACTCAATGCTTCCAAAATATGTTGTCCCCTTGAGGTGCCCTGACCTCAGCTACAAAAGAATGAAAACAGCCTTATACATTGGGTACTTTCTTTAAAAAATGGATCATCTATAAATGGATCTTGCCCAGAGTGTGCTCTTGTGCTGAGTGTCTGCTGCTTCACATTTCTAATTCATGCAGAGGATGTAATGGAGGAGTGAGCTGCTGGGCTGGATTTAAATGATGCCAGAGATTTTTCATAGCGCTAAAAGAAGGTGATGCTTCTGATGTCTTTAGCTTTGGTGTCTGCTTTGGGGAGCCTGTGAGCAAGTGTGTCTACTATTGGTGGGGCAGGACTGATAATCAAGTTTTCTACAGAGGCAGAAGCTTTTCCTTAGAACTAGAAGTCTGCAAGATCCTTTCCTCTACCTCCCATTGCTTCCTGATAATGTGGCAAAGGGTTTGGCACAGCACCTGTAGATAGAGCAAGTAGGATATTCCGATTTGGGGTAGTTCGTGGAAAATATATTTAGTGACTTCCATCAATGTGTAAAAGTGACTGAAAGCAGCTACACTGAACAGACATTACTTAATCACTGCAAAGTGCCAGCTGCACTACAGTGTTAACCTACTAGATGGGACATAAATAAGATAGACAATGGAAGGTTAGTTTGTCATGTATTTTAGCAATGAGCAGATGTGAAAGAATTTGTGATTTAGGGGTTTGAGGGTTTCTTTGCGCTTAGGTCTGAGTGAATGGAAATTTTCAACTCTGCAAGTGCAGCTGGATGAATAATTTGTAGTGAATAACATATCTGAAAGCTTTCACTGCATTTTGGATTGACAGAAAACACATCACAGTTTTAATTATTGGGAATGATTTGCTGAAATATTCAGGAGCTATTTTTGGTTCCTGCAGACGGTGCATGAAAAAGTTAGCTATTTAAAAGCCAGACTCTTTTTTTTTTTTTTTTTTTCCCCCCTCAATTCCTCACCCTGAGCTCCTGTCTGGTCTCCTTGGTCCGTACAAGCTTCCCAGAGCAGAGCAGCAGGACTCCTTGTATCCTGGCTTGAAAATTTAACATACAGGAACCTTATAACATGATTAAAAAAAAAAAGTTATTGCAAGTCTTCCAACTCTTAAACTCAGCAAAGAACATGTGAGAGGGACCAGGATGGGGTTGGTTCGTTGGTTCCTTGAGGCACTTGTGGAGCTGAAGGCTTTCCAAGTAACTGTGGAGAGACTGGAAAGTGGAGGCCTTTAGAGAGGAAAGGAAAGAATTACAAAAATTTTATATGTCTCTCCCACTCCTGTACTTTTCGCAGCTTTGAAAAAGTCAAAACCTCAGAACTGGCCCTCAGCAATTCAGTCTGGGTGTTACCTGAATGTTGCATAAGGATATCAGGGTAATCCTGACTCCTGCTGTGGAGAGTTACTGGCATGGACGGTTTCCTGAAACTGATAAAAACAGTTATTTGCTCTCCTGACCCTCTTCCCCTCCTTGCACCTCCCCATTAGGTGGTACACTCAGCCATGGGCCATCCCCATGTGATACAACTTGCTGCCCGCTGCTGCAGGGGAGAGTTGGCTAGAGAGGGATGCAGACACTATAAAGAAAATAAGGGAGAAACAAGCTTCTTTACAGGGAGAAGTGTAGGAATAACATGAAATACAAATTTTCCTTCTCTTCTCTAAAGAAGGCGAGGCAGCATTTTGCAAATGGAGTGTATAGGGATGAATAAAAATGTGATTTTCCTGAGTAACTGAAATAGCAACCAGAAAGTAAGGAGGGAGGTGCAGGTACAGATCGCACTGGTTTGCCTGGGCTTCTGTTAGCTGCTCTGTAAAATGTTTTGCTACCCTCTGGTGGCTTCCTTTGGATTTGTACAGTCTAGTTTCCATTCCTTATACAATCCCCTGCCAGTTTTCTGAGCTGTGTTGAGAAACCCAGATCTGCTGATGGAGATTTATATTTTTTCTGACTCCAAAGCAGCATTATAATAATAACAGAATGGCAGCTTTGTGTTTTTGTTTTTGCGTTGGGTTTTTGGGTTTGGTTGGTTTGGGTTTTGTTGGGTTTTTGTTGGTGTGGGTTTTTTTCTGTTGTTCAGATGAACTCTCTTGGTCTAGGGTTATAATCACAAAGGCAGCTTGGTTGGGAGGTTGAAATAAAAGAATAATAACTTTTTACCTAGGCTGGCTGCATAACAGAGCCTGTTCAGTGTTTGGGAACAGCACAGGCTTCACAGTCCTGCAGAATGAAAACCCATGTCCTCTACTTACCTACAGAGGACACAAAGCGAGTACCAGTGAAGTCAGTTACAGCAAAACTTCCATGATCTCCAGGAGCCCAGAATATGTCCTGTTCAGCCCTGTGCAGGGACAATGCTCAAACTTCCATCATCCTTTCACTGTGCCTTTGTCTTCATTATTCAGTGGCTTCCTGTCTTTTCTCTTTTCCATCTTCCCTGTTCTTTAATTGATTTTTACATTGTGCCTTCATAGCAGAGGAGCTGTAGGTAGGGATTTAAAGGGCAGTGGTTTGACAGATTTTACAAGAAACTCCTCCCAGGCATTAATTCCTGGGTTATGGGGTCAGAGAAGCTCTTGTGATCTTCGCAGTCTGACCTCCTGTGGAGAGCAAGTCACAGGACTGCCCTCAATTGACTTCTGCTGGAAGTGCAGCGTTGAATGTAGAAAACATCTCCCCTTGCTTTAAAACTTTCCAGTGATGAAAGGTTCACCTTGTTGACTTAGTGCTTTATCACCTTCAACATCAAATACTTCTGCACTTTACTTTGTTTGGTTTCAGCTTCCAGCCCTGGGCTTTCTTGTTACTTTGTGAGTTTGCGAAGCCGTGTGTTGCCAGAACTCTGTCCTGTATAGGACTCGTGAGCTTCACTGAGTTGCCAAACAGGTGGAGCTCTGAGAGACACCTTGGTTTGAAGAAATGAAAAGCTTTTATGTGTAATTGACTGAGAAGTTGTGGGGTGTGATATGACATCACAAACTCATTGCATAGAAGGCACACAGAAAAGCAATACAAGGGCATGGTGGGTGGGGGGGGATGGCATATGCTTTTCCTCAGTGCATATCTGCACTTAGTATTTCTGGGGTTCACATACTTAAAACAAGAACTTAGAAAAGGAGAATTTATGCAGGTTTTAAAATGAAATCTCATTGAAAAAGTCCTTCAAAGGCTGAGTTTCGTGGGACATTTCTTGAAATACAAAAGCGTTTGTTGTTTTCGGTGCATTTCTTTTGTAAATCAACTGTGCTGAGGACCTTTGGGATGTAGGCTGCTACATTCAGCAGAATGATTATTGTTAGCTTCTTACACTGTTTCAATTTATGATACCTTTTAAAAGCAGCTGCATTCATCTCACAGCTTGGCAGAGGTTTGGAGTGGAGAGCAGCCAGTGCCTTTTGTGCTGGATTAGCCTACAAAAACCCTGAGAGACAGTAAGACCACAAGCCTGGTGGGCAGTAATCCCAGTTATAAGACCACCTTAAAGGAAAATATTTTTTGTGGTTCAGAAATAAAAGGGGTGCAGTAGATTTTGGTTACTTCAACCACAGAACATGCTGTGACAGCAGATGACCCAACTTCTTCTGTGGTTTGACCTCCATCAAACCGAACTTCCTTTTTTTAAAGCCACTCAAAACCCCACAGGAGATGATAAAAAGTCAGTCAGTGTAGAGCTGTGGGACAGGCTTTTAGGTTTCAAAGTTGTCTTTTCTTGGCAGGGTGCTGAGCCCAACAAGTGACATCAGCAGTCCTGAGTGCAACGTCGCTTGTAATACTGTTCCTTTCATGGCCCTGTGGGCTGCTTGAGTGAACTCTGGGAGCTGCTTATTTCAGTCCTGCTGCAGTATCCCTGCTTGTGAAGTGGGGACAGAAATGCCAACCTCAGCGTCTCTGCCAAGCCATACTGTAAGGATTTGTTAACGTGCACAGCTGTCGTGGGAACAGCTCTGCTGTTGATGTTCAGCATCCCCGATCTATCTTCTGGCACTGATGCTTTCTAAACCAAAGAAGTGTTTTGAGCTGATGCCAGTAGTCATGGGTATGTCTTACATGATCTTTTGCAGCCAGATGCAAACTTGTTTTGGGCTGTGTTTTGGACTGGCTGGACTCAGTCTGGTTCAAGACTGCAGGCTGTGTAATTACACAGCCTGGATGTCTGAACTGATAAATCCAGTCTCCCAGCAGAACTAAATAACTAAGTGTGATGGTTTGCTGACATGTTTACTAGGCTTTGGGACTGGAGATAGTTTACATCTGTCCCTCTTAGGGAAACTTCTTACTTGACAATAAAAGAGAGTTTAGACACTTCTGAAAAGAGAGCAAGTGCACCAGCCTTTGAAAGCTCCATACCCTCTTCCCAGGAAGACCAAGGAGATGGCACAGAGTATGAAACAGAGAAGGCTTCAGCTGAGGTGTTTTACACTTTAAAACTAACTTTTAATTTCCAAACTCCATCTTGATCTGGTCAGATGACAGGTAGTTCTGGAGGAAGACAAGATGCAGACTGACAGACTCAAGGTAAGGCAGTAAGGGAGATCCCAGGTATGTATGGGAGCTCCTCTGCCGTGGGGACCCCAGACTGCTGCATTCCCTCTTACAGACCCTGTCTGTGTAGTAAGAGGAGATGATTTTCCTGCAGGAAATCAGAAGGATTTCAGGAGATCAGGATTTCTGCAGGTTCAGCAAGAATGCCCTTTGCAAGCTGGGGATGAGGGTCTATCTGTGATCACTGGGAGTTCCTGAAAACTGTTGCATTGCCTTGCACAGAGACTCTCTGCGCAAGGTAACCTCTTCCCCAGCTGCCTGTGTAAGAGGGCATCAACAATGGAGGTGTGAAAAAGCAGAGAAAAAAGCAATGAATCATCTACCACTCCAAAATGAGAGGGAAAGAGAAAAAGAAAGGAAGAAGAATGCTCTATGTCCTTAAAAATCAGTCCTTCACAACACTTCTAGAAACAAAACTGACAATGGTTATGAAAGAACAATCCCATCTACAAATTTCACCAGTGGGGTTTAGATTCTCAGTATGAGGTGAAAAATATACTTCTGAAACTACATTCCTCCCTGTTTTCCAGGGCACTGCACCCTGAGGCTGCAAGTGCATCAGACAACTTTCCCAAAAAGGCACTTTGGGGATGTAGCCTACATCTCTGGAAGGAACTGAATGGGGAGGATGTCTCTGCTAATGAAAGCTGCAGCCAGAAATAAGAGTTCTGGAGGATGAAAACTAGGTTAAAAGCAGCCAGCAACAGAAAGCAGCTGAAAATGGAGTGGGTTAAAGAACTCTTGAGCATTAGATGGTGGATGGTTTAGCTTCACTCCCAACTCCTGGGTAATGCAGTCCTGGCAGACTGACAGGGCTTCTGGGGTGAGCTGTCACAAGATGCTTCAGCTCGTTGTTGGTTTTTTTTTGTTGTTGTTTTTTTTTTTCCCTTAGATTTTTATTTTTAGTTGAATTCTCCCACTTAACACACACTACAGTGACCCCTACTGCTGCCAGCAGTCAAAGGCTCATCTTGGTGCAATCACTAAACTATGGGAAAGTATAACCTGTAGTCTTAGAAACGGATAGTATAATTTATAAGCCTTAAGTATGCAGAAAGACTGATGTTAAACTCTACACAACCAAAGAAGAAAGCTTCTATAAACCCTTGTGATGCTTAAACTGTGGATATAGTGTTTGTGTAATGAATAAGAACCAGCCACAGGCTTCAGAATAAACCTTTTCTCCCTTTTCCAAGAAAGACTGGAGAGCACATGCTGACCAGTTGGACCTCCCATACAATAAAACCACTGTACCCCACCATATGCAGAAACAGCATCCTTTTTCCTCCTGCTTGGTCCCAGCCACCAGGATCCTCTTCTATTTTTCCAGAACAGTTGTTGGGTGCAGAGACCCTGACAGCAATACAAGTATGAAAGGGCATTCAATGCTGCTGCCCTTATACAAGTGGATGGCAGCTGCTCTCTTCTGTAACTTCTTGTGATGAGTTAAGAGAAGAGCCTTACACTGGTCTACACATCTGTGTCTCTGTCTGTGTTAAATACCCTGACCCTGGGCTGAACCATCACCTGCTTGCTATTTTCAGCACGATTTTTCTGGTGGGTGAGCGAGATCTTAACAGAGACATGAATTTACCAAGAGACAGTGAAGGAATAGGAAACTTATAATATGGAATAACAGGAAGTTGGAAAAGTTGGAATATTAAATATAAACAGCAGGGTCTCAGTGAAGTGCAGTGCAAACACAGCTGCTGTGTGGCAGGATGGCCAAACCACCACATGCCCATTTCCATCAATCCTAGTCGGTGTAGACACCCACAAGAAAAATGATAATTGGCCTCAACAGGCATCCCCCATGAAACATCCCTTGGTGAGAATGGCACTACGGAAAAAAATTATGGGGTACCAGATTCATGGCGCAACAGTTTTTACAAGGTAAGAACCAAAGTGGGAAAGCAAGTTGGGGAAGAGCAGAGGAGCGATACTTTAAAATGAGATTATCCAGGCACTGCTGCCTGCATCCCTGACAGACTAGTGCAGGCTTTTCCCTATGACTTGTTCCCCAGGAATTGCTCTGTCCAGTTTTAGCTGCTCAGACTATTCCATAGACTGGAGCAGATGTCAGCTCAGAGATTGTACCTGATTGTTAATTTACTCTGTCTTAATGTAGCCCTGTTATCAGATGCTTCCCCCAGTGATGTACAAGTAAAGCTGTTGTCTGTTCTGCCTCTCATCAAAGGCAACTGCATGTTTTACCTGGAGACTAGGGGCTGTTGCTCTTTCTGTCCTTGTTCAGAATTGTCCCCACTTCTGGGCTGGATAAATGGAAAAAGAGACAGCTCTGGTGCCCTCCTGCCTGAGGCCAGAGGGCAGGGTGGGGAGCACCAAGGTGGCCAAGCACTTGGTCCCCAAGTCTCCCTCTGCTCCTCTGTGTAGACAGTCTGACTCAGGGCCATGCTGTGTCCAGTGTACATCCATGGGCTCTGGCAGCAAACCCCTTCTCTCCTGCTGCCTGAGTTAGTGATGCCTTGGGTCAGGGGAAAAGCAGCTGAATTGCTCCAACTGTGTGGAGACCCAAGAGTCCTACTTAGGCACTCTTTCAGAAGTTATCTTTGACCATCTGTCCTCTGAGAGCATCAGCCTGAGAAGGATCCTTCTGCTTTTGCCTGCTTGCCTTCATGTAGTTGACTGTTGACATAAACCATCTTGGACATTTGTGGTCTTGCCTGACAGCTCTTGCTGTAACCAGGATGGTGACTGAGGGAGGAGGGTGAGGAGCAAGGCTTTTTTTTTTTTTCTCTCCTCTGGTCATGCCTTGCTCTCACTTGCTATCCCTGCACTTCAGGGAGTGTAGTATATAAAAATGGGGGGGCATTTTTGGTATCAGAACCTTCTCTTTCCTGCAAAATGGCACACTGTGCAATACAGCTCTGCAGAGCTGAGCCACAGTGCTTTTGTACACTGACAATTAGTGCTGGTTCTTTATGGCGTTATTATGGCTTGACACTGAGCACAATGAATGAAAAATAGATGATGTGGCCGTGGCACTTGCTGTAACTCAGCACGGCAAAAAAAAAAGACACCCCCTTGGGAACCTGCCTTCCCCTTCCTCACACCCTCCGATGTCATGCACTGCCTCACCATGTGCCTGGTGAGGAAATCTGAGGTTCTCTCATCATGAAAAGCAAAAAGCTAAACTTATATTTTACAACAAGCTGCTCCTGTGAGACTTAAGCAAGGATGAGTTGAGACTGTGACAGAGGGAAGCAGCAGGAGGTCCCATGCTATGGGTCTGTTTTTCCTCAGAAAGTAACCGTTGCTTCCCTCTCCCTGGCACAGCAGCCCCAATCCTGACCCAAGGACCTTCTGGAGATAGGCAGTGATTGCTCTATAGCAGGAAAATGTTGAGCTGTCATTCCCTAGCTCTGAGTCATCCTGCTAAATCTGTACACAGCAGCTGGGTGAGAAGGGGAGTGGGAGATGGAAAATCCCCCATGGGATCAGGATAACAGTGAAGGAAACCAAAGTGATGGAGAGAGGACAAGTAAAACCTCTGAGTGTAGGGGTTTGAATATGGGACTGGTCTTCAAGATAACTAGGTGGAACAAAGGGAAGCCTCACTGCTCCTTGGGAGGAATATAATATCTAAGGAGGGTTAATGTTGAGGTTCTTGTGTGTTGAGGGTTTAAGCAAAAGCCAGCTGGAAGGAAATAATTTTGTCAGTGGAATGAGAATGGATGCATGACATGCAAAAACTTGCTCAGAACAGTTTTGCTTTAATCGGACATTTTTCCTAACTACTGTTTTACTGCTGAGTTGTAGGACACAGCTTTTTGGGAATGGAAAGTGATGGCTGTGGTTCCACTCACTTGTGAACACAGTACACCTGGCACGACCATTTGTGCAGGGACAGAAATGTTGCGTGGGGCTACACAGCACTGGAGACTAGGGATGACTCAAGTCTACACTTGTATATTTTGATTCTGCACAGGCTTTGTCATCTAAGGGAAATTCCTAAAATGTAGTGCTACCATTGTGTGGCACTTGTTTGGACAATGTCTGTGGCTGTTCCAATGCAAACAGACAGAAGGCTAACGCAGGACTGACTGGAGGTCAAACGTCCTGCAGCAGAGCCAGGGCAGTGGCTCTGCCAATAGCCTCGCAGATTGCATGCTGTGGTGACTTTTCTCAAGTAGCTGGAGAAGGCACACTGGCCACATGCCATTCACAAGCTAAGGTGAGAATTAGAAAAGGTGTGTTTTGGTGACTCATAAATAGCTCAGCACATGCTGATGGAGTAGCAGCTCAGCTTTATTATTTCAACTTTGAATTCCTAAAGTGCCTTTAAAAAAAAAAAAAATCAAAAAAAAATCAGTGCCTGAAATGTATGGGCTAAATTCAGACCTTATGGAGCGATATCAGTTTATAGCAGGTCAGAATCTGGTCCCTGCTCTCTGACATTATCGGTAAATCCTCTGTAGCCACCTCTCTCTCCTCTAACCCTTCCTTGGTCCATTCTGCTGCTGCAGTTACAGCTTTAGCTTGTGCTGAGCTGCATTTTGTGCCGTGCCAGGTCCATCACATGTGCCTTGTGTATGGTCCAGGTTCTGAACTTTTCTTGTGGAGAGTAGACAGTCATTGTGGTGCTTGACCTTCAAGGCCTCTGGCAACACCTTGTGCATGTTTCCCTGATGATAAAGTAGTGTTTCCCTGATTTATCTGCTCACACACAGAAGTGCCTCTGGTATTTTATTCCCCTCTTGAAATTCCACCCACCGGTCATCCATCTTTTGTGATTTCCTCTTTCTTCCTGTGCTCTACAGCAATATTCATAGAATGGTGCTTCATCTTTCACTTGAACACTTCTTGTTGCTCCCTAATTTGCTGGATTATTCATGTTTTGGAATGGGAACTTGCTAGAATTTTTCTTCCAGATTAAGTAAAATATCTTCAGCTCCTAAAGAAAGAAGGATTTTTACTTTTTCATAGTTTTCCAGGGGCTGATAGTCAGTCTAAGCTGTATGTGGGCTGGCACTGCTCCATTTTTGGCAGAAGAAGAGTAAGGCCATTACTGAGTATGTCACACGTCAGCAGTGATTCCTGTTACTGAGAGCCAGGCATGTTACCTGTCACTGGTATGATTATTGCAAACTGGTGTTGCTAACTCTTAAAAGATTTGGGGCCTTTCTTAAATCCCCAAGCCATTATGTAAGAACAATATATTGGCATATTTAGATAATTTCTGGTTCTAATGGCTGCAGAAAAAAGCTAACAACAGCAACCTTAAAAGATGCTAAACCATGGATCAAATGCAAGAAGGAACCTCAAATGTGTTACTTATGTTTGTCTTTTTCTCACAGCAGAGGATGGAGGAAGTGGCTCTGCCTTGTAGGGGCAGGGTCTGAGCCTGGTCATATGAACTGCCTTCACCATTTCTCCTGAAACTATAAACAACAAAAAAATCTCCTCTGTCCTGTGAAGCCAGTCTGTAGTACATGTATATCTGTATGCAGGGGGCTGCAGAGCCATGTGGGAGTTGTGGCCTAGTGGGGAGCGAGTTAAGTTCCTCTCTGTTCACACCATCATCAGCCAAACGCTTCTGATATTCCTCAGTTGTCAGATTTTGTTTGAGAAACTTAGGGAAATGTTTTATTTTGATAAAGTCAAAACGTTTCCTTGAAAATTTATTTTCATAATGTTATCAAAATACTTCAGCAAAGTTGAGAGTTTAGAAAATGTCATTTTAAGGGAAAATAACATACGCTGATTTTTTTAAATTTTATTTTTTACTTCTTTGGAATGTCTGCCCCAAAGTATAATAGTGTTCCCTGAAAAAGAAAATCTTTTTCTTTATTAGCTCTCTTCCATTCTGGTGAGGACTACACCACATGAGACAGCCTCAGAAAAGGAAATTTTCCAGACAAAAAGTCTTCTTAACTAAGTTCACGTGCAAAAAATGTAGTCAGTAGTAAGTCCTGTCCTAACAAGCCAGGATTTCAAGGGTGGCTCTTATAAAGGTCTTGTAAATCCAGTCTTCAGTTTTCTTGAAACATTAATTTTCCTTCACCTACATAGACCCATTATAACTGCTCTGTAGTATTATTATTTAATACCTAGCTTTTGTAATTTTTATCCTTTCAGAACCAGGAGGGACAAATCTGTGTGTGAGTCTGATAAAGAACTTTTTGCCTTAGCCGTGCTACACTGCAGGAACTGGGATTACATGTTCCAGAATAGTGATTTTTCTAGTGTTTCAAAATGTGTCGAATGTTCAATATGTTTCAAATGTGTCTCCATGAATTCTTCAGCCGTGGCGGCCAGTTAGTCAGTGAGGGTCTGAACCACGGTGTCCTGGTAGTGGCTTTAATGTCATTGGAGCAGCTGTGAATTGGAGCAGAAAGCATTTCTTGTACCATCATTCCCAAGGCAGGGAGTTAGGCAGGCTAGCTCTTGTCTTGATGAGGCTGTGCCACATGTGTTGTATTAGCATGCCAGAATAAATACACTTCAGATTTAGACAACAGTAGAAAGCTCTATAAGTGTCACTGAAGCCGGCAGATGGGGAGGTTCATGCTTCCACAGATGCTGTTCCCGACCTCAGATGCACTCTGGAACATTAGGAGTGGGTTTGTGGAGGGGAAGGGGAGTTGGCTTCTTGTAGGGTTGGTCTACTGTACTTTTGCTCTCAGAAAATCCCCTTTGCTAAGCCTTGCAACTTTTCTCTGTGAGGTGAATGGATTAGTTGCATTCCTAGATGGGGAAAGCAGCCTGCCCGTTGTTCACGTTTCATGCAGTGAATTGGGGGGAAAGCCAAGGGCACACTCTGAATTTGGAAGCTGTACCTTTTCCAGCTCTGGCTTTGCCTTGGTGGCTGCCTGCTGAAAGCAAAGGAGCCAAGGGGCTGTCCAGTGGGCAGAGCCCATCAGCGCTGCTGGCCAGTAGGTTGGCTTGCTGCCCATCTCAAAAGCCTGGCACTGACACAACTGTGAGCTGTTGCCCTCTAAACTTGGGTCATGCCTCAGGCAAAGCCATTGTTGCCTACTGTGGATTAATAACCTCAATTACTGGGGCCCTGTGGGTCAGATCTGCCCTGTGCTGGCTGCATGACAGTTTTTTAATCTGCTTTCCTCTCTCATAACCTCTGAGCCTGGAGGGATCGACAGGCCAGGGAGATCTGCCCTCCTGCATGTTTTGCCTTGTAAGGGCTGCAGATGTCAAACAGCAAGCAGAGCTGGCAGGGGACTTGAACCCACCAAGGAGGTGCATCTAGAAGGTGGTTCTGCCACTGTCAGATTCAAAGGACAAATGTGGCGACATCTGGTGTTTTGCCACAAAATCAATCTATCTGCAAAAAGCCACAGCACCATCCTTTGGGGGCCTGGCAGTCAGGTTTGGTCGTCTGGGGAAGGGGCTGCATGGCTTTTGTGGAGGGAACAACCCCCTAAATTTCTCAGTGTTTCCTGAGTATCTGGGTAAAGATGATGCCGAAGTTGTCATGCACTTGGATTTCTAAAATGCTTCCCTCATGGGTGTTTCCTCTAAAGAAAAAAGATCAGGTCTCATCCGTGGGGAAACTGCCAGTGAAGAGGGACTGAACTACACATGCTTCTAAATGATCTCAAGGAGTGAGGGGATGGAGAAGGGACAAAATCATTGGAGTAAGAAAAGCAGAAGTGGACAGGAAAGAGCTGCAGAGGGATTTCCTCACGTGAAGCATCTGATGAACTAACAGCAGTATAGGAGGAGTGCAGGGCAATGCAGCCGCTGACAAAACCAAAATTTATTTATTTATATTTTTGTGATTGCTTATGGCAAGGGATGCTACTGGGGCCCATTTTCTCACTGGAAAAAGACCACAGAGACAGTGTGAACCTCTCTGAAAGTGCTAGCTCAGCAGATGCAAGCAGAAATTACTGGGAAAGGTACAGAGAGCAAATAGTAGGTATCCTCCTGCCGTGCTAGAAATCCCTGGTGCACTCGCACCTTGAGTACTGTGTGCAGCTCTAGTTATCCTGTCTCAAAAGAGATGTGATAGAACTAGAAAGGCACAGGAAACAGCGACAAGGTCAGTGAAGCGTGAAGAGAAGCTGCTGCCCAGAGAACGATTGAACAGATCAGGCATTTTCAGGTGTCTTCAGAAATGAAACAACTGAGGAAGGAAATACAACGGAGGTGTATGAAACTATGACTGCCATGGAGAACATAAAATTACCATTTCACAACATAATCTTGTGAGTCTTACCTTATAAAATAAGGGGAGCATTAAATGGAACTATTGAGAAGCAGTTTTAAACTAATAAAAGTTTTTTCCTGCCACACGATTAACCTGTAGAACTCCTTGCTGAAAGGTAGTGAGTAGACCAGTGGTATTACTGGCTTCAAAACATGATTATAAAAATTTGTTGGGGATAAGTCTATCAAGAATTCTTAAACACGTTGTGAGGCATCCTGTAGGTAAGGGCAGCTGCTGGGCAGTGGAAGTGGGTGGAAGGAGCAATGTCCAGCTGCCCTTTTTTCCAGAGCATCTGTTCTGAGCTGCTGGTACTACTACCAAAATATGTTTGGAGAAGGTCTAGAAATTCTGAGGAAGTTGTCACTATGCTGAAAAATATCCAGAACAACCATTTCTTCCTAATTCATTTGATTTGAGACATTTGATAAACAAAGCCCTCTTTACATTTAATATTAAATTTCTTCTTAATGTCAGGAAGTGCAACTCCTGAGTGCTCATAAGCTTTTTATGTGTATGAGGATAAACCTATTAAATGATCAAGGTTATAGGACATCTTTTGTTTTTCTCCTGAACCTGCTTAGGTAAGCTGAGAGGAGGCTGAGATTTACCAAGTCAGACTTTCCACCAGGAGCTGGAGTTGGTGGTTTCTGTTCCCTCCTACTCAGAAATGCAACTAAGAAATCAGTCTGATGTGCAAGATCAAGCTCTGTCTTTTTCTGTTTCATCTTCCATTTGCTCTCAGGTGGTGTGTGATGTACTTTATCCATGGTAGAGTTTCAAGCAGAATCTTTGCCTTATAATGAGTACAATTTTATACTGATCAGGAAGAGGCTAATCCTCTCATTAAATCACCATAATGAGGACTGACAGATGATTCCCTACTTGGCCCCAAATTTATTGTGTGACCTTCAGCAAACCCCTGAACTTTGTGCTGCAGCTCTCACTGGCTCTGGTGTGAGTATGCTCTGCTTTGGTGGAGCTGGCTGCAGTAGAAGTTGTATGTGGCTGGTACATTTGCTGTCTGAAGCAGATCTTGCCATCCCTCCTTGTCAGCAGTGCTCTGCTTCATAAAGAAGGGGTAAAGGATAAGCAGAAATACTCAGAGAGCACAGTGGTGACAGTGGGGTAAAACTTGTTTGCACTGAAAAGGGTTGTATTTATTGGCCCATTGGGAAATTTTGCTCAAATGGCTCCTGCAACTGAGAGGTGCTGAGAAGTGTTTCTCTGCCATCACTGAATAATATACCATCACATACAGACCCATGGAGTGAGCATCAAGAAATGAGCACAAAGTGCAAGCAGTTTTGTAAATTTACAGACAGGGACAAGGTCTGAGGTTTGCATCAGCACCAGCTTGGAAAAAGGTCCTGAGGTTAATGGGCCATTTCTCATTGTACCCGCCTGTGTTTAGCCAGAAAATACAACAAGGACAGAGACTTGCAAAAACACAAACCAATCAACCAAACAAAAAGAACCCACCTGCACAAGCTGTTTATCTGTGTACTAGTCACAGTGTTCAAAGAACTACAGGTCAGGATGGGTGAAAACAGAACAGCGTGAACCCAGCACCCTGAAAGATTATTACCTGCTTTTGTATGAACACAAGGAAATTACCTTTCCTGGCTGTTCTCTTCTTTGAGCTTTTGTGGATTTTCTTTCTTTTTTGGCTTTTGTAACTGATGAACTCATGCACATTATGCTATTTTAATACCTAGCAAAGAGCCTTGTCGCCTAAATCACCTTATTTGTCTCTGATCAGAGCACAGTGCATTTCTCTTTTTAGTAGAAGGTATTAATTTAAATTCTATAATCCCAAACATATTCTCGTTTCTGTTCTGTGCTTCAGAGGGCCAATAGCATTTTAATTTAATAAGGGAGAAACACACATGACACTATGTTCCCTGCAAATGTCTTCTGACCTCAGTGAGGTTTTCACAGCTTTCTTTGTGTTCCAGCAAATGCAATCTCTACTTTTATTCAAACACACTATCATTTCTAATACCTCTGTTCTAGAAATGGGTAAAAATTTAAATGTCTGTGGCATTTTCATAGTAACTTTTAAGATGTTATTTGCATTATTATATAGTAGTGCAAGCTCATCAGTGGAGCCATAGCAAGATTTATGCACCACTATGTCCCACTGAAATACTGTTTCGGTACATGCTGTCACTTTGCAGTGAAAGAAATTTTATTTTAATTTACCTTGTTTTCAGATTAAATGAGTTAACACATCTAGCAATATCTTGATTTATGTTAGCTCCATTTATCTTTTCAAGTTCTATAGGCTTTGTTTACTGGGTTAAGATTTACCTAATTGGGTACATGATATTACCGAGTATTTTGTGGCATGTAAACACTTGAGTCATATGCATCACAGTTCTAAAAAATCATCTTTTGCCAGTTTTATGCTTCCATTTTGCTGTTTAAACTTATGTAAACCTACTCAGTTTGAAAGAAGAACATGTGCACGTTGCAGTCCTCATGGACCTTCTTCGGGAATGTCAAGTAACATTCGTTCTTTTCACTGATTTGAGTCTGCTCTCCTTCACTCTGGTGTGAATCAGGAGCTGACCCCTTGGAGCCTGCCCCACAAAGGCTGGATCATCAATCTTGCTGCAAGGTGATGGTAACTCCCCAAAGAAATGGGGATTATTTTATTAGTGGGTTTGTGGGTTGTTCTGAGTAGATTTTCCAAGAACAATTATGTTGGTTTAATGAACACAGGTCTCAAAATTCAGCTACCTGTTGCACTCTAATGTTTTTCTTCTTTTAAATGTCTGTGTTGTGTGCGACACACTTGTTCTCGCATGTTCATGTGATAAATCTGCCTGTTACCATGCTAGCTTAATATGTATAACATGTAAGTGCAACTTTCCTAGTATCTGGTGCTGTACTTCAGTCCTGGCATCTCTAAATGAGACCCCTCTCATTTACAACTCCATGTTGGCTGCTAAGCAAGGAGGGCACCTTGACTCCAGATCTCCCTGTGCTGTCCTTGATCTGCCATATCCAGAATTGTTCTCATCTCAAACATGCTGCTGATGCATTTGCAGAAAGAGGACTATTATTTTTGTGCTATTACAGAAGTACCCAAGAAGCACCAATTGTGTTTTAGGGCTTCATTGTGCAAACTACTTTTGGCCTTGTTCCAGAGGGCCTACAGGCTTGCTTGCTGATCATGTAGGGCAGAGGACTGAAGGACAATATGGGTGAAGAGGAGAGGCAACAGCTGTAGTCTCAGTTTGGTATCTGCCCTGACATGGCACCATAGGTTTCTGTGATGGCTGTGGAGCAGATATTGCTGAGGAGTGTAAGTGAACCAGTGACTCTGTGTAAGTGGGTACATGGAGAAGAGCAGTTTCATTTAGGTTTTTGCTGTGACTTGGTGCATGTGCAAGGTCCTGTTTAAAATAGCTTATGAATTAAGACATGGAAATGATAATTTTCACCTCATGTCACAGCAGACAACAAAACCTGAGTTTAGCATGAATCCCAGGGATTAGTTATTAATAACTTGCATCCTTTTAACAGTCTTGAACTCTATGCTACTGGCTTTGCTTCTAACTAAGTGCTATTCTTCAGTGTATGAAGTAGAGCTGACTGGAAAATAAGAGCTACAGTTTCATGAATCATTTAGCATTTTAATTTCCTCTTTTTTTTTTTCTCTATTCTAGAGTTAAACTGAAACTGTGGAGTATTTATTGAGGACATGAAAGATTCCAGGTGCTCTCACAAATATTAGTTTTTCCACAAATCCTCAATAGACTCTTACTCCTAAACAGCACTTCTTTTGTTATGCCTGGTTTATGTGTCTTGGTACTCTGATCTCCACATATTTAATGGCTGTTACTGTTCCATCCTAATGGGATTGCTAGTGAGCAAATCAGGATTGCATCCCGTATCATATCATCCCATGTGTGGGATTATATATTTGCCGCCTCGCCGGTGCCGCGCACAGGTGGCCGGGACGGGACGGGCGCTGTCCGCGGTGCTGACCCCACCGGGCATCCCCGACACCGAATCCCCGTTAACTCGGCATCCCCCACACCCGGGTTCCCTCCGCCCCCAGGATCCTCACCCGTGGCACTGTTGGATGATATGATTTTGTTTGTACTTGAGAGGCCTCTCACTAATTGTTAACAATAAAGTCTTCACTCTCACATCCCTGTGAAGTGTTGGCCAAGAGACAAGATCCTAGAGTGCACTCTCAGGAAAAACTTTCGTCTCATGAGCTGATCAGAGATTCCTGCCCACTTCTGCCCGGTGCCAGGGGAAGCAAAAGCAGAGAAGGCTTTGAAAGGTGTTGTGTGAATAGGTAACCCTAGCACAAGGTAATGCAGTTAGAAATTCACACTGGTGCAAGACTTTTATTTGTTCCAGAGGCAGGTGCTTTTTAGTGGAGTGTTGGAGTCTACCTAGGTGAAAGAGTTAATCTGAGAGGCTTTTGTATATACTAATACTATTTTGTCTGAGGAACTTTCTGTGCTCCTGTGCTTTCCAGCCTTGTCTTGTGCGTTTTTCATAATTTCATGAATTGGAAACAGTTCTAAAGAGAGCATCTTTCCCCAACTAGCCTTGCATGTGAAATATGGGCTCTACTTTTCTCTGTGCAGCTCAAACACTGAGACTTAAGTCTGCAATGCTGTAACCGTGATAGTTCAAAAATGGGTGAAAAAGAAGGAACCTTCAGTTTCAGCGGAGCGCCCTTTGAAAGAAGCTGGTGCTTTACGGTCTGTAGGTGGAAATACGGAGGCTCCCTCGATCATGAAGAAACACCCCAGTTCCGGGCACCCGCACCCACGGGTGATTTAAGACAAGAGGTGTGTCTCTTGACCGGCCACGTTGCCGGTCCCGTGGTTTCTGCCGGTCCGGGAGCCCCGGAGGGGCCGTGCTCGGGGCCCCCGCACGTGGTGCCTTCAGTCGCTGGGGACACCCGCGGGCACCGACCCTGCCCGGCCCCGGACAGCGGCCGGGGGGCCGGACGGACCGCGGGGCCGTCTCCTCCCTCTGTGCCTCCCTCCCCGCCGGGACTGGGAGAAGAACTTCAGCGCGGCGGACCCGTGCAGGGCGGCGGGACCGGACCCTGGGCGGGGGGCGGCAGAGCCCCGGCCGGCAGCGGAACGGGGGGGTCCCGGCGGCGGCTCTCCGCCCCGGCGGGGGCTGTGCCGGCAGGGGGCAGGGCTGGGAGCCGGCCGCTCGTGTTTCTAGGGCTTGACGTCCTTCCAGCCAGCCCGCCCCCCTTTCCCGGCAAAGCCGGCCCTCCGCGGGTGGAGAAGTCCCGAGAAGTGGCGGCGGGGGCCCCCACCCTGCCCCGGGCGCGGCGATGGGCCGGGAAGTTTGGCGGCGAGGGGGCCCGGCGCCCCGCCGCTGAGAGCCGGCCGCTCCGGGGCCGGTCCCTTTTCCGAGGAGCGGGAGGGCGCCACAAAGTGAAATCCATGAGGATTCTCGGGCTTCTCCTGGAGAAAGGCTCGCATATGCTGCAGTGTCTCTGTGGAAGGCGCCTGAGATCCAGCCACAGCCCAGGTGGGGAGCGCGCGTCCTTGTCCCCGCCGCCCTCGCCTCCCCGCCCGGGCGCCGCTCAGCCCGGGCTGGCCCCGTTTCCTCGCCTTCCTCCGCCCCCGCCTCGCCGGCGCCGCGCACAGGTGGCCGGGATGGGATGGGCGCTGTCCGCGGTGCTGACCCCACCGGGCATCCCCGACACCGAATCCCCGTTAACTCGGCATCCCCCACACCCGGGTTCCCTCCGCCCCCAGGATCCTCACCCGTGGTACCATCCACAGCCCGGCCCCCATCCACTCGAGGACTCCACCCCACCCTGTGCTTAATCCCGCCTGCAGCCCCCACCCAAACAGAACCTCTGCATCAGTTCTTTGTCCCCACATAGATTCCTTCTGCACGCATGACCCTCATTAGTGTTCCCCATTCCACCTGCAGCCCACTCAGGTCCATCTTCTTCATATGGGACCTCTGTATCTCCCATCTCACCTGGAACACCCAGCTGTAGCCTCCGTTACCACCTGGTCAGGATGGGGATAACGTTCCCCAGTGTGCCAGTGGCCCCACAGAACTCCAGGGTTGATCCCACCGTAAGAGCTCTCCATACCTTTTGTTTCTAGTAGTAGTAATGTTGCAATGATTTTTCTGGTGGAGAGCATTGAATGTGTTTCTGAGTGGGGATTTTCCTAGAAGCAAAGGGAAATAACTGGCTGCTCCTGGTGGAGGGGGCAGGAGACTCCCAGCACCTGTCTCAGTATCTAGCCTGTTGGGCAGAGAGGATTGCACTAGGATGGGGAATGCAATGGGGTGAATGTCTGAGTGATATTCCTGATCTTAAGCTGTCCCTGAGCACTTTTTGAAGAGGGGAATAAGTGCATGAGTGCCTTGGTTTGGTGTGGCACTACCTCTGAATTTTAGGGTGATCTTGTTGAAGATTTTTAAGTGGTGTTTCTACAGTTTCTTCTGCGTTACATGTGTAGCAGATTTCATGAATCTGACTTTCCCTCTCTACAACACTGGGTAAATGCCTATGGAAAGAAACCCTATGTTATTGTTATTATTAAGATCTGCAGAAGCTACATTCCTAACCCTACTGCTTTGAGCTTCACTGGATTTCAGTTCCTACTTGGCTTTTGAGTATGTCTGCTTATTGAACCCTGACCATTGTAATCTTTGGGCACTGGATGTTTACAAGATGTCTTTTAGAGTGTTCTTTGTTCTTGCTTATGTTGTTTCCTTTTGTGAGATCTTGGTCCCGGAAGAGAAAAATTTCTGTTTCTCCTGCGTAAATTGCTTGGTGTTGTCTCTTGAAGAGAAAGGCTGTTCTTGGGGGAACACTGTTGCTGAGATAGCCTGGATTCCCTTATGGCCTTGCTAAGAAAAGGTTGTTAATGGTTATAGACACTGGTTTATGCCTCAGTAACCTCTTCCCTCCTATGACACTTGTGTGTGCAAGTTGTTGTCTGAGAGGCTGCTTTTGGCGACAGGGGACATGCTGGAAATCTTTGGGAGACTGTATGTTCTGCCCTGCTTTGAAGAACAATATGATAAATAAATAGAATGAATTGTGGCTGTGCTTTGAAGCGTTACACACATTATTCTCTTTTCAGTGAAAAACTATATTGGGATTTTCTTCATAGTGCTGTGTGTGAATGTTTGTTTTGTGTCATTTGGAAACCTGGACCAGTAAAGAGAACAATAACCTACTAGCAAAAATGGGGTGGTGCTCAGGCCATGGGGCATGCTTGGCTGTAACTTCAGTGAACTAGAAGTCGATGACAGTGTCGTAATAGTTTCCCTGCTGAGCTGCTTTGGCTTTACAGGTGGATCCCGTGCTAAAGTGTGCTTGATGTGTATGTGGTGCCTGAGTCTTTCCTGATCTCTTCTGCTCCGATGGAACAATACTGAACATTGTGTAGTCTTTGTATTTCATGATGTTGTGCTACAAGGAGATAGTCTGTGGGAATGACCTCCTGTTATTATCTCCAACTGACATTATTTTCCAGGTACTAACCCCATGCCACCATGAGCCTGAGCACTCTGGATGTGGTCTGTTGCTTTGAATCAGGATGCTGAAATACGCTCCCGCTTCTTGGCTGCATTTTTTCATTTTCCATTAAGGTTGGGCTTTATATTCTTGAAAAATGTGCAATAAAAATGAAAGCTTCCACCTAGAAGGCCTGGGCCTTCTGTAGGAGAAATCTTCTTCAGAAGGTGAGCGTGCCCCAGGAGAAAGGGGTATACTCCAGCAACAGCCCTGAAAGTGTAGTGCTATGCCCAGCACAGCGCTGTGGGGGCTATGCCAGTCACAGATGTAAACCAACAAAAGGGTTATAAAGTACAGGGGTGGAAGAACTGTGGAAACACAGACCACAACAGCAGCAGTGTAGAGTGCCTGTGAGCTACTTACATGCCCTTGATCCTCTGATCTGAAGAGTTACATTGACAGACTGACCAAGCCCTTGCCCTTCTCATATGTATGTTTTCTTTAATGCAAACAAGTAATAAGAGCACAAGCACATGTGTAAAGTAAGATTCATACTTGTGTGTTGTGCTGACTCAGAGCCTTAGACCACTTCTGATTCTGACAGAGGCATTATAGTTCAAAGAAAAACAGTGAAACATTGAAGGTAGTTGTGTAGTACTGTGCGGGTCTGTTGTGATGCTAGCAAAAACGTTAGCAAGATTTTTGTTATTGTTATGCAAAGATGTCTCACCTTTTTAATCTTAGCTAACTCTAGCCTGCTGTTTTCTCATGCTCCACTTCTGAGGTCTGCAGACTCTTTTCTCAGTCTGTGCAGGGGAATGCTCTTTTGATTGTTTGAAACAGCACCTGGCAAAATGGGACTTAATGGGTCTCCAAGCTACCACGAAAGTGCAAATAATTTATAGCAATACAGAACAAGAGATTTGTCCTAGCCCTTTGTGAATTTCTCTACA
Organism: Oxyruncus cristatus; assembly: GCA_013399855.1. Lineage (NCBI taxonomy): Eukaryota > Metazoa > Chordata > Aves > Passeriformes > Cotingidae > Oxyruncus > Oxyruncus cristatus. The sequence goes on from VXAY01002810.1 coordinate 232,696, forward strand.
AGTATTTTAGCACAGCAACATCCTGTATCATCATTCAGGTACTTCACTTGTTATCTTAGTTTCAGAGTTTTTAAACTGATTGTATTGCACAGGCAGAGATATTTCCCTTCTTGATGGTGCAGTCAGAGTTAATTTTGTTAAGTGTTTTTTCTTTAATTTATTTTCTCTGCCAACACTTTTTTCCCTTTGGCTTGGGAGGTGTGGTTTGGAAGTCCTTTTTTTTTTTTTTTTTTTGCTTTTGTCTTCCTAGTCAACATTATGAAACAGATAGCTACTATGTTTGTAAGTTCAAGGTAACCATTAGATAATTATAGTATCGTTGTTGTAACTGTGAACAGAGTTGTGAAAGAATATTTTGGGTGGCTGTACCTGGTTTTCACACCCGTTGATGTAAAAGCCCCTGTACCCATAGACTACATAATAGCAGCATCGAGATTTCTGCTTTTGAGTGTTTCAGTCTGCCTCTGTAAGGATTTCTTACTTGGCTGAATGAGTGGTTCTGTCTCATGCCTGTCCTGCCCTTGGCTTCTGTACAGACTCTCCTGTGGGATGCATCATTGCTAAAACCACAGATATTTCTCACATCAACTAGCAACAACATTCAGCAGCAATGCATTTTCAGCTTTATTTTCAGTAGGGGAGGTCTGGTTGTATCCAGAGACTGATCTATTCTCAAACATTCATAAGAGTACTTCTCAGTTTAAATCCCTATTTTGCAAATTGATGCCTTCAGTAGAAATTAAGCTCATATTGAAAGTAAATCCTGAACTTGGCTTCCATGAGAGTCTCACACTGGTGAAATTTGGAGATGCTCCTGGAAATATGCTGATTGATGCTGGCTTTATGGGAAATTAAAATGATGTCTGGCACAGTAGGTCTTCATATTTCTCCAGGCATCACAACACTAAGTTTGATATTTGGGGCAATAGGAACAAGCACTCTGTTTAGGTAAGCAAGGTCAGGTTGTGGCTCTGCCATTAGCCAGTCTGTTGCTGTCAACACACATCTTTGCATTTGTCCTGAAACTATTTGGGGCACTGTCATAATGTGTCTGCAGTGTCTGTGCAAGACATCTCATCTGCAGATGCAAATGGAATCACCCACATAGGAGGTACAATTGCATATTCAAGAACGGCGTTTGGCTTATGAGCAGAACAGGCATTCCTTGGTTTGCTTGTGCAGTCTTCTATGCATTCATCTACACTTTATTTACATACACTAGTTCTTGAATATACAGTGCTGTTTATTCAAGTAGACAGCAAGTTATAGTGTTCAGCAAATACTGTACCGTCAGCTTCAAATTACTGGAAGCAAGAGCTCTGTGTATGGAAGTGACAAATAGTAAAACCTGCAATTCCTGCTGAGTTTAGGGAGCCCAGAGACCCTGTCTGATCTGTGGCAGTTCAGAGTGTGGTATGTGCATTACTGGAGTGAGATTGGAAAGGCAGCCTGGTGCTGCTGAACTGGAGCTGGGAGGGGGTCGCAAGGCTGAGAAACAATGGTATCTGACTGGAGGTCATCAGCACTTTTTCCTTCCTGCACCAGGTCTCTTGCTTGCCATTCTCTGCCACTGCTCAGACCATGTCAGTGTTCCTGCACACATTTTGCTCAGGAACCCTCTTCCTGTTTTGTGTTTTTTTTGGAAAAGAAACACTTGCTGACCGGTGGAAATTAAGTACCTGTGCTGTTCCAGGATAATGCCAATTGTTGACACAACATACACTAAAGGAAATAATACCTTTGATTTAATTTAATTCATCTGGGAAGTGAATTAAACAAAACTCTGAAAAATCTTTTTTATTATAACAGGAGCACTCCTCTGGGGTATTATTCAAGAATAGCTATAGCATTTTAAATCCACACTTTCCTTTATTCTGAAGTAACCCTCTCATGTACACATTGGCTAAGCGTCTCTTCTGGAAGCTCATAGTGCTTGTGCATCTTTGTAAAAAAAACAATAAATCAGTTCTGGCTGAGCTAGAAATGATGATTTTTTCAGGGCTTTTAGTTGGTGAAATTGCTAGTTTTCTATCATATAGAATTCCAGAGATATAAATAATAATTACCTTAGTTATATGCATATCACTTCAAGTGCTCTCAGCCAGTTCTGTGTAGTTATGCAAAGGAAAGTCTTTGATATTACGTAGGATTTTATTGTTCAGGTTGCAGTAAAATATTTCATAAATGTTCAAAAGCAAATGTAGGTCCACGGACTCCCTGAGTTTAAAGTGATTTGGCAATGCATAGGTGTCAGCCAGATGTCTGAGGTTACAGAGCTGGGTGTCTGGAATTGCTGCATCTTCACCCAGTCTACTGAGTATTAAAACTCGTCTGGATCCTACCAGAGCATCACTGATATTGATTCATATTTGGGAAGTGTTATACTTTCAGTGAATGAAAAAATTCAAGCAAAATAAGAGTAACTTGAATTTTCTCAAGTATCTATAATTAGGATGATGAACAGTATTCTGAAGCAGAGGTTGGCTGATTCATGGCACTTGTCACCTGGAGGTTTACATAGTTTTCTAAAGAAATACAGCTTACCTTCCTTCACTTCCCAAACTCAACCAAGGAAAGAGCAAGAATTTGTCTCAGTTTAAACACCATGTACAGCGGACACATTAGAAACTGTAAGTTTTAGTGGGAAATGGTAACTAACAATGTAATGAAATTATTTTTCAACCTTTCCCTTGGTTTTCCTGAATAGCTGTGTGCATAAAATACTATCTTCTGTGTTATTGTTTTTCCATTTGAAGACTAACAAAAGAATCCAGGGACATAGGCAGATATTTAAAGCTGATGACTTTTAGAGCAGATGCTTTCAGCTTAAAAGCTGCGTGACTATTGTTAGATCACGTTTACTCAAAGACCAAGGAGTATTTCCGGAGAGAGGTCTCAGTTCAGTGAACCATCTAAGTGCATATTTAACTCTGCATGTACCTAGTCCCATTTTAAGATGATCATATGCTTGAATACTTACCAGAATCATTGTTTTAGATGAGTGGCACGTACCATCCCTAAAACTCTTCTTGTTCTCCCTGTCCAACAGGTCATTGACAGTAAGCTTGTTTTCTGTATCCAGCAGATTCCTCTGGAGGTATTCACAGCCATCAGTTCCCAGATGAAAAGCCTCGTTGATTTAAAAAATTCAAATCCTCCTGCTTTGTTTGTGAGAATGATCTACTTTGGCTTACTGAAGTTTCACTTGAAACCAAGCCACTTGTCTTCCCACAGCCCTTTCTACTGCTTTCCAGAAGTAACCTGTTTCATTTTTTACCGAACTGATGCTAGTTGTAAATTTTTTAGGTCAGCATGGTCCAAAAGCTAGATGAGATTTCTTGTAGAATCACAGAATCATAGAATTGTTTAGGTTGGAAAAGACCTCTAAGATTATCAAGTACAACTGTTAACCCAGCACTGCCAGGACCACCAGTAAACCGTGTTCCTAAGTGTCACATCTGCGTATCTTTTAAATACCTCCAGGCCTGGTGACTCCAGCACTTTCCAGGGTAGCCTATTCCAATGCTTGAAAACCCTTTTGGAGAACAAATTTTTCCTGATATGCAATTTAAGGCTGCCTTGATGCAACTTGAGGCCGTTTCCTTTTGTCATGCCACTTGTACTTCAGAGAAGAGACTGACCCCCTACCTTGCTACAACCTTCTGTCAAGTAGGCAATAAGGTCTCCCCCAAGCCTCCTTTTCTCCAAGTTAAACAACCACAGCTCCCTCAGCTACTTCTCACAGAACTTGTTCTCTAGACTCTTCCCCAGCTCCGTTATGGAGCTGAACATGATCCAGCACCTCAGTATCTTTCTTGAAATGAAGGGCCCAAAAGTTAACACAGGAATTGAGATGTGGCCTCACCAGTACCGAGTACAGGTACAGGTCCTTTTTGTGCTCTCTAGATGCAGTGGTAGTACACAAAGCTTTCAACTGTGTGAATAGATGTCTGCCTAAAGGGCCTTTAAATAGATTGTTCTTCCCCTTGGAGGAAAAGAGATGTGTAATGTTTAATAATAAAAATAGTGTTTCTTCCCATAGCCTGAAATGGCATGGAAGGAGGTAATCATGTTCTGTATGGCAAAGCATTTTTCTAAATGGATGTTTATGCCTTTCTAGCATGGTGGCTGCGATTGGCTGCCGGGCCGATTTGCATGTGCTAAATTGCAGTCCTGGGGATCTGTGAAAACAACCCAGCAAAGCCAATCTCAGCTGGGAGCATGGAAGCTGCTGCTAATTTTGTGACGAACCACCCCCAGGCCCAGAGTGAATCATTATCATTGTTTTGTTTTCCAGAAGTCGGTACCGAATGCTTCCAGGATCCAAAGCCTGGATTATCTCTGGAATTGTATTTATTCCCCCATAGCTTTGTTTATTCCAGATAAGAGCAAAGAATAAGAAAAAAATCTGTATTAAACCCCCCAATTAATTAATTGTTTCCTTATTAGTGTTCTCTTCCTGCTTTTAATGTGCATTCACAGCCATTTGTTCACTGGAAAACTCACTTGTGCATAGCCCAGCACTCGTGCTGCTCAGTCCTAATCAGCTTGCTTTGTGCTGCCGAGGAGATGGGGTGGCAATAATAAGTACAGTGAGATGAAGCAACTTGACTGAAGTCATTGCTTGGCCCTGGCAGAGCTGAGATGGGGAGTTTCTGCTCCTGTTCTTCTATTTGTCCTGTTAGTTTCTCAGTGAGTCTCTTTATGAAGCCACAGCTGCGTGTGGGACAAGCTGGGGCATCCGTTTGCTGTAGGTCAGGAGTCTGGCACCTGAGGAAGGCACTGGCCTGATCCCCAGCATCTAACACCTGATGACCACTTGCTGGGGTTGCTGGTCCTCTGGGAGATAGGACAAGGTGTTCAGAGACCAAGAAAAGCCCCTGCCCTGAGCTGGAATTGTGACAAATGTAATCAATTTGGTCCCAGCTTTTAGCCCTTCTTTCAGGTTGTCTTCTCAAATAGACTTCTTTGATGTGCCACAGACCATGCAAATGTACCTGCAGGGACTGTGGGCAGGATGCAGAGGAAATGCTGGGTCCTTCAGGGGAAAGAGCCAGGAGTAGGAAGATGCATGTGTGTGGGCATATAGAAGCATAGAGAAGTGATTTAAATGCATAACTTGGACATAGAGTGGGTGGAAAAGACATGGACAGTGTGGGAGGCCTACATGAGCATGGGAGTGGAATAAGGAGCTGAGAGCACTGAGGAAGAGGAATGAAGAAGGGGGAACTTCTAATGTTGTTTAAAAACTTTGTGTTGCTTAAAAAGCAACATGCTGTGCTTTCTTTGTGGAAAAAAGCACCCAATGTGGCATTCCCTGCTCTGCCTTAGTGATCTTCAGGATCGGGAAGTCTGCTGGAAGGACCCAAAGTATACCAGGAGTTAGGGACAGGTCATAGCAGTCTTCTTTACAGGACTTGTGGTGAAGCTGGACAGACTTAGACAGAGAATTCAAACTGGAAAAGCACAAGGATCAGAAGTGTCCATGACAACCCCACATTGACAAGCCTCTCTATATGTTCATCTGTCTACAAATTACCTGCTGGAAATGCATTGCGAAGTCCTCCATATTGCAAATTTCTTCTCAACTTTTTCTCAACCTTCAAGATTTCCTCTTTTGTCGCAAATGTGACAAGAAAACGAACCAAAAAAAAAAAAATATTCTACTGCCAATGGGACTGGGTAGCTAACGTGCTGCCACTGCTTTTCTGAGTTCCTAGGACTTACTGTTGCCTTGTTTATTCTCTTCCGTGGTTGTTTTCCGATGGTGGTGATTGGTGCATCTGATCCTACATGGAACCGCAGCAGTGAAGTTCAAGCACAGACCCTGACAGACTGGGACACCTTCCTATGCCCCAGTGCACAGTGCTCTCCTTGCTCTCAGCTCTGTGTGCCCAGGCCCTTTACTTCCCTGCTTCTTGAATTTAGAAATAGCGTAGGAGTGTCCTGGGTGGTGTGTTGGTGAGGCTGAAGGGACTCTTAGATGTTGCTTTTGAAAAACTGATTTTCCCAGTGCTGATTGTACTTACGTTCAGTGCAAGCAGGCTGTAATCTTTGTAAATATTTGGTTGGTTGATCAGACAAATATGTGTATAAATATTCACATATGGTTTAGTGTCCTGTGGCTGTGCTTGGGTGTTCCTCTCTAATAACTGTAATTTACCTTTTATGGATAATACGAAGAAACCTGGTTTGTTTCTTCCTCTGTTTCTGCATTTGCTGAAGTTTCTGTGATGAATCCTGTACTGTGCTCACCCTTAACCTGAAGAGGCAGTTCTGGGAATGTAAGTCGTGTTCCCTGATGCTTTAAGACTGCTCAGCAATGAAATCCACCTTTCCTGCCCCACCTCACCTGGTAAATGGCTGACATATCTTACAACATCTTGCTGGAGGCCTGTTTCTGCCCTGCAGCTCATTCACAGCACCTTGGCCAAGAAGGCACTGTGACTGTATTTCAGTGTTGGTTTGGGCTTTGTTTTTGACGTTAGAAAAGGTGAGTTAGAACAATCAAATTTCTTTGGATGGTATGTGAAGCGTGAGTAAGGAGGACAGTTAAATGGGAGAATGTCCTTTGCTGAGGAAACACTTTAGTGAACGAATTTCTCACTTGTTTGGTGTTTCTGGCAAGTGGTGGGTCTTGCTGAGAGCACTCCCATGAGAGCTTCTCTCCTACTCATCCACAGCTTGTGCCCTTTTGGTCGATACTTCTCTGTCTAACACGCTTGTCTGGCAAGGAAAGCTCTCACCTCGGCAAGGGATGCCCCAACCTCCCAGAGAAGGTCAGGAAACACAATTTCTGAATTACAGTCTGCTAAATATAAAAATACCCAAACCAGCAGCTTTTCTTTGTTAGTAATGGGAAAAAAAAACCCCAACAACCAACCCCAAACTGGCAGAAAGATCCAGACAGGCACACTGCTTTGTAAAATAGGCACGGGTGCCTCCTGGGGACTGTGCTAGGGGCTGTACTGGCATAAGGCTGTGTGTGCATAGTGGGGAGAGCTCATTGCTTATGAGCTACATGTGCCTGAAGAAAAGGGTTTCAGTAAGAAAGTCCTTTTTTGACAAGGGACTGGTGGGGTGCAGAGCCCTGACGAGTGCTGGGAAGACAGGTATGGGTCTGACTCCCATCCACAGCAGGGAGGAAGGACTGGGTAAATCCTCCTCACTCAGCCTGGAGGCATCTTTCTCTCCTGTCCTCCTGCTCACTTGGATGAGCTGCAGACTCAGTGCAAGTCTCCAACTCACTGGCTTTTCCCTCCTGCTTCATTGCTCCCAGTCTGTAGAAGGGAAAGACAGCACAGTGTTGGGGAGGAAAGAAAGGCATTGCATCTCTATTATTTATGGGAATGTTGTTCATTTGGCTGGTAAAATGCTGCTGGGATTAAACGCTGGAGGAAGGATGTGCTTATTACTCAGTGAGAACCTTGCCCCATGAACTGTCAGAGGACAGTCCTCTGTTTTAGTACTTTTATAATCTGTCTTTAAGCCATGAGACTAAGAGCCGATGTGTCTTACTCCCTACTTCATCTCCACTTGATCCACAGTGGTGTTGTGTTACAGAGACAGATCTTCACTCGGTTTAATATAGCCTGGGGAGTATTATTTGGGGGGAAAAAAAAAAAAGAAACCTCTGAAAAAGTCACTAATAAAAAGACATATGGAGGCAGTGTCAATTAACAGGAAAATATGAGAGCAATTAATCTGTCCCAGAATAAAGTGTCCAACTAGCCCAGTAGTCTTTCTCCATCCACATTAAACACATAGAAAAAAGGTAAGAAAACAGGAATACAATGTGTCCCCCAAATACTCTCCAAGCTGCTAGCTATTTTCAGCTTAGAAAATTTTCTGATTCAGTCATAGTACAATGTACTTAGAGTTTCTCAGTGGATTTCTCTTCTGTGTACTTGACCAGACTCCCCTCGAGTTCAGGTGTATTTTTAGTGACATAGTGTCCTGTGGAAAGGATTTCCCCAGACCTGTTACATGAAGAAGCCCCTCTTTTCCTTTGTTTTGAAGTTGGTTCCTGCTAGCTTGGGTTGATGCATTCCTGAGACCCAATACTGAACGAGGTAGTAAGAGTCCTCATCCTCCTCTCATGATCCTTGTCACTGCATGGACCTCGAGCATACTCCTGCTAAGCTGCCTCTCTTCAGTTTGAAGGGTTTTTGATCTTCCTTGTTGCCTCTCTCTAAACCATTCCTAGTTCTAGTAAATGTTAATTGCAACGATCAGAGCACAACAGCACACACTTGCCTCAAGCAAAGCATTGCCTTTCTTTACACCGAGGGCTCAAAAACAGTGGGGTCAGTTCAGCTGGAGAGAAAGTAGTTGCCAGGTGGAGTTCACAGGGGAAAGCAGGCTGGTGAATAGGCTGTTCTGGCCAAATTATGAGTTCTGTAGCTGCCAGTCCCTACAAGCCTGTGATTAAAGTGGTATCTGACGCTGTGTGTGGACACAGCCTCAGTCAGCCGTTTAGCCACGTCAGGAGATGAGGATGGCAAAACCCTGTGTGTGACGAAGCGTGGGGGTTCACCTTGAGACACAGTTTCATCTTTTGGACGCTTTGAGCTCTGTTCTGCCTGATGAGCCGTGGTGGCAGTTGGCTGCCGTGGACCAGAGGGGAAGAGCCGGTTCCACTCTGATGAGAGATGCTGCCCCTTGCAGCCAGAGGAGAGGAACCAGGATACTCAGGGTACAACTGAGCTCCTTCCATAGAATATCCTGAGTTGGAAGGGACCCAAAAGGATTATCAAAGTCCAACTCCTTTATAGTACACATCTTCATAGTGAGAGGAGCTGCAGCTTAAACCCCATTGATTGTATTGACAAGATCTCCACCGAGTGTGGGGGAAGCCAGGGAGAGTTGCTCAGTCTGACATTTAGGCTGTGGGTGCCTGCACATAACTCCACCCTGGGTGGCACCACACCTCCCTCTGCCTTGTTGCGTGTCCGTACAGTGGAGATAATGCTGCCTTCTTTGCAAATACCTGTGGGACTAATGCAGGACCTGTATGGGCCATTGAAGGACTGTAAGTTTCAAAGCAGTTTAATATTACTCTGTCTGTACACTGGAGCTGGGGGAAGAGGTTAGGATTTTAGGTATTTAGCAGAAGATGCACCATGAGAATTTTAGAGTACAGTTGAAATTCCTCATTTGTGCTTTAAGAGGCATTTGAGACTCCCAGCCATTCAATAAGCTCCCATTAAAAGCACATGCATTATAAATTTCTCACGTAAAAGTATTTAAGGTTCAGGAGGAGTGCAGCTTGCGAGAGAGAATATATTGGTTGCCTGTTAAGAGAAACAGAGGAAGATAATTGCTTTCTAAGGGTTAAGTGTGACATGTAAGCCAAGGCCTGAAGGGTTAGCAAGTGCCAGCCAGCAGCTGGGATAGCTCAGTGATAGATAACAAGTGCCCTGTCCTTCCATCCTTCCAAAGAGAGCCTTGCTCAGTGAAGGTTTCTAACACTGAATCAGCAACAGCACTGATTTTAAAGGGCTCAGAGTTAACACCTTCTGCACACTAAATGTTGACGGTGATGTCTCAGGAGGTAGATTTCAGAAAAAAAAAGGTTTTTTCACTGTTGCTTGGGGCTTGCTTGTTCTCTCTGCATTACCTTCAGCAGTGTGCTAACGCGTAGGCAAAGTGGGCTGTGACCTCAATCAGCTAGTTAATTTTAAGCCCGTGCTTAAGTGATTTGCTAAAACTGTGCTTATTCAGAGAAGAAAAACAGACTGTATTTTCATTAGCTCAAGCTAGGTGAATTGTAGCATCTAAGTGAGTTTAATGATGAAAGGGTAAATTATGCTTTGAAACAATTACTTACATTTCCATAAAGAATATTAGTAGCAGTCAGGATGTCTGATGATTGATAGTCGTGTTCATACTTTGATAATAGCCCCTTCAAAGTTACCTGAAACTCTGTATTGTGCATTTACTTTTTTATCTCCGTATTTTTAAGATGAGCTGAGCTCATTAAACCAAAGTATTTTTATGTCTTGTGTCAATAGAAAATGTTATTTTAATTGTTTAGAAAGAATCAGTTACAGAAATGTGGGAAAGAGAGGGAAAAGAGATTGTTTCCCTTTCGTGTTCAGTACATTCTTCATCCTTTTGCTTTTTGATGACTGAACTGTTCTGTATTTGCAATTGAAAACTGTTGATTGGAAACTCTTGTGAGAGTAACACAAATGGGGCTTGATTTTGAAAAATACATTCATGATTGTTTGCCTTATTTGTGTGTGCAATTAGTGTGATTGCCACGGGAAATGACCATCTGAGAACAGACTGTGGGAGATTTCTCTCTTCTTCTGCTCTGTTTTCTCTCTCTTTTCCTTAAGGTGCCAACTTCTATGGTATCTAAAAATTACCCAAGGCAGTTTAATTTGGTAATACGTTTATTGGTCTCCTTTCATCTTTTACCTCTCCACTTTCAGGTGTTTGTTGAAAGGCTGAGGATGATTATTCCCTTCTGCTTCCTTCTCAAGTCCACTTGACATAATGTAAGAAAGGTTCTTTCATCTAAGCTGTTGATCTTGCAATTTAGAGAGTCAGATCCCACTGGCATTCTTAAATGGCCATAGTAGTATTTAAGCAGTTTCTAGGCATGCACAAAGGATTACAGCTCTCATCTGTCAGGTCTCTTACTCCCTCCTGAGGAGACCTGTGCTGACAGGGGACATTTATTGGTGACAAGGTGGGATTGTTTCATTTAGTTTTGTTGTAAACATGATGAATTAAAAAAGTAAGAGAGATGAGTGTCTAGAGTATTCTCTTCAGGGAGGGTGAGAAACCTGGTACAGGTTAGCAATTTGAAGGGCACGTCAGCTCAAGGCAACTTTGAGCTGACTTAGGGTTGGTTTTGTAGGAGCGTGGTATCAATGTCGCAGTTCCTCAGTGGCTTCACTGCTGAGTAAGAGAAAGGGACAAGCTTGTGCTCCCATCATACTCTTATTCCCTCCCTATGATGATGCTAGAGCTGGGATATAAGCCAGAGCAGGAAACAAACTAACCTATTATTCTTATTAGTGGTATTTTAAAAATGAATCATTTTTCATCAAATCAGCCTTACCCAAGTCATCATGTGGCCACACAAGCGCTGCTGCTGTCATGAGGGAAGCAGCAGGAAAGGTGTAGCAGAAGGCAGGGAGAGGAATGGGTAGAACTGACCCCGTTAGCAGCTACCCACACGTATCTGGGTTTGAAGCCGTGGGGTACTGCCCCTCTCCTGGTGACATTCACATCATATTCATTGTTCCTGAAATTTTCTCCCTCCTGAGATACAACTAAGTCATGTCTAAAGATGAGGTGCACCTTCCAGTGTGGGATGTGACTCAGACCTATAGTTGCAGGGGAGGGAGAGCCGTGGCAGTGCTGCAGAAGACAAATATCCCCTGGCTCATTAATGATGGGATGGAGAACAGACACTGCCTGATTGCTTATTGGCTGTGGTCTTTCATTAAGAGTAAATTCAATTTTCCCAGTATCGACAGCTGCCTGATGGAGGGGTCGTGCTATGTGGCAGGCACTGAACTGCTAAGAACAAACACCCAGATACAGCCATATGTCAAGGATGATACCAGCAGTGTATTTCCTTCTTTTCTTCTATGCTCTCTCTCCTTGTTGAGAAGAAACACCTTCTAGGGATGAGATGTTAAATATACCAACCCTGGCCTGTCTGCTAGCTAGGAAATGCTGGGACATTAATGTACTTTAAGTGGGGAAGATGGTTTTTGTTTGTCCTTGCTTGTTCCTGGCCTGGGTTGGAACTGATTTACTTATAGAATGTAACTTTTTTCCAAAAAGTCCCCCAAACGAAACAAAACCTTTGTTTTTTTCCTGCCCAGTCTTTCTGATCTTTCCCAAAGCACAGACTTAGGAAAGAAACAAGCAAAATGTGTTTTGCCAGGGAGCATCAGTTTCTGCAGGCCCCAGCGCTGCTCTTCCCCCCGCACTGTCCAACCAAGGGCCCTCTCCATCGGCACAGCTCACTCAAGCATCTTCCCTCCTCATTCTGAAAGCTGCTCCAGCCCCTTCCAAACATATAATTATAGGCATGAAAAAAATAAACTTGTTCTTATTCAGCACCTGATAAAATGGTGACTCAGGCATTTTCAATTTCCATTGGAAATGCAAGTTCTCGTGCATTCGGAGTGCTCACCAGCATGCCTCCTGAATCTTAAAGGGATCTGTGCCTGCCCATTGGAAGGGCAAAATGGTTACCAATGCAAAATGCCAGGTGGAGGCTTTCACAAGTATCTTCATTTGGCCACGTGGTGAAGCAAACCAAGGTCACTTACCTGTCTCAGCACTTACCCTTGCAACGTAGTTATCCCAGCAAGACCCAAATCTACACCTAGTGGGGGGCTGTGGAGATTTTATCTTCATATTTATCCATTCCTGATATTTAGGATAAATATCCTGCCACCAGCATCAGGTGGGTGGGTTTTGCCAGGCAGACCCCTGCTAAGGGGATCCATATTCTACCAGCTGTGCAGGAGAGCAAAGCGGCTCGGTGCATGCAGGGAAACAGCAAAAGCAGCAAAAGCACTTATGGCCCCTTTCTGTACCCACTAGACAGCACTTGTGCAGCACCATTGTCTTGGCAGGAGGGGACACAGCCTGGGCGTGGGAGGTCTGAGTGGCATCTACACTCTTGGGTGACCTTCTGTGCACTTGTGCCCTGACACTGCAATGCCATGCTTCATAAAGCCACATAAAGCACAAGAGCAGGAAGAAGAAGTCTTCGAGAAGGCAGTTCCCAGCTTGTCCCTGCAGACCGCTTCATCGAGGTTTCTGGAGGATTTACTGAAGCCAAACCTGTACACAAACTGTGGGGCTTCATATAGGACTGCCCAAGTGCAGCTACATGACCTTTCGATGCATTGGCAGTCAAGTAAAACACAGGGGAACGAGTGAGAGGATTGAACCAGGTCAACCTGGGAACTAGGAGCTCTCTGGCCACTGGGGCTGCACATTCAGCCCAGCATTTCAGACAAATGGTGGAGCAAAGGCACCTGATCAGGTTTAGGATGGCCCTTGTGAAAAGGGTGACGACACACTGTTCCTAAAATAAAGATGTTTCTGTGCTGTGTCAGGAGATCGCTCGTATACAGGCTGGAAGGAAGCAAGGAACTTGCTGAAAGGCATAAATCTATCTAACTACCTTCAGTTGAGTTATTTTTATGCTCAGGGAAGGCAGTGCTATGAATCCCGCCCCATTAGGGCTGGAAAAGTGTTAGCGAAGAAAATGGGTGCTCTGGAGCATGAGTGCCCTCTTCCTCCTGTCCACGTGCTCTGTGCCTTGCAAAGAAAATCCATGGGCTGTGGCAAGACTCAAAGGATATCAGGGGCAGTATCTAAAGCAGCTGTGCCCTATCTCTGTCAGGTTTTGTGAGGGAGGGCTTGAAAATCCTCCTGGTAAGCTGGGTAGGTGCAGCCTGTTTGATTTTGGTTTAGAATTCATTCATTAAATGATGTTTTGTTGTGTTCCTCTAAAGCAGCCAGAGTTGTAGGATAAATATTTATATGGAAGAAGTGCTGAGTTAAGAAAAGATGGAACAGATGTACAGGTATATGTTTTTGCCCTTGCTCCTACCTCAAGGTCCCTGTGGACTTGACTCAGTGATCCCTATGGGTCCCTTCCAACTCAAAATATTCTATGATTCTACAGCTTTTCCATCTTACACCCCTTCTGGTCATGAGGTTTTTTTATGTTCTCATGTAATTCAGGAAACAAATGCATCCATGAGGCAAAACCAAGTTCATGCTTGCTTCTCCTTCGTCTTATACCCAACCTATGCACAAACCCGGGACATCCTGGCAGCTTTTCACAGGAATATACTGAACCAAACCCAAATTAATGGCTCATCCCTCTTCTCTGAGCATTTACACTTGCATCAATTGCTGATGTAGCTTAGTAAACAGGACCCCTCATGGGAAGAACTGTAACATCTCTGAACAGGAGCCAAAATCCTTTAATCATAAAGAGATAATCCACTAAGTAATTTGAGCCCAGCAGTCTGCAGGGCATGGGGGAATGCTTTCTGGCTTTGCTCCCACAGATTCAAAAAGTTCTCTAGAAACTGCTGTCCTAGTGAAGGAAGCAGAGGGGAGAGCCAGGAGAACAATACATTTAGATTCATGTTGGATTTTTCTCCCCTATAATAATATAACTTGCTAAGTGGGAAAAAAATGTTCTGCTTGTTGTTTTGGTTTTGGGGTTTTTTTCAGTCTGTTGGAGAAAAGTTGACATTTCTTATAGAAAGAAGGATCTTTCCACAGGATGTTTTCTACATCTAATTCTCCTCTAGCAAAATGTGGCTGCATTTTCACTGATGGGAAAAGCCTTTCCCTAAATTTTTTGAGGATGTAGAAGCAGTGATGCTTTACAAGTAATATTCTGTAATGAAATGGCAGGTCACCATATGTGTATTTGTTCATGTGTTCCCACTGCCTGTAGTGCCTGGAGTGAGCTCTCACTGGCTGTGTCATAAGCCTGGTAGTATTAGCAGAAATGCCTCCCTGGCCCAGGCAGGGTGGGATATGTTTTGGAAAGAATGGAGTCAAGGCTATCCATCATGTGGCCCAGTACAGGTTAATGGCTTGCAGGTGAACCCTCTCTGCAACTCCTGTGGCATAGAGCTGCAATAACTCCATCGCTTTGTCTCTGCTGCTCAAACACAGTTTACTCCTTATTTCTGGGTTGTTGGATGGGGCTGACTCTGTGATCCAGGAGCAGCTGGGAACTCCCTGGTTTATAGATATCTCAGGTGGCACATGGGCCTGCTCCACACAGCAGTTCAAAGGAGGTTTCTGCCTTTTGCAGGGACTAGAAGGAAATTTGCAGGTAGCCTTGCAGAGAAACAACATTGTCCTGCAGCAGGACTGAGAGAGGAGAAGAGGTTTGTCAGTGACCCAGGAGCAGGATGTTTGTTAGACCTACAGCTCTTGGCAACCCTCTGGAGTCTCTTAAACTGCTGACAGGAGGCTGATAATGGAGGAAAAGACAGAGACCTGGGATGGTGGTGTGTTGAGGTAGGGCCTTCCTTGACCCTGAGCACTGCTGCAGTCCCATTAGGAGAGGAGGGCATGTTTGTCACCTGAGGGAGTATTGGCCCCTCATGTTTACAAGAGAGCCTTTGTTGTTGCCCTCTGTCAGAGGGGTGGAGGCAGTTGTGGTGGTCCCACCTCTCTCTGCTTAGGTCTTTTTGTGTTAAGCTGCTTTGGGTGATCTTAGGTCAGCAGTGACAGCTGCCTCCTTGGAGGCTTAGTCCCTGAGACCTAACCAATCCCTCACAATGCAGAGCTGGGACCTCCAGTTTAGGGCTCTGTGTCACCTCCGTCCCATTCTTGGGTGAGCCACCTCTGTGAGTAACATCTCACAATGATGCTGTCTCTTGGAGGGTACATTGGCGATCGCTGGACTCGTACCTCTCCCCACCTTCCTTGTGGTAGTAGTCTTCCCCCCCCCCAAAGGATGTTTGCAGTCAACCTGGGGACATTAAGAGCACAGATTTGCATCACTTGCTTTAATCTAGCTAGGTCCAGCAGCAATAGCAGTGTTGATGTGTTCATCGCATAAGCATGTACTCAGAGCAGCCAATTTGCTGTTATAAATTATGCTGCAGTTCAAGCATTTTGGGGTTTTTCTGCTATTTTTGTTATCCAGAATGAATAGATCATAGTTAGATGTGCCTACCAATAGCTCACATACACCCTCAGTTCAGTTCAGTAGCATTCCATCTCAGCCCATCCTCCATGGCACTTTCCAGTTAAACTTATATCCCATAAGAAGCACCAGGATTACTCCTGTCTTGGACTATAGTTAGTATTCTTCCAGTTAATGTGATCATCCCTAGAATAGAAAAATTTTGAGCACCCAGCTATTTTCAGCCAAGCCCCTGACGTGCCCAGCTTCTACCACTTGCAGGGAATGTCAGACATTTTCACATGACAGAAAAGCGTGGCTGGATTCTTCTCTATAAAATATTCTTAACCTTGTGGTTACTGTTTCTTTATTGGATTTAAATTTCTACTTATATGTGAACCTAACAAGAGATACAAATCTGCTAGGTAGTTTTTAATACTATAACGTAGTTTAGGTGCATATGCCTTTCCCTTTAACGATAACCCTCAGCAAACTTGAAAATTAGTGATACAGATTGATAGCTACACCTGGAGGCATCCAGCCTTAAAACATCAGGGCGTGTTTTCCATCTTTTATTTACTTGTTGGTTTTTGACTGTACTGTAATATACATGGAATGAAACAAAACAAGGAACCGAAAAGAGCATTTTCATGTAATTTGTGATACCTATTAAAGTGCTTTACGTGCTTATCAGAATGAATCACTTGTGCAAGATTCTGTGCTCTTTCTGCTTTTTATGACACTGTGAAATATCTACATAACCAGTTTAGGGAACCAAAGTACACACAATAGGGGGAACAGAGATGCAGATGGGAAATATTTGTGGTGAATTCCTGTGACTGGTCAGGAAAGAGGAGCCCATCAAGCCAGTTTTGAACAATGTCCTCCTGGAGCCAGACTGAACTTGAATGTGTCCTGGTACATTTCCACAGCGAAACAGAAAATCCCGCAGCGAGGCAGACTGATCGAACCCTGCCAACAGCTCGCTCAGCCCGTGCAGGAGCAGCTTCCACACCTCCTGCCTGCAAACTGGGTCTGAGCAGGGTAGGAGTAGCCACGGCTTTAAAACATTCCTTGCCATATGTCACAGTGCTACTTGTGCTCACCAGCCTGACCTGTAGCCGTGCGCGACACAAACAAAATCCGTGTCCAAAAGGTCTGTGCTGGGCAGAACACGGGTTCCTTTTCTCTCTGCTCTCCAAAGCAGTCGCTGCGCTTTTTCAGCTGTAGTTTCTAGTTTTTCATCCCCTGCAAGTCACGAGTGCTTTCTGAAGGCTGGAAAGAAAAAACCAAACCACACCATCCACCTTCTGACTGCCGTCTGCGCTGTGTCTGCTGGCACCACGCAGGTCTCCTGTGGGCATTAAGGCCAATGTCATCCACATCATTACCCAGCCGGGAGGCAGCTGCTGGCAGGGGCAGCTGCTTTCTGCAGAAGCAGGGAAAGGCTGTGGCTTCTCAGTGCACAGATGCTTTCCACGAACATATGCTTAATTAAAGGCAAACTCGCCACCTGCTCTGCAGCGTGGGTATCCAGGCTCCTTTCAGACAGGTATTTGCTTTGCTGGGCACTTACACTTTTAAAGGGGGCTGGAAGTCGTGTTTGTGCAGCTGCGCCTCAAACCCCAGGCATCAGGTGCTGTTAGCAAGCAGAGCTGCCAGCTTCATTAAGGTAATTGTGCCCAAGGCCTTCCCTTCCTTATCCCGGTTTAATGAGGAGGCAAAGCATCCCCCTCGATGCCTCCCGTGGCTGCTCAGCCACATGGCTGCAGGGAGCTGCATGTGGGTGGGAACCGGAGTGGGTTTGCCCTCTGCCCCACAGATGCTGGGGCTGCAGGGGTGCTGCTGCCACCACCTACAAAGCCCAGCACTGGGAGGGGAAGGTGACCTCCTAAGGGCACATTTTTACAGCTTAAACAAGTATCTTGGCTTCTAAAGATGCAAAGAAGTTCATCGCTCCCTTTTGAGCACTTGCCCCCGCTAGAATGCTGTGCAGGTTTGGAACCCATTGTCAGCCCTCCCCTAAGCCTCAGACTCTCATTCAGCAGCCAAATCCCGGGCAGAGCTGGCAGCGCTGCAGCAACCTGGGCAGGGATAAATGGGCCATGCACTCTGCGGCGTTGGTGGCAGGGACAGATTAACCCTCTTTTGCAGAACTAGTGCAGTGATGGCAGCTGGTGGGTGGCTGAAAACCCCCTCTCCCTGTGGGGGATAGCCTGAAAATGGGTACTTGGCTTGGAGAGCTACAAATACCCGTGCTGAGACAGAAGTCATTTAATATATCTGCTAAGCTTGGCCTGTTTTCTTTCTCTCCACTGTTCTCTCTGCACCGGTTGCAGAAATGCCTTTTCCACAGGGAAATGCATTTTCTGTGCCCAGTTTGTGATGCATGTGACATCTTCAATGAAAATGAACTGTTCTTCTGCATAATTTTAAGGTTTCTGTGTCCCAAGGGGAGATAATGCACAGGGATTTCAACCTGCAGCCCGCCCCAGAATCTTTACCAGCTCTGCAGAGAACACCTGCAGAAATGCAAAATGCGCATCTGTGCTCCAATCACGGAGCCATGCTCTTGTGCCCAGCAGGTTTCTAGCTTTTTCATTCATTAAAGATGATTCAGGATGAGGGCAATTAATTATTCATTAAGAGTCATTTTGAATTTTCACTAGCTGCAGGAAGGTGCCTGTGGGACCACAGGAAAACAAGCATGACAGAGAGACAGGGTCTTTTGCTCCCTGCTGGCTCATTGGGTCAGAGTCCCCAGGAGCCTGCCAGACTGGCAGCTCCTGCCAGGCCAGTACCCCAGTCCCCAAAAGGGGAGACAGGAACTGGGGACTGGGGGGACTGAAGCACCTTTCCAGCCTACCGTGAGCTCACAGAGGCGATGACAGCAGAGCATGAACCTCCAGGGACCCCCAGAGCCTGCTTGGGTCGCTGCGCTGTGTTGTAAAAAGCAAAGCTATCCCGGACCCATGTTTTTCCAGCTGTGCAGACACACAGAGGAACCAGGGGCTTGTCGCTCTGCAGGACACATTTTTCCCTGCTGTGAGGCAGAAACCACCAGCTCAGGTACTGTAAGGTGAGAGGAGGAGTGGGAAACCCAGAGCCAGCTTATATTAATGGATGTGATGAAGATACCTCAGTGTTTCATACCTGAATGAGTTTTAGGTAAGCTGGTTTTTGTGCTGCCTGCAGTCCAGCTGCTGAGAGTGATACCAGCCCGTGAGGCCATGCTGAGCTGCAGGCTGTGTGCCGGGGCTGTCATGCAGGAGCTCGTGGCACTGTGTCTGCCTGTGCCAGCAATAGCATGAGAAATGTCACTGGGGCTCAGCTTGCTGCTCACAGCCCCTCTGTAAGTCCGGGGTGACTTCCCAGATTTCAGATTAAGTAGGAGCAGCATTCACACCTCTTCTGCTTTTGGTGGAGTTTCATGTGTCTGAGACAGGATCCTGCTCGAGCAGAAGTGGCTGCACTTGTTCACATTGGTGTATTGGACATTGGCTGGGAAGTCTTTGTAATTACTTAGTACCAAGAGAATGAGAAGCTTCTCAAATGAAACTATCCTGTAGAAACCCTAATTACTTTCCCTAGCATAAAGCTAATAAGGTAGAGTACTAGCTGTGTTTTTTGAGTAATTGTTTTCCAAATCCAGTTAATCTTATAGCTGGGCTGTGCCCAGGGTTGAGCTGCAGATACATAGGAGGCTGTTCTGGCTATTCTGACACCTTGCTCAAAGTAAAATCCACTGGAACAATTGCAAAGAGGAGAGCTTGAGGTTGGCCCACCGAGACTTTGCAGCATCCTGTGAGTACTTATTATTTGCTATGATCAATGACACTGCAAAGGCTGTTTCCCAGGGTAGGAAACATATAATTGTATAAACAGGCTTTGCTGGGAAGGAAAATAGGACCCAAGAGAGAAAGTGGTCATGCATTAGAAATAATGGGCTCTGTCAGTGTGATTTTGTTGGGGAAGGTAACCTCAAAGATTTATTTAAATAGGGCAGAGATGTGAGTGACTGCTATATTCTCACTTTGTAATACGTTTGCCAGTCAGAGAGCAGATAGCACTAAAAGCATTGCTTTTTACAACACAAGTTCATTTAAATCAAGGCTCTGCAGTACTTGTTCTGTGGTGAGTTAAAGCTATACTCAACACCTTCCTCTGAGTAGCAGAAATGAGTATTCAGACAGGAATAGCTGCATTTGTGGCTTTTTCTGTTCATTTTCTGCAAATTTTAAAGATCATCTGAAGAACAAATATTGAATAGATCTGTTTTCTGAGGGACCCCCCTCAAGAAAACCCACACAAAACAACTTGAAAGATTTGCTCCTGTGATCTATTCTTGGTTCTTGCTGCAGAGTCAGGATGTGGGACCAAGAGAACCAAGGAAATTTCCTTTTCCCAGGTGAGCAACCAGCCAGTACAGCACAAACCCATTTTATTCGGTTAAAATGGAATATAGTGCTTGACATTACTGCTGTGGTGGAAAGCTGTATGCAGCCTCTTTCCTAGGTTAATTTCCTATTTTATAGGACAAATTACAAATGTTGGGCTTGCATGACTGGCAGAGCAAGAACCGCTCAGGGCAACATAAACAAATAGCTATGAATAACAGATTGAGCAGGGACTTTCACAACTTGCAGACAAATGAACAAGCAGTACAGCTGAGGGCTAAGCTAGTTAGCTAATGTTTTTCTTTGTAATCTGTGCACCTACATTACCCTGCAGGTTGTAATATCTGGAGCTGTTGCAGTAGTACATCTGTGTGAGTGGTGTCCCTTATCACTTGGCTGTATACCCAGAGACACTCACCAGACTTTGCTGGATGTATATGCAGACAGCTGAAGTACATAACCTAAGCTTCTCAGCTTTCCTCTTTGTATAGGATGACTATGCTAAAACAGATGGTAAAGGGGCAAAATGCCGCCTCCCTTTTAAACTTTGTGTGTGAAACAACTGCAGCTGACTCCTGCTTCTGAGTGAGTCCTGTCTTGCAGTGACCAGGACCAGGCAGGAGGGAAGGAGTGTGTAAGAAACTCTTGTGTACCCCTTACATGGTGAAAAGAAGCACTGAAGCCGTCTGGTCTCTCTGTTTAGAGACCTTGTTCTCTGTAGAACAAGGCCAAGGTGTTTCTTGATGTCCCCTCCAAGGCTCTGGTCAGCTTCTGACTGGGCTGCCTACGGCTTGCTCCGAAGTCCCCCTGTCCTTTGCGGTGCTGTCCCCTGGCTGGTCTGGCAGGGACATTGTGGGGTGCTGCTCTGTGCTGTTACACAGGTGATTTGTTCTGCCCTGTTGCTGGTTGCATTTTCAGCGGGGAGTGAAGGTGACCTGAAGTGTGCACTTGGATTTCTGAAATCTGTAAAGCAGAGCAAGATCTGTGGAAGCAAGTAGGCATTTCCAGTGCCAGTTATGGACCTTTACATTTAGCAGTGAGCAATTCTAGTTTAGAATTTGCACTTGGATTTGCATGGTACAGAGTACAAGGGCTGCATGATGCAAGGGGGAAAGAGAGTTTAACTTGATGCTGGGAGAACAACAAACCTGGGGGTTTGTGCAGTGCCAAAAAATTTGGAGGGAAGGGATAAGATTTGTCACATTTTGTCCAAAACTCCAACAGAAAAAAAACACACTTTGTTTCTAGCTTGTTAAAACTACTTAGAATAAAGCACCTTGAATAAAAGAATAGGCAGGCATTTGACTGGCAGAGAAATAAATTTTCCTTCCTTTCAGTTCTTCCAAGTTTTTTTCAGACTATCACAGTAAAATATCACAAATTCAACAAATTCAGTCAAACCACATGCAGATGTCTTTGTTAGTTTGGGTTTTTTGTTTTTGGTTTTTTTTTTTTTTTTTTTAATGTGGAGATTATGAGACAGATCATTTCATTGATCTGTAGCACGGGGCACCTGCGCTTCTGTCGCAGAGCTACCACAAGTGCCGCTCAAGAACCGCTTGTGACGCGGAGGGGAAAGCCCTGCTAAGAACGACGCGGAGCTGTCACAGCTCACCGGGAGCAAGCGGTGCCCCGGGCAGGGAGAGAAGCCGTAGTACTGCCGGAGAAACTCTTCCCTTAGGAAATGGGGTAGGATGGGTGCGGGCACGGTCTGCTGAGGGACGCAGACGGGCGGTAGGACGCGCTGCTGTGGCCCGCGCGGGTGTGAGCGTGTCCCTGAGCACCAGGTGGCAGTGCTGCCGCGGGGACCGCGGGGACACCGCGCCTGCGGGCTGATGGGGCGCGGGGAATGCCCAAGCCCCTCCGCCCCCTCCTTTGAGGGCGCTGAGCATCGCTCTGTCCTTTCAGCGATTTTCAGGCCGTGCGCATTTCCCAAATTTGAGCCAAAGCTATGTGTTTCAAGTTTCTGTTCGGCATAGAGTCCCATCTCGCAGGGCTTGAGCTCGACCAGTTGTACCTAGGCTGCGGCGGAGGTGCTGGTTTGCCGCACACAGCGCACCGGGGGCTGCAGGTCTGACCGTGGGTCCGCCCTTCAGCTCCCTCCTTCCTCTGAACGCTGCTGCTCAGGGGAGCATCTCCTGGCTACAAGCAGTGACATTTCCCTCCAGCTGAGCCTCCTGCAAGTCCCGGCTCCTCGCAAGATCTCCTGGGGCAGCTTTGCTGCCTGTGGGAACCTCAGCTCCTGCTCTGCAGGCAGCGGAGGAGTGCCCGGGTCAGCACCTTTGCAAGGTGAGCGCTGTCAAGCGCCCACTGTGGCTTGGGGAGGTGCTGCTGTGTGCAGATGTCTCGCTTTATTAATACACATCTTCCAGACCGCTGTAAATTTTTTTTCTCTGCGTTTATACTAGTCTAGGGTTTGGGATAATTTTTTTCTTTTTCTTCTTTTTCTTTCTTTCTTTCTTCCACCCTTTTTTTTCCGTTTCCCCCTTTTTTTCCTTTGCCCCATTTCCCCCATCCCACATATTGCTTTCCCTTTATTCTTCCCCCTTTTCCCCCCGTATTTCTTCTTTTCCTTCTTCCTTTTCCCTTTTTTCTTCTTCTTCGTTTCTCCTTCTTCCTTTCTCCTTCTTCTTTTCTTCCCCTTTTTTCTTCCTTTTACTTCCTTTTTTATCCCCTTCTTTTTTCCTCTTTTTTTCTTCCTTTATTTTCTTCCCTTTTTTCTTCTTCTTTCTTTTTTCTTTTTTCTTCTTTTTTCTTCCTTTTTTCCTCTTTTTTCTTGCTTTTTCTTCTTTTTTTTTCTTCTTTTTTCTTTTTTTTTCTTTTCTTCTTTTATTTCTCTCTTTTCTTCTTCTTTTTTCTCCCCTTTGTTCTTCTTTTTTATTTTTTCTTCTTTTATTTCTTCTTTTTCTTCTTTTTTCCTTCTTTTCACCTTTTTTTATAATTTTTTCTTCTTTTTTTCTCCTTTTTCCCCTTCTTTTTTCTTCCTTTTTTTTATGTTTTCTTCTTTTATTCTTGTTTTTTTTTTTCTTCCTCTTATCATTCCTTTTCCCTTCTATTAGTCTTCTCCTTTCCATCTTTGTTTTTCCCTTTTTGTTTTTTTCCCCTTCCTTCCCCCTTTCCTTCGCTTTACTCTCGAGCCGGGGTTGGAGGGGGAGCGCAGGCGATGCCGGACGCGGGATCCGCCGCCGCTGGGGGGAGCTGCGGCTCCGCGGCCGCCCGCGCCCGGCCCGTTTTGGGGGAGCTGCTCCGCACAGTTCGTGTTTCCCGTCTGGCAACCCGTGCCCCTCTGGCAGACGCTAAAAACGATGGGACTGGAGATAGCGAGGGGGGCGGGATGCTTCAGAAAGGGCAGGGTTTAAGATAAAAGTCGGCGGCGGCGTCCTCTCCGTGTAACATCGTGGGGGACACGCCCCGTCTTGGCCGAGCGAAATAGGTGTAGCGGTTTTTATCGTGATTTTCTTCAGTCCCCTGTGGGTTTGGTTGAGGTGCCTCTTGCAGGTCAAAGAGCGCGCACTGCTGTGCAGGGTAGCGGACAGGCCTGTGCGGGGGATGTGCTGACACGCTCTTTGTGGCTCTGGTGCAGTAGAGGTGCGGGGTAGATGGTCAGCCCCCAGGGGGACAGCGCTGTAACTCAATGAAAAGAGACTCAAACTTGTTTTCTCCACCCCGATTTCGGTGGTGATTGCTGTGTTTTTGCCCAGTTTCAGCCGCAGTTGTGGTGTGGCCTGGTCACCTTGCACGGCAGGCGCTCTCACATTTCAGCTCCCGTACCTGGCTGCCGTCCCCCTCGGTTGCGCGTCAGTCTGTGGATTCCTCGTGCCCAGGGGTTGTCCACTTTCATTATAGAAGGGATTAATTGAGCCTCTTCCAATCTCAGTTGTAAATACCTGGTCCAAATTATTCCATATGGAAAAAGAAAAAAAAAAAAAAAAAAAGGCTTGCTCTAACCCACAGATCCTTGGAAAGAAAGCTGCGATATCTTTGGCTTAGGTGCAGCAGTGACCAGGATTCCCCCAAAGGAAAAACGATGTTGGATCTAGAGGCAAAATGAGGTATTTTCCCAAATTTAGAAAAATCAAACCAAACCCACAATAGAAATTAACAGCCTGGGGAGCTTTACTTTCCTCCAAGTATTTATCTAATTGCATTTCAAATTTTTCCATGAGAGACAAATTCCAAGATAGTTTGTAATTCCCCCTCACCGCTTCAAAGACAAGGGAAAGTTTGAAACGTGTTGGGGTTTCCACAAAATTAACGTTTTAAGGTTAAATAACGTAAAAAAGAAACAAAATTCATTTCAAGTAAAATAAAATAGTTCTGTGGACTTGGTATTGTTTTCAATTTTTTTTTTTTAATTCATTGTAGGAAAAGAAGATGACTTGGTGCAACACTGTGTTTTCCTTATTTTTCACTCTCTTCCCGTACATAAAAAAACACACTGCAAATGTTCTGAAATTGTATATGCTGAGAGCTGTAATCCTACAAACCTGTGAGGTACAGTTATTCTTGCCATGCTGCTGTAGTTATTTTTTCAGGGTGGTAAAGGATCTTTCTGAGTGGGAAACATCTCTGTGGAGCCCTGGCATTTCCCAGGAACTGGATGGAGGCTGCAGGGCTGACCCCCATTCAGCACACTGGAAGGACAGGGCTTCCCCGATGCCTGGGAGCAGTGTCTCTTACTAGTCAGAATTATTTTCTTGGTGCAGCCCTGGGGTCCATGGGGTGGGAATAGCAGGTCCGCACTGCTCACCCCGTGGCACCTGCATCTCCTCCCCTGCTTCTGGGCTGCTGAGCTTGTGTACCATGGTTCTGGGGGTAGAAGGACTGTGGGAGTGAAAAATTAAGCCCTGGTGAAGCAAAGTGGCAACCTTGTCATTCGTTGCAGTGTGAATATAGGATCCTGTGAGCTGTAAACAGGCTGGAGGAGCTGGTAAGGGGGGACGACTGTGGCCGGGGGGCCAAGGCTACTCTGCAGCATCAGTGCCTCACAGGGAGGAGTAAGATATGGCAGGATCTCAGCTTGTGGTGCAGAGGATTTGAGCTGGACACTGCAGGGACACAGTCAAAGATGTCAGCTAAGGAGTGTCAGCCCTTTCAGAAAGGGGGGCCCTTCCTGACCGATCCATTTGCGTGAGCATGGGGAAAGTGGGGGCTCCTCCATCAGCAGTCCTGGTCAGCATTGAGGGAATAATCCCACCCTGAAATCCATCGACCCCCCAGGAAAATATCTTTGCAAGCCTTCCTATGGTGAAGGCTGCCAAAAGCAGTATCATTGCCCTCATTTTATGGATGAGAGGAATCTGAAGAGTGGGGAGTACGCACCTGCGGCCACCCTGTGGTCTGGTGGCAGATGTGGAAGTCGAATGGAAGTGAAGTCGATCAAGCTGATGCTTTGTTCTTAATGTTGAGGATGATCTGCAGTGTTTGTGTCTCAAATGCTTCGGTGCTGTGCTTGTGAATCAGGCAGAAAGACTGCTTTAGAAGCAGTCTAGTTTTAGAGCTGGCATAATCATAATTCCTATGCCACTAGGAGCAGGGGGGGAGGAGCAGATAAAAATCAGAAAATTAGAATTTATTACAATAAAAGCCAAAGTGCTAGAAGCCAGAAATGTCATTGTAATGTGAGCTCTATTTTGATAGTGTCCTATTACATCGTATAAGAGGTTGAACATGAGTAAGAATATCTTGGTTGGTAATTATCTGATTTGTGATATGTAGCTAATGTGTATTTGTTGTTCTGCTGTACATTATGCAGCAGCAATTAATTTCTAAACAACATTAACTGGCGATATAACAGTTCAGTGCAGAAATTACAGGCATAAACACACGTTTTACTTAGCTGAGTAATAGTTAAGTTGAGAGACTGCACTCCTGCTCAGGGGAGATCTGGAGTGGAGAGCTGAGGGTATGTCTGTCCCTAACTCACTCTGCCAGCAGAATTACCTTTTCCCAGAGGATGCTGAGTGTTTTCAAATTATCCAGCAAGCAGAAAAGGCATGTGCAGACAGATGTTGGTACCAGCTGGCCAGGGGACCCCACATGTGGGAGCTGACAGTTTCCATATTCTGAAATGAGTTTGTGGAAAGTGGTGTCTCTGCAGGCTGCACCAATCAATAGCAAAGATCTGCAGGAGTGGCTTTCAAATTAGATAAGCTTTGGAACTGATGCCTGAATGATGGTAACAATATAAACACTTGACTGAATGCACTCCTGTCATTGCATCCCTAACAACACTTAGATAAGACCATTTGTATTTTATGGGATCTTATTTTCTTTCACTTTATTTAATGACACCACTAAATAAAAACACTCAATAATTGTTGCTGCTTACTTCAATTCATCAATTAAATGTGTAAGGCTATTAGTATAGATATATTTTAAGATGGTTAAATTAGTAGAGGTTAAATAGAAAAGCTTTCTGAGTGCGCATCAAATGTCTCCCCATTACTAGAGCATTAAAAAGAGATTTTTTGAAAGACTGAAAGTATTGGTACTACAGATTAGAGAAGAGGTCTCTTGGCTCATGTTATTGCAGGCTGTGTCACCTCATCTTTTCACAAATGTGCACAAAAACCCTCCTTGGAACAGAGGGAGCAGAAGGAGAGCGGCGATGTGCCTACTGGTCCTGTTGGAAGTGTCTTACTCCTCTGATCACTAGAAACCATTTCTAATTTCTAGTCTAAATTTATTCTTGGCCAGTTTCTACCCGTTTGCTCTTGTGCCAGCATTGTCCTTCAGCTTATCTGTCCTCTGGCTGCTGTAATTTATGCCCTGTTTACATTTCTTTCTGCCTGGGCAATGAAGATCTATGAAACATGTCCATTCTGCTGTAGTTTGTAGCCAGTTTCACTTTCTTAATTGCTCTAGTGCCAGGGTTTCAAACGACACAAGGGAGCATCCTTAGTTTTAAAAAGAAAAGCCTTCATTCAAGCTGCACCATATTGTGGGAGTATTTTCCATTTGATTGCAGGTTTATGAGTGCTTCATTTTTTTTGGTATTTTTATTTTCCCCATAAAATTACAAAGCTGAGTCAAATTCAAGCTGACAGAGTCCATGTGAAATGGTTAAATAAATAAAAACAGAAAGAAGACTTTTCAGACCCTTCATTGTGCCAGAAGTCAAGAAAGAAAAGTGAGAGGATTGTGATAATTGCTGGAGCTATCCATGTGCAAATAATAAGGCTGGGAGTAGCATGTAGCCTTTTCTAGAACAAATGCCTGGTGTCTGCCTCCTCACGTCAACTGATTTTTTTCAAGGGGAACTTTGCAGGAGTCAGTCTGGCATGTTTTACTGGGGTGAGAGCAGGTACTTGCTGCACAGGGATCTCTTGCACACCCCATGTTCCACACAGAGCATTGGTAGGTGTCAGGGACCGAGGCTGGAGCTTGCGGGGAGATCCCTGGAGCATCAGTGAAATCTGGAAGTGGGCTTCATTTATGTCCACTTTGATAGTCCTAGCCCAGGTTTTTTTGGCTCATGACAGCTAAGACTTGCTGATGAATAAGCAAGGACCTTAAAGTTTTTGAAGGTAATGAAGTGACTATGAATTATACTCCTTCACAAGGACATGTTTGTGTTGCATATGCTCCTTTTACTGCTACTGTCTTCAAGCTTCTTTACCTGCATCTTTAATGAGGAGACAGATACTGCCCTGGTAGCTACAGGTCTTCAGACTTAATTTCCTAAGTGCCTGACTGTCACTGCAGACTTAAATGTAGCTCTATTTCTGAGTCACTTCACTGTCAAATCAGTCTTTTCATGTGAGGGCACCTTCTTGCACCCCACATTTTACAGCATTTGAGGTGGGCTGGAGTGTGTATTAGAGGCACCGATTTCTTGAAGTATCTGCTTAATGGACTGAAGAAATAATACATTTGCATGTATTATTGGCATTACTTAACAAACAGAAAGATCCCCAAAGCTGAGCAAATGACACACAAACCATGTATCAGGCTTATGAAAACAAATCAGAGGAGTGAGCCCTTGGAGCCAGCGCACAACTAACCTGCCATTCTACTGACAGGAGGCATAAGCCAACCCTCCTCCAGGTGGAACTGCCCAACATGTCTTCCTTCATTTCCCTTGGGTGGGGAGTTTTCCCAGGAATTCAGGGCGTGTGGAGGTGCTGAAGAGAGTGGGATCCACCGCTGTTGAAGAACAGCTACCTCAGGAACTAGGCAGCTTCCTAAAAATAACTTTGTGCATCCTTTTCCCTCATGCAGAGGATCTGCGACTATGAGATTATCTGGATTTCAGCCCCTTTGTTGCTCTGGCTCTCTTTCAACTCTGAAGGATGCTCTTTGGGCAGAAAAATCCCAACATGCTTCTGCAGCTTATGGATAGCTGGTCATCTCTCTGTGGAGTGCTGAGGATCTCTACTGCCATATTGCCACCTGTACCCAGCACAAAGCCATGTTCTCCTTAATTACTGACAAAAATGTCTCTTCAGAAGCCTCCCAATAATTACTCAAGTACCCACTTAAGTGGCTTTTAATTCAGGCTCCTCACCCCCACGCTCGTACATTTTCCAATTGCCAAGCACAGCTAGTCTTATGTATAAGCTTCTGCCAAAAGAAAAATGCTAATAACTTGCCCCCTGGTTTATACTACCTTGCATGATCTTCAGTAAGCCCATAGCATCTCAGGAGATGGTATTTCCAACAGGCTAGAGGAGAAGGATTTAATTATAATGAAAGACGAAGGCTCTTACTGTGAGTTTCCCAACATCTGACAACACTTGGCAATACTGCATCACCTTTGGTTGGAGCACTGCTGGCTGCCTTGACAGCTCGTCTGGTTACTGGAGGCTGCCCCTCTCCCCCTGCACTGGGGCAGGAGTGCCCAGGGGTGCCTGATACTGTCCTTGGGGCAGCGGGGAGGCAGCATTCCCAACTTAGCAGCCTTCTTTGTGGGAGTAGAAAGGGAAACTCAGGGGCTCCTTTCCTCTCATCCTGAAGGATCCAGCTGCATACAACAGGGAAGGTTTTAGAGCAAGACTTCCTGCGTAAGCAGGGTCTGTTGCCTGTTTCTTCATGTCTCATAGAAGGCATTGTGCTCTGTGCTTGTTTCTACTGCTTTTCTGGGGTAGTCTCCAGACATCAGGTTCAATCAATGACCTGTTTGTAGCAGGCTCCAACAGCCCTTTACAGAAAGGGTTTTTTTCCGTTATGTCATAGAATAAGATCAAAGAGACACTAACTCTGTCCCTGAAGTGAGAAAAGCAACATACATAGGAACGGGGAGGGCAGGCCAGCATGGACACAGAGGAAGAAAGAAATCACACTGCACAGGAATTCCTTGTCCAAAACAGAAGCTGTAGAGGGGTCATGAATAAAGGATGCAAGGAAACAGGGTTGCCCATGTCCAAAAGCTGTTCTTGCAAAGCCATAGCAGAGCCCTACAAAACAGTTAGAACAACTATTACTGTAGGAACTTCTGGAGTTCAGCAGTCTGAGAGTGGAAAAGACCAAAACAGTAAGTCATGTCAGAGAGACACATGTGAGTGGTACAGGTTGGGAGGCTGTGATGGATGCCTACAGAAGGAGCAGCCAAACAATCAGTAGTGGTGCTTTTTTCCCTTGAAAAATGCCACTTTATCCAAACTGTGCAAGGGAGAAAGGAAATAGTAATTTCAGAAGAACGTGTTGCACAGGGATGTCAATATCCATTTTCACGCCACTGCTCTGCCCAGTGCAAAAGCAGAGACTTGGTCTTGAAAGGGGTGAAACCACCAGTTCTACCACAGAAGGAGCCTTTTCAGCTGAGGGTGGTAAAGAGCCACATTCCCAAAGTAGGTGTGGGGCTTCCACTGCTGCAGATCCCTAATCAGAGATCAGACCAACCTTGTCAGTGATGATGAAGGTACTGCTGGCACAGTACAAGGGTGACCTCTCCAGAGTCCATTCTACCCTGTGCACTGTGATATCAGCTCATCTATTTTTGAAAGAGGTTGGCTCCTAGGGTGAAGTGATAGCAAATCCATCACAACTCTTGCCATGTCATTCTCTTGATGAATTACTATTGATATTAACAATAAACATGAGCCCTGTCTTAACTTACAGCCTCCAGATCTCACTCTGACTTTGCTGGATTGAAAGAGCCCCTCCTTTCGAAACTGTTCTTACTGAGAGGTGAGAGATTTATCTGTCAGGGACAAGTCTTCTCTGTCATTTTCTTAGATACTGAGGATCTCAACCATTTGTCTTCTATTGCCAGATTTTCAGCAACAGCAAACTCAGTGGCCACGGTATTAACGGGCTAAATACAGCTGAGTATCAAGAGGATTTTCACAGAGTGGCCCCCTGTGAATCCCTGTAGATGTGTTTATTACTGCAAGCAAGGGACTGAACTGCTCAAGTCTCTCACTATATCCATATTCTTTGTAGTCCTCAGACCCTCTCTGCTCTGCCACTTCTGAAGTGTGGCAACCAGACTTCGTGACTTTTGTGATTCTGGTGTTCACTGCACTGGATACAATTGTGACAGAGCATTTCTTCTGCTCCCCATTGCTTCATGCATGCCCCCATGGGCTTGGGCTCTCCTAGCTGCAGTTCCATGCAGAGAGTTCCTGTTCAGCTATATCTCTCTCATGGTTCCCAATTCCCAGAGTCATTGCTTTCTGGGGAAAAGAAATTGCCCAGTCTTGAAGTAATACAGACTGCACAGTTCATCCCCAGAGGTTTGTTCTGGCTGTGTTAAAAGGAAACTTGTTTCTATGAACTCAGTTTCCACGTCAGTTCAGTTTAGTCTCTTCGCCAGACTTGCCGCGATCATTAATTACTACTGTATTAGTCTTTGTATCCTCGGCAAACTTAGATTTCCTTCCAGGCCACTGATATCTTCACTGGTGTCTGGATTGCAGCAGCTGTGAGAGTCCAGGCAGAGAGGATTTGAGATTTCATTTTGCTGGAGAGATAGAGAAGTTGATTTATTGCTGAGGAGGGAAATAAATTACAATGCAAATAGCAAGAGGTGTTTTTGGGAGCCAGGGGTTTACGGGGGAAGTGATGTATTCACCCAGATCCTTTTTTACCCAGTCTTCAAACCTTGTCCTCACTGTATGACAGCTGTAATCTCACATTTACGTTTAGTGTTGAGTATGCCCTTGCAGTATGCAGGAGAAATAAGCAGGTTTGGTTAAATAAGATGCAGTCTGGATGCACGTAACTTCAGAGGCATCCTGAGGGCAGGATTAATGTCCCGGCACTCCTGTTCAGCAGAGTTTGATGGCAGTGGGAATACCAGGTTTTGTCAGAGTTACTGCTTTTCCTGTGAGCTCTCCAAACTGGGAGGACCCTTTGCTGAGTGACTGAGCAATGGACTGCCCCTGTGAAGCATTTCTCTGCTGACCCAGCAGGATTTGAGGTGTGGCCTAGCTCAGGCTGCAGATCCTGGGCTTCTTATAGATTTGGAGGCTGGATGAAGACACAAGTGAAGTTTGGGGTCAGGAAACTTTTCCAGGCCTCTTTAGGTCTGTCAGAATCCATTATATGCAGATGGGCAGATTTGTGGGTCTGGAGGGAGTTTGGTATTTCTCCTTGACAGCTTCTGTCCCTTCTCCCTCTCTTGACCTATGCCAGTGCCACACAGGTGCACTGAGGAGGTGACATCCCCAGTCTTCACACCTTGACCTACTGTGGAGCACATGGTCTCACAGCCCTGCTGGAGGAGCACGATAGGGGTTTCGCTCTCCCTCCCTCCTTTTTATCATTCTCAATCACATAATCGGGCTGGTTTGCCTCAGCCAAGATCTAATCAGGAAGGATCTCTTTGACTTTCAGCAAAGTCAGCTTGATGGAAACTTTGAACTGAAAGGCTTTTCCCAACACACTTGAAAATGGTTTTGGTTGAAATTGCTATCTGTCTGCATGATCACAGCAGGACGAGGTTTCCTTCCTCCCGGGGATGGGGAAAAGCATTTGCAGCCTCTCAGACCTCCTGAGCCCTGACGTTTGGCGGTCCTAGGCCAGAAGCTGCTCTGTGGGGTCACACATCCCTCTCCACACAGATCACAGCACCTTCATGCAGGTGACATTAGAAGCCAGACAGAACCAGGTTCAGTGTCCATGGGAACTGGGCACCTCTTGCATTGTTGAAACTGTAGGACAAAATGGGCTACAGGTTTTTGTAAAATAGGATTCAAAGAGAACGGTGGGGATGGCTGACCTCTCCTAGGGAGGGGAAGGTTGTAGGAGTCGTCTTGTTCATGACAGTGTCGCTATCCTGAGGTTTGAGGACTAAGTATTACTTTAGATAGGGAAGGGCATGTGTGTGTGTTTAGTCTCAGGCTCACAACTGAGGTTGTTCTGTGGTGGCTGTTTCACCTATTTCACCTCAAGCTTCTGCTCTGCATTAAAAGCACAAAGAATGTGGTCTTCTCCACTTTCTTACACAATGTGACTGCAGACATAAGACCTGGAAAGAAATCTCAAGTCTGTGCTTTTCTTCGCCTTCCAGGTCCTTGTAGTTTCTGTGGCTTAAGGCTGTTAAATGGGTGGCCATGGGTGAAAAGTCCCTATGGAAGTGGATGGAGGGAGTTGCTGGATGTTAGGAGAGACCCAGTGAGGAAGAGGAGGTGGATGGAGGAAGAAAGGAAGAGAGGCAGCTTTCTGTCCTCTCTTTTAAATTAGTGGCTATAGTACAGGCAAGAAGATATTTGAGTTTTCTTTCCAGATGTTTGGGTGGGTGTTTCTAAACCTGGAGCATCTGGTTGGCTCTGTGCCCCTTGCTCAGGAAGGATGGGCTCTTGGCTCTGCCTTGCATAAGGGGATCTGCAAGTAGGGCACTGGTCCTTTCATTGCTCCTTCAGCGAGGCCTCCTCCCTGCACTGTCCCAATGACTGAAGTGCCGTGTGGGAGCTGTTGCTGGGCAGATGTTTGCAGACCCTTTGTCTTGGACTCCTGACACTTATGAAGCCACAGCTGAAGTGCATCACTGCAAGGAAAGCAGTTTTCTATGCCCTGATCCCATTGGGAAAGGCAATGACAGAATGGTCAATGATCAGGACTGTTGGGGTGAGGTGAGAACAACAGCTTTGACATGAGCCCGTCTTGAACAAGCCTCAGGTCTGGCTCTGGCATGTGGGGCAGGCACTGATCTGTCTGCAAGGAGGTTTCTCTTCATATGTGGGAACAGTTTCAGATGTTCCCCGCTACTGCTCCTTTTCAAGCTTCGTTTCAGGGAGGTGGTACCTTCAGGTGCTTTCAGAACCCTGGAGACAAAAGTCTGTTTGGCCATACAGGAAGCTTCTTGAAGAGAAATGTGTCATGACACTTTCACTCCTAAGACAGCCACAGTTCCCTTCACCTCAGTGAGGTGAAGCTTTTTTGTGGTCGCCTGCCTCCACCTCATATAGGCAACAAGTCACCGAGGAGAAATAAAAACTCCTGTTAAACAGAAAGTTTTCTCTTATAAAGGGAAAAATATACATGAATGTGTAAAATCCTAGTAGAATTATTTCTTTTTCTGGTCTGCAGTTGATTTTGTTGTGTTGGTGCTGCTTGTGGCCTGGTTTTTGCAATAATGGTTTCATTCTGCAATCTGCCAGTTGTGTACCTGGCTCTCACTTTAACACAGACAGCCCCAACTTTTACCCAGGCCACAACTGGTTTTAAAGACACCAGGTACACTATGAATATGCCTTGTGATGAGTCACAAATTTTGTTTTAATTGAATCTTTGAAGGCAAAAAAGGGAGTAAAGGGCCCATTAAATAAATTATTTTAATATAGCAATCAGATGATGAAGGCTCTTCTCTGTTTATTAAAAGGCCAAGTCAGCTCCAAGCTCAGCTGTGTGCGAACAGCCCAGAAAGCTGGCCAGTTTTTGTACTCTGCTGCTGTTTTAGGGCCAGATATCTCTCCCTGAATAGCATATTTTGAAGTGGCCATGTGAATTCTTATTAGGCATTCGAACACAGATATAAACCCATGCATTGTAAACAGAATTATGCTGCACAGAAACTGAGCAAAATACGGTAAGATCTTTTCTTTTCTTTATCAGGTTAACCAGGCATGTCTTCTTTTTTTTTTTTTTTTTTTTTTCCAAAATTCCACCCACGCAGAGAGGCTGGGGAACGCCAAAGCTGCATGAATTTTAATTATGCTAGACATGCAACAAGGGGCTACCTTGTAAAGAATAAAGTTAATAAAACATGGATATGGGCTTAATTCTGCTTAATAAGCAGCCCTGGCAATGCACATTTTAGATGTAATTTACACAGCGTGGAAATTGGGTACAATTCTTAAGAGGTGTCTGCATGTAGACTTTCAAACTCAACAGTGCCTTCCTATTGGAAGAGATTTGTTGCTATGCTGCTATAAAATGGTGAATTAGGCCATTCATAATTATTGGCCAGAGATGGGCGTCTTTTTTTCCCCATTCAACTACAGAAACATGCATACACATTCTGAAGTGGTATTAAATGTAAATCTCTTCCTTAATTTTCATGTATGAATTTTCAGCAGCTCTGCAGATAAAACAGCAAAAAACCTGCATATGTTTGTATCTGTAGTTAGCTCTGTGTGTACAGAATTAGTAAAGCAGAGATACACCTAATGACTGAATCTACAGAACACAGCCCATGGCTTTTGAAGACTCTATGAAAAATAAACAGGATATTCTGTTAGCAACCCTGCGGGAATTATTGCACTTCACTAAGGAAAGATGCCAATAACCTCAGTTTTGACCTAGATAGATTGTTCTGTTTAGGAAGGTAAGGGAATGCAATTCTAGATCTCTTCTCTGCTTAAGTCACCAAAGCCCTGAAATTCAGCCATTCATTTTAAACTGCAGTACTGAGGACAGAAGATTTTATTTATCAAGAGAACAAAACCTCAGAAATTACAGTGTCTTGAAATGTTTATATTGGCCACTTCCCATAATGAGTGTCTAATGCAGAGGTTCCTGTATGCTTGGGGTTAGGATATTTAATGAGCATAGTGAGTCTGATCCTCCAACAGCCCTGGGGAATCCGAAACTCCGCTTGCTCTTGTGTGCCAGGTATGGGGCCTTTCTCCACGAATTGCTGGAGAGGCATTGGCACATCTCTCCATCATGATCAAAACACTGTCTGTGTTGTTCATTTTATGAACCAGTGCTATTCTTTCATTCCCTCTTCATAGGGTGCACTGTGCAGCTTTCCAGACTGAGACTGAAGGGAGGAGGGAGCCCAGGGAAGAAGAGGCATGGGAGAAAAACTACCATAATAACTCTGCAATAAATATATTAATTATATTGTATTATATGATATATATTATATATTTATATATAAACATGTTTTAAAAATTATGTTCCTTAAGGAAAAATGCCATATCAGTCCAGCTAGATCAAAAAATTCAGCTTCCATTGGTGGCAATGAGGAATGAAGGCTCTGGATTCAACAGGGGCTAGTTGCATAGGCTGCATTACCCTCAAAGAAAAGTAGCTGATACAGATGAAAATGGGAGGTGTTCTGAACCCTGTTTACCCAAATGAAAGTTGAAGGAGAGAACTTCCACTGGCAGAGACCAAAGTCAAGGAGGCTTTTCTTTTTCAGTTGGCAGCCCATCAAAGGTAACGTTTCACCTGTGAGAATTACAGTGCCAGGGGCATGATGAGGTTGGCCTTCCATTCTCCAGCTCAAGATGGCTCTGGGCTTGCTTGTTGTTTATAAAAGCATGGGCTCTTCAGAAAATGTTGTGAAGCTGGGGCATGATCCAGAGTCATGCAGAGCAGATGCCCATGTCAGTACTGTCACCAGGATGACATTGGCACTGTGCCCATGTTCAGAACCAAACCCTGTGGACTGCTTGGCCATCTATAGATAAAGACAGACCTGCATGTTGGCAAATACATTATATTCAGTTTCACAAGCTCTGGTTTAATTTAATTCCATCACTGCAGAAGCAGAGAGACTTGTGAGAAGCCTTTCTTCTTTCTTAGGAGTTGCAGCAACTCTCTTTTCAGATCCACAAATCACCAGGAAAAAAAAATACTGTGACCCACTATATCACTGATTAGGATCATTTTTAAGTGCAGAGCTGCTGCTCCTTGTTTACAGCTACACAACAAAACAAATTAGTCTCATGTCAAAATAACTGGAACTTATCTAATATGGTGCAGATAAACCAGCATTTTTTCACCAGAAATTTAAAGACTACAGGCAAAAAAAGTATTTTTGTATATATTTTGGAAAACTTTTTTCTTGGGAAGATATCAGATTTGCTCACATCCTTTGAAGATGAAGCTTTGGATAATTCACTGGCAGTTCAGACAGTGATTGTCTGATTGCAAACAGCTTTCTTTAGGCCATGCCTGTACCTTGTACTGCAATAATTCTTTGATGTCAAGTCAAATAATCCAATAGAGAAAATTAAAATCTGAAGCATTTTAATTACAGGAAAGGAAAGAAAAACTTTTATTGATTGGGATGGTGAAATCTGCTTGAAAAAAGTTGGCAGCCAAGATCAACAGCCAAACATTTATATCTCCCAAATGGTTTTGAATATTTTCTTCTCCTGTCCTCCCCTCGAGAACCTGATTCCACCTTGTTATAGTACGCATAGAGGCTAAGAGTGAAAATCAGGAAATAATGCCAGAGTTTAGTTAATCTTTGTGGACATAGTGGGTGGTTGTTGCAGTTGTCTTTTTTTCCCAATACATTAAAATAATTTAGAGCCAAAGTTCGTGCAGTGAAGTAGTTACAAAGATCATTTTGCTGAAGTTGATAATTCGTAGGGGTTGTCACCAACTGGTTTAAAGTGCCCTCTTCACTTGGGAACGTGCATCACCCCTACATGTTCAGGACTGGATTAGGCTTGTCCTGCAGCTGCTACTTGCCAAAGTGTGGCTGGGGCAGGTCCTGTCTTTCCAGCCGAGATCCCCTGTCCCTCCACCCTGACTCCTGCACGCTCCCCAAGTTTCTTGCTCCTGACCTAACTATCCTAACAGCTATTATTGCTAGCTGATTACTTGGACCTGAAATCTGGAGAGCATCATCCTTGTGGCGGCAACAGCAGTTACTTTTCTGGATAACCAGAGATGTATCTAATTGCACCTTAAATTTTGTTTGGTGCAGTTTTGTGGCCGGATACGGGCCGGAGCCGGGCCAGCACCTGCTGATGCACTAGTGGTCTGTCTTGGGACCGCTGTAGCCGGAGGCAGCCCGGTAGTGCCCACCGCCGCTGCAGCCACCTGCGCGCTCCCCGGCTGAGGCACCGGCCCCTGGCAGCGCATCCTCGGGGTGCCGTCGCTCTGTGTCTGCTTGCACGGAGAAGCAGAGAAAGCCACGGAGATGCTCAGCTGCCGAGGCTGGGTGCTCGGGCACCGACATCAGTGGCGAGGGAGGCGGCCTGGGTAGCTGCAGGACTCGCAGGCGGCTCCGCCGGCGGGGCCCGGGGGACTGCGGCCCCGGGGAAGCCCGGCGGGGGCGGTGGGGCTGCCCGGGCGGAGGGGCAGAGCCGCCGCGGAGCTGCAATTGCCTCTATCTGCCTGCGCGATGTTTCTCATCCAAACCTCGATCACGTAGGATTGCGTAGAGGAGGGCGAGCGGGAGCAGCTGCAATTCTCCCGGAGC
>VXAY01002810.1:274009-432097 GCA_013399855.1 Oxyruncus cristatus
TGAGTACGGCGGGCCAGGGCCGTGGGAACCCGCTCCGCGGAGGGGAGCAGCCCCGCACCCGCCGGGATTGGCTGACCCGGGGCGCCTCCAGCACCGCCGGGGACCGGCTGGGGACAAGGCTTGCTCTGCGCTCAACTTTGGCCTGGGTCCTGGTGGATCTTCTCCGGTCTGGCGGGATGGGTGGGCATCGACCTGCCTCCAGCATCCCTCCACTGCTGTCCGAATCGTGAGCACAGCGGGTCCTCCGACAGGAGTGACCCAGCGGCTTCATCTGTGCGAGCTTCACCCAGAACTGTATTTTTCCACCTCCCTGCAGATAAATTTTTTAAACGGTGTCTTATTTTCTGCATAGTGACAAGGAAATCGATAAACTGAGGATCAATTAAAATTGTGGCTATTTGATAACTAAATCCATCAAGTGCTACTTCATGAGCAGAATTCCATAGGGAATTTTGTTAGCTTAGAAAGCTTTCTAGGTGTCAGCTGCAGAACGGTTACACCTGATGTTGAGCTTGCAAGGATCTAGAAACGCTCTTTAGGGTAATCCTTTTTCCCCCTTTTCTTTCCTTTATTCTTTTTTGCATGTATGTGCTCAGTCTTGGTTCCTTGCGAAGAACTTCAGCCCTAGTGTACACACCGTTCACTTTTCCACGATGAAGTCCCACCACCCACAGTTTCAGTTCTGAGCAGTGCTTTGTGCTCTCAGCCATCCTTGGTAGGCGTGAAAACTCAGTACCTGGCAAGGATAGGCCTTCCATGATTTCTCAGTGGAATTATTTACTTCTTCCTTTATTTTTTTCACTGCTATAGATCACCACTAAGGAAAGAAAACAGAGATTGGTTTGAGAATCTTCTGTGAACATGTAGTTTTCTCAGATGTTCATTAGTGTTGTGGTTAAAAAACAGGATTACTTGTTCACTCAGTTCTTCAGCATGTACCATCAACCAGTGTAACCGTCCCATGTTTTCCCATGATATACATCAGTACTGTGCTTGTGCTTCAAACAGAAAAAAGT
Source organism: Oxyruncus cristatus (assembly GCA_013399855.1). Lineage (NCBI taxonomy): Eukaryota > Metazoa > Chordata > Aves > Passeriformes > Cotingidae > Oxyruncus > Oxyruncus cristatus. The sequence goes on from VXAY01002810.1 coordinate 275,026, forward strand.
TGCCCTTCTTTTTTTTGCTACTCAAGTTACGATGAGTGGTGGTTTACTGGAGTATCCTATACGTTAGTTAACCTGTGAACCAAGACCAAAAGACAGCCCTTGCCCAGAAAATGTTGCATTTTGTCTCAGGAATCACTCTTCGAAGTGCAGGAAGAGTAGGAACTGAGAGTCACACTGACAAAGTAATTTTCTCTTCCTCTTTCCATCTTAATCGGCCTTTAAATGAGGTCCCTTAAGGACCTAAAGGGCTGGGAAGTCTAGACCTGTTACCTAGGTTTCAGGATGCTTTGTCTCATTAAAGTTTGCATGACTTATGGCAGGGTGTGGTTGGGAGGCTTTTTATTGGTTCTAACCCAGTTCTCCCAGCTGGATGAGTTCAATTCTGCTTCCATGGACTCAGTAAATGCCTGTGAAGAATTGATGAATTTCAGGAATTCCTTCAACTTTCATGGTCTTCCATGCTGAGGAAGGTTTTCGATAATTTACAGACCAGAGTGATTTAAGGGAGACTTTTTATTGACTTAGAAGAAGGATCAATGCCACTCAGTGCTGTAAAAATAGAGCTGTTCAGTCTTTAGAGCTGTCAGTCAATCACTTGTAACCAGTAATGTATTCATTTTATAAAACTAAAGAAGTAGAGGAATTAAGTTGCTGTGAAAAAAATCCAAATGTCCTTCCCTAGCCTGTGGACTGTGTCTGCTTTAGTTCCCAATATGCATCTTTTAAATAGAGATTTATTTCACTGGTACATCCTATTCCTGATCTTGGGTGTGCTTCTGAGAAGGCAGCATGCCACTGGGATGCTGCTACTCAGATTATTTATTCAGGGAGTGTATTGTGCCCAGATAACTTACGCATTCCAGAATCGAGTTTCTGCACAGCAAATGACATGCTAATGAATTGAAAGTAGTTTCAAGAAATGTGCATACATTGTGCAGTGACCCACAACCCCAGTGATTATGTCTACTTAATGATATGCTGGCTCAGTAGTTTGCAAGTCAGTGAAAGGAATGAGTGAAACATCCATGTTCAAAAAGGGTACAATCACATTTGGAGATGGTACAGTGCTAGGGGATCTCTCTCTACCTTTTTAAACATGACCTTGTTTTATGACTATGAGGAGAATGTATCAAAAAACTTCAGATTTATAGAGTGATTTTCATCTGTAGTACTCAACAAGCTCTAATAAATGGAGAGGATTTTTCCCATTTTACAGAAGGTGAGACCAAGCATGGAGCACTTACTTGACACAGAGACCTAATTCCTGATGCTCATCCCAGCACACCATGCTTTGGGTCCCCACCGCCAGTGAGCTCACGATGCAGCAACAGTGGAGCTGTAGCAGCTCGCGCCATTACAGAAATATAACTCTGATGGTGCTTCACATGTTCCCTTTGCTCTTTGCTTCTGTAAAGTAACTGTGTGAGCTTACATCAATTAAGTGTTGTTAATATGTGACTCAAACAGTGCTGTAACTAAAATATTCAGTAGGGACGTGGGTGAGCGGAGCTGCTTTGCACTGGTTGGCACCTTGTGCTCCACGCTGCAGCCTGTGTGAAGGGAAAGTGACATACTTCTGCTCTCATATGGGAAGGGAGAATTTGCACCCCGTAGCAGTTAAGCCTTGCTCAGTGGTGGGCATGAGTAGTCACAGGTTTTGGCAAGCTATGGGGAACCAGGTCCATGCAGGGATATCTTTTATAATCAAAGCTATCAGCTCCTAGGGAAAAGTTGCCTGCAGAAACATCTCGTTTGTTGGTTGCAGTAGGGATGGTGTTGTAAACTGAGAACTAGTTCTGTCTGTCTTTTCAATGGGCAAAGACAGCTGTCTCACATACACGCTTTGTGTTCTTTTATAGCTCTTGCATGTGTTTGGTTCCAAGATGACTTATCAGTTTAAGATAGGCCAAATAAGGACACTTGAGTGCTGTGGACTAAACTGAACATTTGGACACATGGGCTTAATCCCATGATTGCGAGTTAATACAGGTCATTGGCTGCAATTGTGCATCTATAAATTATATATTTTTCTCTGACCATAGTGACTTGATAAAGGATTCAAAAGAAATTACTGTATGGGGTGGCTTGTTGGTACAGGTTCAAGAGGTGGATTTTTCCTCAGAGATGGGTAGATCGAGGAGTTGAATCCAGAAGACTAGACAAGCAGCTCTCTCCACATGACTTCTCTGCCAACAAATAGTTGAACCAAGTAGTTTCATCCCCTTTGTGGCTGAATTAAAGCATCCAGGCACGTCCCTTCTTCAGCTGTTTTGTAACAGTCTGGAAGGCCTGGGCTGGAGGGTCCAGCTCGTTTGTGAAAGCTGTTGCTGATGCTTCACTGACTGTCTTCTCAGGGTGGAGGTGGCCTTCAGTGATGCCATGGCCACTGAACGGCAAAGCTGAGGAGTTTGGCAGCCTTGCATGAGAGGAAACTGGCTGGAGTATCTGTGGGCGTTGGTGGAAATTTTATCTGAGTGCAGCCCACTGAAAGGTGTTGTTACTTGCGGAAATCATATTTGAAATGAGGCAGCTTTGGGTCAGGCAATGCTAGGCACTGTGTAGCATCGTCTCCATCCCTTCAGATGTTGCTTCTGTAGATGAGTTCCCAGCTCAGAATGCAGAGCTCAGCCTCAAACAGGTTTTTTACCCCAGGAAAAAGAAAAAAAAAAAAAGTGTTATTTTTATTCCTTTTTTTTCCCTTGTCTGATATATATTTTGTGCTCCTCCAGGGAAAGGATGCTTTTCCTTGAGGAGATCTAAAGGCTTCTTCCAAAGTGAAGGAAATGACTAGCACATAGCAAAAAAGCAGTAACTAAACCCATGTTTTCCCTTTGCGTTATTTCTCATTTTGAATAATAAATAGAGATTTGGAACTTAAAATATATGGATGTAGATATTTTTGCAGCAGTGTAAGTAAAATATAAAAGCAACTTTAGTTGAAGGACATAGAAGGACTTTGTTCATTTGGAGGTTCATTTAAAACATTTGAGAAGTCTGTCATCTCTGCAAGCTGTTAAATTCCCCGAGTAAAATCCTGAAGTCCTTTCTGATTTCATGCAGGGTGAAAATGTTGATTGAAGCTCAGGGTAAAAACCACCTTTTTAGCTTCCCATTAAATTTGTTGTAATCCTTCCCTGCTTTTGTGGAGTGGTGCATCTCAGAACATCTGTAATATCTGCCCAACCTGTGGAATTTGGCCTCTCTGTTGCTAGTGTCTGGATGCTGGCTACATTATCCCAGCGCATAGCTGCTCCCTGCAGTAGGATTCCAGCTGGTTCCCAGCATTTTTCTACGGCATGTCCGTGCGTGTCTGGGTGTATGCCCAGCCAAGGGTGGTCCATCACGTTCTTCTGCCTGCTCCTCTGCAGAATTTGGAGCTGTGTCTAGTATCTTAAGAAGTGGCTGACGGGAATGGAAATGGCTGGAAATCCTGGCATTGCCTGGCCAGCAAGAGCTCGTAGAAGTGCTAGCTGACATGAGGGCATGGATGCCAAGTCGCCAGCCAAACATGAGCCAGGATAACACCAAGGGGAAAGGCACAGCCTTGAGGGCGTGTGTCCTCCTTGTTTGGGGCGGTCTGTCGTCGCCAAGGTCTGATCTGCCATTGGTGCTGAAAGCTCCTTCTGTACCCGCCGGTGCTAATGAATGCCAAAATAATCGGGAGGGAGGAAGAGGCTCCCTCCTGCTTGTGACAGCTCAGCAGATGGGTTTCATTTTATCAAATTGATCCCTGGGGGTGGTATCAGACACGTTCGTGACGTGCAGATGTGGTGACTGTCACGGTGCGTGGCTGTGCCCGGTTACTGGGGGGCGGTCAGATACCAACCCTGAGCTATCCATCTCTGAAATCTGGGAAAGAGCTGCAGATTCCTGGCTTTCTCCAGAGCAGGAAAAATCAACTGCTAGCCCGCTTCAAACACAGCTTATGGGTGAGCATGTCAGTCAGTAAGCTGCCTTGTACTAGTACTGAGGAGGGTTGATGCCAAGAAAATCCATGGAAGTCATCCAAGCTCCAAGAAGGATGGATATCTTCTGTCCCCATGGCCTCAGGGGTAGCTGTGCTTGTGGGAGCAGTGGAAATCGTTAGCTAGCAGAGGAGGTTCACCATTAGAGCAATACAAATGATTGATTCCTCCATCACTAGCCAAATGGAAAAGTCAGGGCAAAAAGAGGTTCATGAGTGATTATTTTCCTCGCCATAAAAGATCCATATAAATCAGTTTTCCATTGACTGATTCAACTGGGGTGATTTTTTTGGGGGGGAAAGAGGTGCAGTTTCAATTGGGAGGATTTTTATAGTTCTATTTTTTTTAACTCGTGAGTATACTTCTAAATGAAATACTGTTTTGAAATATAAACCCAAAAGCTTGAGTTCCAAAAAATACCAAAATAAAGACAAGATTTTCTTTCTTCTTTCCTTGCTTTACTCAATTCGACGTGAATTTAGAAGAATTTCAGTAGACCAGATACTGCATATTTTAACAAATAAGATATCTATTACCAAAACAAATCGTTAGTTTGACTTGGGCAGTGTGGAGAACAGAGCTGCCATGGGAGCTGAAGAGGCTGTTCGAGAGACAAACAGAACCATGAGCCTCACTATGGTGGGGAGCAAGTGCAAACTCGCTTGGGCATATCTGCTTTCCTTCTTTCACCTCTCCAAATGGGCATACCATGGACTGCCAGATAGCACAGTGGCCAGGTAGGCATTTGTTTCATTTCTCTGGCATTTGTTCCATTGGATCCATCGTTCTGAACAGTCATGTGCACATTATTTTTGGGATTTGTCTACTCCCGCACAGTTGAAAGCAAGCTGTGACTTGTTGTTGTTATTATTAAAATTAAAGCAAGAATTTTATCAAGCAAAACATGCAAGAGAATGACGTACCTTTCATGTTTGCAAGGTCCATGGCTTGGCAGAAGGTGACCAAGAGCACAGAAGAGAACAGGTCAGAGAAAGCAGCTCCAAAGTACTAACCTTTAAATGAAGAACTACCTTTAAATACGCACACATTTCCATATGCTCCGTGTGCTTTTGTGGCGTCATTGCCATGGCTGCGTTATTGTTGTGCCCTAACCTTGGAAATCTCTTGAGAAGTGACCTGTACTGAAATCATCTACTCTGTCCCTGGGCTGCACACAGGGCAGTCTGTCAGAGAATGGTACCTTCCTACTCCGTTCTCCTGTTTAATAAGTGGTTCATCTCTATTCCCTGGCTAACACTGTTCTTCGTATTAATACGTTAGCCTTTCTGAGCATGGAGTAAACTACTACATCTATTGTTTTACCTTTGCCCTATTCTGACATGTGGTAGAATCCCAAAATAACTCAGCCTTTCTAGAGGCTGGTTTTACTTTGCATCTCTATTAAAAGCTGTAGTAGAGCTATGGACACACTTTGTGCCCCTCATCCAGCAAACACTGTTTGCAGGGACTCCTGGAATAAATTATTTTTAAAGGAGGGTTTGTGCTTTGCAGGAGTCAGTGCAGAGACTGAATTTGTGCAGTGTGGTCACAGGGCTGTAGGGCTGCAGCTTCTTAACAGTACTGTCTGAAAATAGACAGCTACAACACATTTTTAAATGGTAAAGCAGAAGGCAGCTTTCTAGAGAGCTGTGGAACACGACTGTGGGATTCACTGTTCAGGCAGACCACTCACTCTGGCTTTTCCAGCCCCCACGCTGCAGCTTAGACAAATAACTGTGTGCTTGTTCTAAGCACTGAATTGGGGCTCTCTGAAACCCTGATGGAGCTTATGTGGTTGCTGAGAAAATTCATCTGGATGCATCGTGGCACCTGCCAAAAAACCTCTGCTGTCTTGTGCTCATTCCAGGCTAAAGGCGACAGAGGGACAAAACCACGAGCTTGGAGGCAGGGTAATGGCCTGAGCCCTGAGCCCTTTTCATCCTTAGGGATAAGCTGTTGGCTGGTTGCTGACATGATGGGGAAGGCTGGCTCCATGCAGTGCCTCCAGGTATTTCTGCTTTCTACCCTTTCCCCATGGAACGGGCTGTGCTGTGAGATGAAGGTTAGTGTTGGAAGTGGCATCATCACAGAATGGGTCTTTGCAGCTCTGTCCCTTCATCTGCTCTGTGGGTTTGTCATGGGGAGGTGACTGTGCTGCTGTCCTGGGCGTTCTGCTGAGGAAATGCTGTTTGGGGTTGTGCTGCTCCAGGCGGAGCTCTACATTTGGAGGAGTAGTGAGCTCTTGTGAAGACCCTGACTTGGGTCAGGACAAGGAGGGAGGTAGCAACAGCAGCTCCTCTCTCTTCTCAGCAGCATGTGCATCTATTGTACTTGAATTTTTTTGTGAGAGGAAGGGGGAATTTTGTCCAGTCGAGTCTGACTTGCATCAATGCCTCTTCCTTCTTCAGTGTTACCAAGCACAAAGATGAACTCTATTTTGGATGGTGCTTGGCACCACCATGTTCCCAAAGAGAAACCCCCAGCTGGAGACTTGTGGTACTTCACTGGCCAGGCGGTGGGCAGCTGTGGTGAAAGGAGGGGAGCAGTTACGCTGCCGCCTGCCTGCACTCCCCATCTTCCTTCCTGGGGCTTTTTCAGTGTGATAGTTCATGTTTGGAGTGCGACTTCATTGATAAATGTCAGAAGACAGCTGGTTACCTCTAGTGGTGGAGGCTGCATTTGAGGATGAAGAAGCAGAGCTAGATACAGCCACTACGGTGATGAAGGCCACAGAGCTTCTCCCACATAAGCGTCCATGGAGTGCTCTGTGCAGAGCTCTCTCCCTGTGGCACTCTGGTCTCTCCTTCCCTCCAGCGGCGTGCTCTGTTAAGGGGACGTGTAACATCCAGTGGACAGCTACATGCTGTGAACCGGTAAAATATCCACGGAGAGGCAATGTAATTCTGTTACTTATTTCGCTTTCCCAGCTGAAACCTGATTTCAGTTAAGATAAACACCCCTCCAGCCCTCCCACCCACCTCACCAAAATGTGCATTTCTTGAAATATTTAAGGATTTTGGATTGAAATGAAGGAAGAAGAGAGTCAGGTCTTGGGGTTAATAGAACATGCTCACTTAATTGATATTTATCTATAATAGCACAGTTGGCCGTCCCCTCCCCTTGCTGGCTTCACAGATAGTTTTTTGCTCAGTAGTTGCCACCCATGTTGCACAAGCTGCCAAATAAATACATTTCATTCATTCCCCAAAGCAAAACTGCTTGAAAAAGGTCAAGCGGATGTGACTGCTGCAAGGGAAGCCAGGCTGCAAAAAGCCAGTTCACATGTTCCAGAAAAAGGAAAAGCTGTAGAAATTAGGAAAAAAAACCCCTGATTTTGGCTTCTGGGGTCCAGCGTAGGGTTGCCGTGCTGAAGGATGCTCCCTGGGGACTTGGGAGCCGCTGTGCTGCAGGAGATGCAGGGATCACAGGCTGGCAGGTGAGGGGGTTGGACCATCCACCTGCTCCCAAGCTGGTGCTTTCCCTGGCACAGCTCCTGTAACCGGAGCCGATGTGAATTGCTGGCAGCCTCCGGTATCGATTTGCCGCCGTTTGTGCGGTCATTCTCTGGTGATCGACATCACTCTCTTGTGGGGATTTTCTGTGGCTTAAAAAGGCTGGCAGAGTGTGCAGTTCTAACCAGCAGTTCTCTAATGGCTTTTTATAATGTGTTGTGATGCTCGTCAGTACAGGCTCTGCCTGCTGGCATTATTTAAACATTTCTAAACATTTGGTTTGTCTATTAGTTCTTTTAATACCATGCCACTCCTGCATTCTTCGCTTCCTTAAACATTTCTTCTTCTATTTTTGTTTCTGTTTCTTCAAAAATACAGCTCTGCTTTCCATTAAATAAATTTTAGGTTTTAGAGGTAGAGCCCAATAGCAGCTCCTGAATGATTAGAAACCACCAGGTGAAGTTTGAGAGCTCCTTCTCTCTGAGCCCTCCTGGGCAGCTGGAGGAGCAGGAGCTCTGTTTGGAGACCTGTTGGAGAGGCAGATTTTCTGTTTTCACTCCATCTGCACTGTGTCATCCTCAGCACATGCATTCCTGGAGAGGGAGCTCACTATTTGCAGCTCTCTCCCAAGACGGCAGTGAGGAGAGACTGCCTGCATCGCTGGAGTCCTCGGGGCTGCCTGACATCAGAAATGAGGTGTTTGTGTTGAGAGATGAATAATAAAACATCAGCGTTATTTAAAACAGAGCTTCAGATGGCATGAATTGGGTGATGACTTTTTCGCACTGTGAGTGTTTTCATTAGTTTGAAGGAAATCTTTGGCTCTGGTGGAAAATTAAAATCATTATGCAGATAAAGGTGTATTTTCACAAAGCAGAAGGAAAGAACTTTGAGTCACATGGTGGGTTTTGGCCATTTTTAGCATGTTCTTGTCTCTTGAAGTGTAATGTTGCTTCGGTCCAGAGTGGCACAAGCAGCACATTTTCTTTATGCATTTGGGTGTTGTGTAAGATTTGTTAAAATTTAGTAACATCATAATTTTCGGTCCAAAGTGCTTGCAAACTGCTAGAGAAATGCTTAAGCTGCATTAGTGCAGTGAACAAAAAAATTCTTGTAATACAACCAAACTTATTCAAGCTTTAATTTTTCCACATCACAGGCTCATTACCTGTTAAATAAAGAAGTTTCAGATGCTCATCCCTTTGGAAAATGCTGCAGGATTGCATGAGAAATACTGTAGCAAAAAAAGATGTTACTGGTTGGTATTATTGAAAGTTTGCAGAGTGACACTGGCATCCTAATTTTACCCTGAGCTGCCATCCAGTCATTACCCAGGGCACTTCTGTGATCTGGTGTTGGTAGGACCCTCCCCAAGACCAACAGCATCTGAAGTGATTAATTTCCACTCAGTGCTTGTTGATAGTATGTTCTGTCCATTTTTTGTTTTAATGAATTTACTTTTCTAGGCGTTGGGAGCGAGGTGGAAGATTGATGTAGTTGTTTCCATAGTGTGTTTTGTTTGTGTGAGGGACTTCTCGGCGTTTCTGCAGTATTTCAGGCCTGTTGGATTGATGGGGGAAGCGGAGAGATTTAGCATCTGAGAACAGCATAAATCACAGCACCATGGCAGGCAGGAACAGCAGGGGTGGTGTCTGCCCTGCTCGTCTGAGGACTATTAGTGATCTGGTGCCTTGCATGGGGCACTTCAAGGTGAGGGGATCTGGGGATTCTGTCGTGGAGTCTTTCAAAAACTGGGGGTGCAGAAGTGTTGTGACCACCAAGTCGTGGTCATCCAGCAGCAAGGCTGAAAGGGACCCCCTGTGATGATCAGTCCAACCTCCGTCCTACACTGACTCCAGATGTGCATTCCCCAGAAGGATGTTTTTAAACTTGGCTTTTTATATCCTCACATGGAGCAAATTCTAGGTAGAAAGAATGCCCTAATATCCAAAGTTTTTGTAGGAAACCAGGAAGAAATCTGCTTCACTGATTGTGAAGAAGTTTTATGTTGCATGTTGGAGTCAAGAAAGCAAAACAAAGTCTTTCTAACTGTACACATGGCAAAGCACTGTCACAACATTCCTTGGGATTTCCGAACCACCAAACAAGTCCTTAGGATGTGTCTGGGTGACATGAGACTCTGTAGGAAACCCTCTCTCTGGGAAGCTGCAGTGTGAGAGGTGCAAGCATGGCAAGAGGGCAGAGCTGGCTTCCAGTTTCTCCCTCCTGTCAGCTCCAGGCAGCCAAGCCCTGCAAGCAGCTTCTCCAGACATCCTCTGACCCTGCCTTTCCACCTCCCTTGGGATCATGGAACTGTGGCCCCTTTTTCTCTGGTATGAGCTTTGGGCTCAATCCTCCCTCAACCCAAAAGCTCTGCAGTGTGGGTGTTCCTGTTTGTTAAATCTTTGTGCAGCTCTTGAGCTCTCGATGCCGGCAAGGGGGAAGTCTAGATTTTATTCCTGATATTTCCTCTTTGTGTTGTCTTGGGAGCTGGCAGAGCCCAGGGGGGCCAGGGAGAAGCCCCCATGAGGGGCACATGGTTGGTTCATGGAGACATGTCTGTACCCAAATGAAATGTGCCCGGTGACTGTGGGCTCACACATAATATTTATGCTATCCTCTCTTTCCCTCTCGGTGAATATGCAGTAATTTTTGCTAATTACACAATGTGTCAGGAATAATTGCAGGGTGTTCCTCAAAATAAATAATACATCTTGTATGCTCTGCTATCCATACTTATGAGCAAGCTTTAACCTTCAGTAGCCAAGGCATTTACTGTGCTGGAAAATGACAGCTTAGGAGCTGTAGTTACAACTTCTTTTCCATTAAATTTCTCATTTTTTTTAATTCCTTTACCTGAAAAAGCTCACCCCTGTATAAATTTCTGGAACAGCCCTACATCTCTCCTTTATGCCTTTTGTTCTTGCCTGGCTTTGGTTTTCTTATCAGAGCTCAAGTCAATAGAGGTGTAGAAAATTGCTCTTGAAAGGAAATGTTTTGAAATTTTGTCTGCTGCTAAAACACACTGGATCAACAGAGCAACATAAACCACATCCTGGGGGAGGCAAAGACAAACCCAGGAGTCTGACTGTATGAAGAATTTTTTTTTTTTTTTTAGTTCTCTGGTCAAATAAAAAACATTTCTGGGGAGAAGAGGATTCAGATCCAGTGTAATATTTCATTGTACTTAAAATGAAATTTTGGATTTCATCTCTGACTCTTTTGACAAATTTTTTTCTCATTAAAATTCCAAACAAAATGTTGTGTTGAAAGAAAACATGAAAACTGGTACTCTTTTCAGATCTCCCCCTTTCTCTCTGTTACTGAGATGGAGTTTGTGTATAGCTTTAGCTACTCTTACTCTGAACTTTTCAGCAAAATATTCATCTAGACAGCTTCACCCAGAGATAGTCAGCAATTTTGTGCCAAAATACCTGGTAGCAGTTAGGCCATCAATTCTCATCCGCTTGCCATCCCACTGTGTCACCTGCAGTGGTCTTTGTGTTCCTCTTTGGGCTCTGCAGTGCTGGTGGTGCCTGTCTTGTCCTTGGCTTTTTTGCAGAGTGTGTAGCTCGTGTGTCACATCCATTAGTTTGGCATTTGCCTTCTAGGAAAACTCATCCAAGACTTTGTACCTCTTTATCCTTAAGCCTTGGAACTTAGGTGGCTGTCACATGGGATCCAGAACTTGGAGAGTGAGTGAGCTGCAGGGTGACTTCCCTAAGTTCTAACATCCATAGGCATTTAGGAAAAGGGTAGTCTGGGAGAGACATGTAGCAGTGATTCCGTGTTGCAACCCCAGTTTTCAATGCTTTTGTGACTCCTTTCTCTGTCCCTCACCTCTGACCTGTATTAACATCTGTGTAAAGCTGATTCCCTGGATATGGGAGGGCCTGCCATAAGTGCCAGTGCCTTGCAACCACATCCTTTCCACCTACTCTACAAGTTAGAAATAAGACTTCCCTGGAGGGACTCATCTTTGTAAGAGCAAAGCAGGCATAGTGGAGGGGTGCAGGCAGGCAGCTGTGCTCCATGCTGGAGAGCTAATTACTATTCCTCCTTGCAGGCGCCAGCACAGGAAAGGAAATCACTTCTCTGGATGCTCTTTTTGCCTACAAGGTGCCATTCTCCTCTAGTGACTCACTGATGGTGACAGGAGACGATTGCTTTGATGGGTGCTGTCATCGGCTTGAGCCCATCATCCCTCTGAGTTAGGGAAATGTCATTTTTGGAAGCGTGTCCTTCAAATGCAGAAGCCGTCCCTCCCAGCACAGCCTGTTATTTCGTGTAATGCATCCTGGAAACACCAGTTGTTTCTCTGTAGTTTTTAGACCTGGGTGGAGATTTGCACTTGAGATGAGTAAATAGATGAATATTCCATGCAGCCCTATTGTCCCAGAGTAATTTTCTTCTCCAGATAAGTGCTGTGTAACTGGAGGGTGACACTAACCCTGTAATCATGTTAAACTGAAGCTGGGTATGGCCTTCATTCTGCATCACTTGGAAAGGAGCTGGGGTCAACTGTTTGGTGCCCCTAGAGTCACAGACCTCATAAGCAAATATTAGCATCAGTCTGTTTACATCTCTCTATCCTACTCACAGGCTGGGTGACGTATCAAGCCGAATGGCTGTATATAAACTGAAGGGGTTCGAGGCAGCTTTACAGGGTGGGCTTCGATACCTGGCTTTGCTACAGAGCCCCCCCTAATACTTGGTCGGCCACTGTTGCCCAGTGTGACCTGAACTCTGTGCAGGCAGCGTGAGGGGACATCTAAATAAATGCAACTGCTCCCCTCTGTCACTTACCTCCCTTGGCTCTGCAGTTCATTTGCCCTCTCCCTGCCTGTTATTAAGGATGCTACAGGTGACATTGCCCAGTCCATCCTGGCAGAGTGTGTCCTTCAGCTCCAAACAATTTTGCTGAGTTTAGCCTCAGAAACTGTGGAAGACTCTATGTGGGCTGGAAAACAAACACCGTGCCTCTGCCTGCACACTTCTGCGCACTCAGTGACTCCTGTGGGAGCTGAAAACGCTCAACATTTTGCAGCCGGGTTTCCCACCTCTGCACCCAAGTGACACTGTTGAAAATGTCCTCCAGGATCCCTGCATGTGGCTCAGGATGCTTCGACCTGCTCCGTGTGTGACTCACTGCAGGTTCAGTCACAGCCAGCCATGTGCAGCATCTGCTGAAGACTTACAGTCTGCTGTGGTCACTGCTTGGGGGAGTTGGGCGAGATGTTTGGCCAGGGAAACACACCCCTGGTCTTTAAGGGCAGCAGCTCCTGTCACAGCTGCAAGTGTTATTCCTGAGCTTCCCAGTTTGAATGGATTCAGTGAATCCTTGCAGCGCATTGAGCTGTTAAACTTATGCCGACAGTGATGCATTTAATTTGAGACAGCCACTTACTTCATCTTAACTCCAAACACCCTGGAGAACTTAACAGCTCCTGGCTCGTAAAAAACCTCCAGCATTTATCTCCCTCAGCTTTTCATCCCTGAGTCCTGTGCTGATGCCTGTCACCATAGTTATCTGCATGGAGCTCGCTGATGCATTTTCGTTCTGATTGATTACAAGTCTTCATTAATACTGTACTTTCAAAGTGGGGATTTCAGTGCCCTTCTCTGTCTGCATGTATTTGCAGTATTTGGCTTATCAAGTGTTCTGGAACCCATCCTTTTCAGGGGAGGGGAACTGCAGTTTCTGCAGTGGCACTTGAAATGTGGAGTTAATCTAAGTAAATTAGGAGCAGTTTATGCTCTGACTTGCGTGCTGGGTTTGGTGTGCTAAGGATTTGAGTGCTGGTTGGGTGAGTCATAAATCAACCTCCCATTATGACAGCTGCAGCCTGAATGGGGGAAAATAAGAATAATGGAATGTGTAAATTCCAGGCTAAAATGTTTAATTGCAATAAACAAATGTTTGAAGAACATTTAGGTGAAATATGCTCCTGAGATGTATTACAGTTCCCGTGTTTGCAGTCACATCCTCAGCAAAACTGTTGCACAGGCACAGAAGGGAGTCAGCAGCATGCTGAACCGTGGTTCAGATGAGGGCTGGAGATGCTTTCTCCCTTGCCAGACCGATGTCCTTAGCAGGTACCAGAGGGACTGTTTTTGGAGCCTGCTGCTGGCATCTGTGACAGCCTTGCTGTGCTAAGACCAGGCAGAGGTGTTGAGCTGCAGTAAAGGAGAGCTAACAAATGGGCAGGTCTCCTGTTGAAATCCCACAGTAGGTACCTTCCTTGTACCTTATTGCAGGTTGCTGAATAGAAAATGGCTGCTTCCCATCTGAGCTAACTGAGTCTTCTCTTGTGTGACAGCTCATTGTGTGGGTAACCCCAAGAGCTTCAGAGTTTATGCCATAACCCCGCAGAGTACCGCTGGCACCCGGCACAGTAACTTTTGGAGTGGATTTAAAAGCATTTCTGCGCCAGCAACCTCAAGTGGAGGCTTGCCTGCCAACCAGAACAACGCCGGGAGTTGCAGGAATCCTTGGAGCCAGTGGCTCAAATCCCTGAAAGGTCACTAAGTCCTTCATCTTTTTTTAAGAGATCGTTGAGAAGTGGCCCCTCTGAGATGCCTGCCGTTGACTTAGAGAGTTCAGATTAAGGTAACTTCTATGAGTAGGGTCTTGTTGAGTCACTTTAGATTTCCCAGCCTAAGGCAAAAGGGGGAATAACTTGCTGCAGCCTCAGGTCCTTGTATTGCTGTAATAAGGAGTGTTTGTGAATTGCAAGAATCGAGGCTGTGGCAGACTCCCTTCCATAGTGGAGTTGCAGCTGGAAGTCTGTGTTGTGCCCTCTTCTTTGGGCTTCCAGAGCTCAGGGTTTGGACCAAATTGAGCTACCGTACAGTGGTGATAAGAGTGTAAGGTTTCTGTCTCAGGTTTGGACCACTGCTTTGCTGATGGGAATAAGCAAGTGTTAGTACCCTCACTGGGGGTCTGCTAAATGCTGCATAACCTCATAGCTCCTCTCTGCATTAAAGGGAGTTGTTCTGCTTGCGCGTTCTTCATTTTCCAGTTAAGGGGGTGAGTTCCTTATTCTCCTTAAATAGGAGAACTAAAAGAAAAGGTTGTTAAAGAGTCAGTGATATTTCTGTCAATGCTCTTGCTGTGTTCTCCATAGCACACAGCAAATACCTTCAGCAATGCCTGCAGTTTGAGGGTGAGGGATGTGACTGCAGAGCAGCTGATTTGGACGTGATCCCCTGGCCTTTAGTGAGCGTGTCCCTGGAGATCAAACAAAGTACATGTGAGCACCCTGCAACTATCATGTCCTTGGCAAGCCCCAGGAGAGGGACAATCACAGTGTAGCTGCACAATAAGGCAGGAAACACAGCAGCTCATGATGAACTGAGATGACTTTAAGGCTCAGTGACAGAACAGCTGAAGTGAATAATGGCAGCATCACATTACCATTTAAGTAGAGGCAAGAAGATTAGCAGTCAGATCATGATTTAGTTAGCCTCAGCTGTGTCAAAGGGCTCAGGAAGTTAAAAGCAAGACAGGCAGAAGTAGTGAATTTGGCCTGTGGAAAAGGGAGCAAGCAGGATGCCCTTCAGAGGATGTGCAGTGAGTTGGTCGCTGAATGACTGCTCTGAGAAGGATCATTAGGTGAGAGCTGTGCCCTCACCATAGGGAAAGTGCCCAGTCTGGCAGATGCTGCAGACTAGGAAGAGGATCATGGCTTAGCTCGTGTTCTGTGTTACTCTTACTGGTCTGTTCTGCACTGTGACTGTGTCCCTTGTGGATGGTTCCTGGGCGTGATCTTCCCTTGCATCTTCTGGAATCACCACATTAGAAGGATTTGAGCTTACTGCATCTACAAAAGGAGAGGGTCCACTGAGTTTTCTCCAGCACTCCCCAGCCCTCAACAGCTATGTATGAACAACAAGAACAGGCTCTTTAAATTAACCTTGCTAAAGTATTGCTTATCAAATAGGAGTAAAATATCTCTTTGCTTATTGCATGGGAAACCTAGTAGCATAGAGTCTGCATTGTGAGTACAAACTGCATGGAAATCTCTTCTGTTTAATCAGTACCTTGGGATGAAGGCAGCAATAAATCTTTCTTAAATCCATTCTGAAGTATTTGACTTTGTGTTTAGGGAGATACTAAGTTTTTGTTGAAGTCTTGTCCACATTAGTTTAATTCCATTTCTGCAGGGAAAGCTGCTCCTACAGCAAAATAGATGTATGTACAGAGGAGCCTGAGTGGGAGGAATAGGTTTATCCCAAGTGTATTATGAAGTATTGCTCCTTTAAAAAGAAGAGGATTTGAGTCCCCCTTGCTACACAGGGCTGATGTTAGAGAGTAGGTTTAAGTTTGATTTTTGGTAAATTCTGAGAATTACAGAACGAAAATGCTCATGGAAGGCTTTTTGCTTATCTGTGCTGCATTCTTTGCTTTCATTTTTTAATGATTTGCTTCTTTCTCTTATTGATTATAGCCTGGAGTGGTATTATTGAGGAAAGTTTAAGCAAATAAAAGTATCAAGGTTGTGGGGGTTTATTTTGTTTTTTTTTCCCCCCAGCACTCAAATAAGCACTGTCAATATTGCCTGCTGGGAAGGGTGCTTCTCTCTCTTTTTTTTTTTTTTTTTTGCAAAACTGAAAAGTTCTCAGTCTATTTTATTGCCTTTCTGCTTCCTGTTCTGACTTATCAGGGTGTCCCACTATCCTTAATTGACAAAGAGACCTACTGGTTTGGTTTTGATTTTTTTCTATAAACTGAGGTTTTCAGCATGATTGTTGCAGCATAAGGGATAGCAATGCTGGAAGACTGATAAAATTGCTCTGTAGATGGAAAGAAGTGATGTTAAAATACATCATGTGACAGAAGGAGGTCTCTTAAAAGTAATGTGCAGAGTTTTGCCTCTGGACTAGCAGGAAAATTCCTCTCCAGTGATTATACAGTTCTCTGTTCAGGTAATATTTCTGTAGTGAGTGAGAAAGATAAGTAAATCCTTGTTCTGTGTTAAAGTTGCCTTCACCTAAAATTTTGTCTGTAGGCCTCCCAGCCACACTGCTTGCTGTATGAATGACAAATCCTAGTGTCTCACTTTATGGCCAGACGTAAGACAAGAGGTTCCCTGGTGGGAAGCTGCTACTCTGCCAGTTGTTGTCACCTGCCTACCTGTTTGTGTTTGAGCTGGTCTCTTTGCAGTCACTGGAGAGATGCAGGTGGTTTTGGTACCCTATGGATCTGGCCTGACTTTCCTGTTGTTTTTTGGGATGCAAAGAGAGCGCAGTTCAGGTGTAGAGGTGCCTGTCCTATGTGAGACAAATCACCCACAGCCCAGGCAACTCCCCAGCCCTCCCTGTGTTAGAGCAGGGAACTCAGTGCTGGCTGTGCACCTCTCTGCACCACTTCTGTGTTTAGTTCAGGTGGGTACCCAAAAGTGCAGCTGCTCACCAGTGTTTCTCTCCTGTGGGCAGTGACCCAAAAAAATGCAGAAATCAGGTAAGGAGAGACCTGTATGTCTCCAAAGTGCTTTCTGATCCTTTGGTGTCTGGAAGAGGCATTTGTCTGCTGGTGCTACAGGGCATCCTAAATGAGTCCGGCTGGGGATGCTCCTGCAGAAGAGGATCTGTGCAGTGAGGAGACACAGGAACTCTGCTGCTGTCAGGCTGTCTTGTTGGGTGCTGTTCTGATAAACTCTAAAAATTACATAACACTCCTAATAATGAGCAGATTTGGTCAATGTTTTACTTGATAGGCTATTTAGTAAAAGTGGGAGAGATTTTCGTGTTGTTCTAAAATGATTTGCATGATTGAAGTATGGTTTATGCTCCAAAGAAGGAGGAAAGGGCCTTCTATCCTTTAGCTAAATTGAGACAAGGTCAGGGTTATTTTGTATCTCCACTCCTCTTATACTTGAGGGGCTTTAAGACAAGACCCTCCCCCTTCCCCAGCATATCAGAAAGATGCAGCAGCATCTTCTAAATCTCTCCTTCTGGGATCTCTTCCATTTTGTGCTAAGTACTTAAACATTAAAACTTAACTAGCGAGTAAAACTGAGGCTAAGATTCATTCAGGGACTCAAATGTAGGTGTCTCATAACAAAGAGTGCCTGTTAGTGCCTTTACTATTGTGGCATTACATAAAAAGGAGGAAGGGGACAGGCTCAAGGAGGGTGGTGCAGTCATCTGTGCCTGAGAATACAGCTTTTCATATCCTCTAGCTTTGATGTGCTTTTCTAATGAAAAGCAAGCTAAATCAAGCTGCTGCATTCAAGAAAATAGGTAATTCATTTAGGTATGAAGAGAGAAAAACACTTAGCTCAATCTAAGTGTTGATGTGACATATACTGTCTTGACCAGCTAGCTTTTAGTAGATGGCCAGTACAGTTGTACTTATTTACTGTCCCAGAGTTGAGTCTTCCTGGGGGAAGCTGACAGCACACATTGCACTGAAATCACTTTTTTTAAGGCAGCATCGAAACCTGCTGCCACTGATTTATAACTATGAAATAGTTCATAGCTTTTGTGACTATGAAATAGTACCTGACTCTCCCCCGGCTGGTGGAGGAGTTTTCCAAGCTGAAATCCTTTGCACCTGCAGCCTGTCAGCATCCGAGGTCCCACTGCTGTGGAGGATTTGTGAGTGCAGGAGAGCAGGCTGAGGGTTCCCTCTGAGGGGAGCTGCACAGCAAGACGGGGGCTCCGAATGGAAACCCTTAACACACAACGTGACCGCAGTTATATAACGGCTATGGCTTATTAAACAGCCTCACTGGAGGCATGAAAGGCAGGAGGCTGGGGAGATTTTGGTATGCTACGCTGGACTTTTTCCTGTCCATTGAGCCAGCAATAACTGGGTCTTATTTATTTACTTTTGGTGGGTGGTCACATAAAACCACAGCCTCCTGTCACACAAGGAGGATCTCTGTCATCCCAGCGTGTGTGTCTGCTCACGTTTAGCCAGCTCACTTGCTTTCCAGCAGCAATGACTGTGACAGATTTTAAGAATAGAATGATTACAGTTGAATTTTTTTGACCACTTAATTTGTGTAGGACGGCAGGGAGACAGGTGGTAAAGCTGCACACCTCTGTCATGTGAAGTTTAAATTGTTTCTGATTTTTTTGTGTTTTCCTTTTCATCAGGAGGGTATAAGATGTTGCAGAGGTAATAGGAGAGCCCCTAGGCTGGACATGGCTGACTCATGGTACGCAGGGTCTGGGAAAGGACCCTGCTAAAAACAAAGATTCCCATCTACCGGGGTGTGGGGCACATGTTTTTGAAGGGGGGACATGCAGGATTTTAAAACAGAGGTGTTTTAAGGTGCCCATAAATGCTTCATAGGTCGGTTTTGCAGGTGTCTTGCATCTGTTCCTTTTGGAATTTTGCTTCTGGAGTCCCACACAGTTGGACTCATGCGTCCTGATTTGGCACTCAGTTACTCTGTGTTTACACCACTCTAATACCAGTGATTTAAATGGATTTTCATTGGCATAAAACTGGGACTGCATGATAGTGAGTCAACCCTACAGAAAGCAAGGTAGTTGGCTTCACAGGCAGAATAAGAAACAATGGGCACATTCTTTGCAACACTGCTAGGAAATACTCTTCTGAGTAAGTGGCATATCCAGAATACATAAACTGTCTAAAGATTTCCATTTGGTAAGTAACTTTGTGAAGTGATGTACCATAATCTGTTTCTGCAGCACCAACTATGCATTGTGTTTTACCTGCACATCTGATCTCAGTTTTATTTGCCGGTACATCTGCGTATACATGAATATTTTACAACCATCCTTGAAAGGAATCACAGAAAGCTGTCTTAGCTGCCAAACACTTCTACATTTACTCATGGCTTAATGGGGGAAAAGCAAATGGGGTCTTGTGCTGCTTGGTATATCTAATAATAATTTTTATTATTATTTTGCAGAACCCCAGCTGAAAGGAATTGTGACAAGGTTATTCAGCCAGCAGGAATACTTCCTGCAGATGCACCCAGATGGTACAATTGATGGGACCAAGGACGAAAACAGTGACTACAGTAAGAAAAATTAGCCTGTTTTGCAACCCAATTACAATCAAATGCATCACCTAGTGGGTCTCACTTGTGCAGCTTCATTTTTGAAAAGATCGAATTAGGAGGAAGACAGCTGTTCTCTGCACATTTTTTCCTATCTATCCTTCCCCTTTAAATCTTGCCTGTATAATTTCATATGTTTCCTCTCCGATCTTCTTCCCTCCTGCCCCGATTCTGTAACTGCCATCTGGGTGGGGTGGAGAATAAAACCCATGATTTGAATTGCTGCCAGAAGAGAAAGGAGATTATATTTATACACATGCCACGTGGGTAAAGGATACGGGGAATTCTCTCTCCAAGGAGAAGAGGAGAAAATTGTTTTCACTATTTTATCCTCAAAAATTCAGCAAGCATCAGGAATTTCTGGGCTGGAGAAAAGCAGCTGTTCACTGAAGCCTCGTGCTTTGAGGCTGGTGTAAAGGCTAAGGATGTTGAATGACCTTGTAAAAGGAGGTCGTCGTTCAAAACCCTGTTCAAAGGGGGTGGGTTTGTGCTGTCCAGCAAAAGCGGAGTCACACAGGTTTAAAAATTGTGCTCGCATGCAGGAGCCACATTGGTTTAAATACATGCAAAGCAGTAGTCAATCTTCCTTCTGCAGAAGAAGTTATTTTGTCAATACCAAAGCTCCTCAAAAGGTTAAAAAAGGTGTAGAATATTTTCTGCAGCATCTCTGCATTTTATAGGCATCAGATTGATGTTCTGAGTGGGCAGTTAAGCTCAGATCCTTGTTGCCACAAATTGCATCAACAGAAGAGGACTCAATTCTTGTGTTATCTTATCCTGTGTGGGTTTGAAGCTCCCTGTGCCACTGCTGAAGGATATCTAACCTGGCCAGCAGGGAAGGTGTCTTCCCAGTCGTTACTAGAGATGAACAGAAGTTCATCTGTGTGGTAGTATTGATGGAAGCAAACTTTATGTACTTTGTGAAAGGAGAAGCTGGCTGAATTTGGGGACAAATCTTGTTCTGATTCAAAGAAGCTCCTAGTTGGATTGAAGGCAGAATTTCTGCAGGAAGGCAGGGCCTGGGCTGCAGGTGAGGGGTGTCTGTAGGGGTGCAACATGTGTAGCACAGCATTGACATTGTCCTGTGAAGGTGCTCTTGGACAAGGGTGCAAGGTGGCTGCAGCCCCATAGCCATGTGTTTGCCCCATCCCCAAGAAGCTGGCAGAGTGCTGTAGCAGGAGCACTGTGTGGTGAGACTGCCCTGCTGCAGCCAGCCCAGGGCTGGGGTTCCGTGCATGAGAGGGACTTTGGGAAGATGGTGACTGATGTTGCGGGTGGCTGGAAAGCCCTTGTGGAATGACCCAAGAGACTTCCTTCACCAAAACTTGGCCTGTAGCAGATGCAAGTGTCAGGGTTTAGTACTTTTTTGTATACTGGTGTTGAACAAATTAAATTGCAATGACACAATTTCTGATTTATGTGGAGCCAGGAGAATCTGTGGGCTTCCACACACACATACGCACACTCTGAGAGACTGAGCAGGTCTCCTCCTATAAGAAGACTCTGGCCTTGTGATACTCTCAGGCAAACACCAAAACATGGGGTGAGTTCAGTGGGCTTTAGTGGGTGGGTAATGACCCAGTGTTGGGTTGTATTAGCTGCTTTTCCCTAAAGAAGGGCAACACAGGGAGTTTTCAAGCTGCAGAAAATCCCATTGGAGGCCTATTTGTCAAAAACATGGGAAGATATGCTAGAGATGGTGGGGATTCATTACCCTCATCTATCAGGGAGGACGGAACAACAAATTAATGGGCTTAAGTGGGAGCTGGGATGAATTTAGGTAAACAGCAGAGGAGAATAAAGTGTAAGAGCAATTCTTCAATATCTCAGGCTGACAGGGGAGATGAGGAGAGCTGCTGCTGGCTGCACCTCAGTGGGTGCAGGGGAACCTCCTAAGTTCCCATGGCTGAGGTTGGGCCCCGATTGCCCAAACAGCTCTGATTTTGTATGTGCCACCAGAAATGTTAGAGATTAGTTTGGGAAGGTGCTGAGTACCTGAGGGCCACTTCTACCCAGTCTTCTTACTTGGAAATAGATGGACTGAAGTGCACTTCTGGAGTTTAAATTTATCTGGTGAGATGGCAGCCCTGCCTCAGCAGCTTGGTGGTACAGGAGGCATCTTGCTGAAATGTGCCAAGCCACTGGCTCAAAGTCAGGGATTGTGTTGCAAAGTTCAGGCAAGTTTCTGGAAGAAGGTCGAAGCCAAGGGATTCCATATCCCTTGATCTCAGGGGATCTCAAAAGAGGGAAAGAATCCATCCTGATAATATCTGGCTTCTGAAAATGAAATAAAGACTGCTTTATTCAATTTTTTAAGACTTTTTGACACATACTCTCTTTGATAAATCTTCAGTTTGAATGAACATTTCATAATATATGAGAGTTCCAGTTACAGCTTCAAAACAAAATCATTTTTTGCTTTGTAAGTGCCAAAATAAAGCAGACTGACTTTTCTGTTCTCCAAACATCTCCATTTTTGACCAGAAGAAAGTAAAAACCTATTTGTCTAAGTGAACATCTTACGGATCTACTTCTCTGCTCTTTTCTTTTTTAAAATATTTCTCAAGAAGATTCCTGACCAGACAGTTAAGTCTGTGCAAGGGCAAAAACTCATCAAAGACTAGATAAGTATTTCCCTACACCTGGAGAGGAGTAGGTAAACTTGCATCCATTGGCAGAGAAGAGCACTCATGATGTCCACAGCACAGTCCTTCCCACCTTGGATGACCATCTATTCCCCATGCAGAAGTCATCTTAGCACAATTAAATAGCTGGTGAACACCACGTTCCATGCATTGTTTTGTGTTCTGTATCCACACACTGATTATTTAAATTAGCATTATGAAAGGAAGTATAATTTTCATGGAATACATTAGGTAGGTTTACTCTGGCAGAACAAATGTTTAGAATGAGACACGACATGTCCCTCAGATATGTCTGATGCAATTAGAAGTTCTCATAAAAAACCAGTTATTTATACGAAATGAACTGCTAATATTTAAGCAATTTTTAAATTAATCATCTGGTGCCCATTTTATGTGTGTTCTCGAAGCTGATGGCATTTATATTCCACCTCCTCTCACTTAAAGGAAAAAAAAAAAAAGAAAACAACCAGGAGCCAAGTTCTAATGGCATTTGAATGGGTTTGGTGCCAGCTTCCTCTGAACCAGCACTTGGGACATCTGTTCCTTCTACCATGCCGTTAAAGGCACGCCATCTTAGTGTGAGCAAGGAGACACGTTCTCTGGCTACTGGCGCTGGGATATGTGAAGGATTTTCTTTTAATTGGAGTGCAATGTCATGGTGTGTGAGCCCCCTGTTTGCATTCTTAGTAATGCTATGTGTGAACCTGAACTTAGGGCAGTATCTTTTCCTTCCAGCTCCAGTGATCTCGAATGGTCTTTCAGGGCTGACTCCTGCTGTCAGTGCTTGCATTCTTTATTGCTCTTTCTTGGGCTGGGCAGGGTAACGTCCCTTTAGGAGAGAAATTGGACTTCTTTGTTTGCCCTCCTGACCATTTGAAAAGCCTTGGAAATGGGCAGTGCATAAAGGATAGGTGAACTGTACTGACCTGGAGGAAACGGCCCAGCGTATCTAGGGTATTGTTTGGGGCTTTCCAGCCAGAAACACAGAAAGATTAAGGAGGATTCTGTTCCAGCATCCTCCTTGGACCACACCTTGTATATGGCACATCTTTCCTTACTCTTCCATTTCTCTCATTAGGTTAGTCCAGACCCATAGTGAAGTATGCATTTGGGTTCTAGGTGGTAAACTACCATAACGTAAGAGTGACAACATACTCATGGGTGTAGGACTGGAGGGTGCTAAAAGTAGTATCATCAATAACCAGGGTCAGGTGTAAATTTACTGATGGTTGAAAATGGTAAGATGTAATGAAGGAAAAGGGGCACGAATACTCAGTGTCTTAATTTTTTTCTCTCCTGCCCATGAAGCAAAAGAGCATGTCCATTCCATGAAACTGCAGATGGCATAGAAAATGTACCATTGTTAATTTTTTCTCTTTTTCACATCAGTGCACCCTGTGTCTAGTTTTATTCTGCCACAGCTAGTCCTTTTCCACATCTCCAAATCTGCTGTTTCAAATTAATCAGACTTTTTTTCCTGACAAGAAATGAGACATCTTGCTTTTCAGATTGGTAGAGGGATTTTCCCACGCACATTCTTATAATAAAGCTTATAAGCTTTTAAATCTGTTCTAAAGCAAGATGAAATATTCATCTGGAAGCATGAAAACAAAGATGTTTCTAGATTTGAGTGCAGCCCAGAGAATTTGCAAAATCTTGATTGATCCCAACTACTGTTTTTTAATAGAGGAAGACATTTGCTTCCTAAAATTTTTTGGCTGCCAGTCACTTATGTCAGTTGTGTGTCCTCACGCTTGCCTGCCCACTTGCTCCCCTGCTCTGCAGTGTGTCTTGCAGGAGATGCTCTGCCATAATGGTGGGTGCAGCAGGGTCCCTGGGAGCTTGGGAACTGGCAAAGGTCTTCCTACTCTAACAGAGCACAATTGGATTGTTCCTGTGCTCCTTTACATGTATAGGTGGAAGGAGAGATTTGCAGACGTGGGTGCTTCCAAGTGGAACTTCTCACCCTCTAATTCTGGGTATTACCACCTTGCTGCCTAATGAATGCTTTGAGTGGTCTGTCACAAGTTTTCTATGCAAGACAAATTGGCTGTAGGGAATGAATGATGATGCCCATTTTGTTTCATTATTAGCAGTAATATGCTCCATTTTTCAGTAGGAGGAAAATATAGCGAAGGGGGATTGCTTATGGACTTGTTAATTGCAAAAGGTTTTAGACCTTCATGGAAGGGAGAAGGGGAGAGGTAACACTTCTGATGCTGAGTAGTTACAGTGGGGTGTGTTTGTCTTGTCTGGGGACAGTCTCAGAGTAGCACTGTCCTTGACTCTGGTTGTTCATGGATGGATACCCAGGCTAGACTGCATTTGCCATGTGCATCTGTTGACATTCTCCCATGAAATCACCAATGTGGACACTGGCTTTAGTAAGACTTCAGCACATGCTTTGATGTTTTACTGAATGTGGTGCTTAAAAGCACAAAAAGGGGCTAAGAGTAGGGTGTTTTGGTTTTGGTTTTTTTTTTTTTTTTTGACAGCTGAGATTAAGGTGCCTCCCTTTTGGGCATCTCACCGGGGAGAGTCATCCAGTCTTCCATGGGAATTAAGTGAGGAAGAAATGGTATTCATGTGAAACTGCAATTCATGAGTCCCCTTTTGGAGACAACCCTGACAACAGCTCAGCCAAGACATCTGGTAGATATCTGGAGCTAAGTGGCCTTGTCTCCTGGGCTTTTTTCAGGTTTTACTTCTGTAAAGTCACCCATCACTGACCTTTAAGCAAATCCACCAAGAGTTTAGGTCAAATGTAACCTTTTCCATTACATTTCACATACAGTTTGGGTTATGCCTTTTCTCTTAGAAATCATGGGAATCCTGGAACTTTGGTTCAGACTTTGTAGTCTGAACCCTTGGCTGCAAGGAAAGAACACCACCCATGGTGTCAGGGATTTTTTGTTCTTTTTTTTTGACTCGCTCCTATCTCCTTGTTGAATATAAATGTTCTGGGTTTTTTTTCTTTGGAAAGGAATTCAAACACACTTTTGTCTTCTCTCCTCTGCAGTAATTCCCACTGTACATGAGGTAGGTTCTTGGGAAGCATCCTGTGGTTGAGATAAATCCATGCATTACCTGGCACATGCACGTTGAACTAGTCTTTTCAGGTTGTGAGTTTAATGTTGAGCTTTACCAGGAATAACACGAGCCTGACCTGTGAAGCTCTAGCATTTTGGATAGGCCATTTCAGCAAAAACTGCTTTATCCTGATGTTAAATCATCAGTGGTCCATCTCCCTAGGGAAGGAGTGGCTGTGAGATGGCACAGTGAAAAGGAGTTTTTCCCACAACTGCTTTCGCAAGAAGAGTCCTTTGTGCTGTGCTTGCTCCAGTGTGATGTGTCAGACATAAAACTTTGTAAATGATGTATAAAATTCATCAGGTAGAAGATGATGTCCTTAACAGTCAGCTGAAGAATAGGAATGCTTCACTGCGTGCTGTCACTCAGTCTTTCCTCTGCGCTCTGCCCATTCACAGGTCTCCCTTGGGCTCATTTGAACACCCCAAAGCTCTTGAGAAGTTTTAAGCAGGCTTTTCCAAATGACCGTGTTAAAAAGCTGTGAGAAATGCTTCATGAACATGTCAGGGGCAGTTTGACCTTATGACTATGGAACCAGAAAAAATATTCTTTTTTCAGCATGGTTGTGTGGGAAGAGATGTTGAATGAAGTATTTCCATGTGTTTGGGCTTGTTTCTGCCTGACCCTGTGCCCATCCTTCCATATCTTGAGCTTCTTGGGACAAGGTCTAGTTAGCTCTTTGTAAGCTGAAACACAAGGGGTTCTACCACATCTAAATAGTCTTGTCCTATAAATCTCAGTGGAAACAAAGCCATGCCAATGCCTCAGTGCTCAGTCTGTCAGTGCTGACAGTCTTCTCTTCTTTTATCCCATGCTGTCAGAAATGTAGCAAAAGCCTGGCAGTACATTGATGTGTATACTCATGGGAGGGGTCTTTCAATGAGATACAGGGTCTACTGGGTGCGAGTCAAGCAATGAAGTAATTAATTGGGAGGAAGTGGTTGCAATGCTTTAATCAATAAGCCTGCAGTAAAACTGAATGTTGAAAGATCTCGTCCTCTTCTGTCCTATTCAGTGCTGCTCCTGAATAAGGAGCAGTGCTCAGGTCACGGACTGGAGCAGTATCTCTTCCTGAGTTTCTTCATTCCCTTGACAGCTGGGACCACGTGGGCAAACACACGGTCAAGTTAATTTGCAACCTTCTGGCCACGGTCACTGTCTGTGTACTCTTCTAGCATATGGCAAATGCAAGAAAGTGTGACTAGGCTTAAATGTATTTCAGGGTGAACTAAACTAAACTGTACTGTTGCATTTGCCACTGGCAAAGTCATGTATATGTGCAGTTACCCCAGCTCAGCTGGCTCTTGGAAAGCCACTGAGATGCGCTAGCTTGGGAACATATATGAGCCCTTGGCATTGCAAAGGCAGTGATCAGACAGACTGATGGGTGTGTTAAGGAATTTGAGAGGCTGCCAAATTCAGTACTTTTTAAAAATTCCTTTTGCCATCAGCACTGTGGCTGCAGTCCTTTCCTGTAGCTGGCAGCAGGATGGTTGATTCTAGTTCGGTGTCTTTTGTGAAGAGTCAGGAGTGAGGTGGGCTGGGCCTGGGGCAAAAGCAGCAGTCATCATGCAGGGTGATGTCTCCATATAATTTGCTTTTCTTTTCTTTCCACAGCCCTTTTCAATCTAATTCCTGTGGGTCTTCGTGTGGTGGCAATCCAAGGGGTGAAGGCAGGTCTGTACGTTGCCATGAACGCTGAGGGATATCTCTACAGCTCAGTAAGTACTTTGCACTGTTTGGGTCCTGGAGTGGTTTGGTTTTGTGGGCAGGAGGAAGCAGACTGCGCTGGCACTTGCAGCTTTTTCTGAAAACGGTCACGTATCACCAAACCTTTAAAAGCAGGAGAGGGGGGAGCTGCTGCAAGGCCATGCAATATTCACTTTAAAGTGTCTCCATGGAGATCCGTGGCAATATTTCCTGACCTGTGAAGATACACTTTGTGTTCCTTTGAGTACGTACTTAATGTAGGTCACGTTGTAGAGGAGGTGGTGTGGAGTTGGCTGGTTATATTCTGATATAGCATTTGTGAAATGGCATGGACTCAGTGGGATTGCCTCTGAGTTGCACCCAGATAACTGATCATAGGTGGTGCCCCAATGGCTCATGCTCTCTTTTTGACTGTAGTGTAAATCCACAGAAATACTCTGATTCCATTAAAATGGTTCTGGACTATTCTGTTGGCAGAACTTCCCTGTATTTGTGTGGTCTTTTTAATGCACGTAAAAGATAAGTGAGGCAATTTTTACCAACTAATGCTCTTATAACTTTCTTAGATGGCATGAAAGGGCATGAGGTTATTCATAAGATTCTCATTTGAAGTAAGTAATTGATTTTCACAGTGAATAATTGATTTGGTGATTTATTAAATATGGCAGTCCTTTGCCAGAATTTTAATGCTTCAAATAACTTTGCTCTAGTTCTATATAGTAAAAAGTGATAGTTAATAGTATTTTTCTCATTTCTATAGTGATGATAGCTTTACATTGTATAGCCAAGATTTTAATCTCATCTGCCTTTGTGTAAATTTACAGTGCAGAGATTCTGCTCCTGTCTAGGCTTTTACTTTGCTTTAAAAGTGTATCTGAGCATGAAAATGGGACCACTGAAAGGACAGAAGTTTGAGTTGTTCTATGCAATTTTTCCTGACTTTCACCATCCATCTTTGTTCCTGGTCAGTTTTATACCACTCAGGTGATTTGGTCTTCCCCCTTTCCCTGGGGATGTAACAAAGCTGTGTCTCCCCAGCAGCTTAGGGTAGAAAACGACAAGTGAATGTGTTTGTATGCCTGGCGAGGTAAGTCTTGAAACTGGCTGCTTGTCAAGAAGAGACAGAGAGATCAATCTGGATCTCTGTGGATGCCAGACGCTTCCTGTTCTTTCATAGCCCAGTAAACATAAATGACTGCTCCTAAGTAAATTACATCGGTTTACTAACAATGAAAACTTCCCCATTTTGTGAAACCATCAGAGTCGTAAAGGTAATACTGAGTATGGTGTGGTACTGCATTATTGCACATGCTTCTCTCTGGGCACATCGTCAGGGGGGTCAGGACTGATGCTTTGGACAGTTTGTGCAGTGTGGGACACAGCTCTGGCCCCACTGTAGAGTTCTGGCTCCTTGTACCACCAGTGCCCTGTAAATGAGGACTGCAAGAAATCGGTGTGTGTCACAGAGCCACATCCAGGCTGCGGGTCTTCAGGTCAGCATTTTCTGAACAAATAGTGCAAGGGGAGGGAAAGGTGTGGGTCTCAGGCAAAAGAAGGAACAGAGAGTTGGAAATGTAATTTTGACAGCTGAGAGATTAGAGATGATGCAGAGGAAAAGTATCTCTTGCTAGTAGTAGAGAAACGCAATATAAAGGGTGGGAGGGGCATACCAAGAGATGGTAAGCAGCAGTAAAACCATGTTGTCCCAGAAACACATCTGCTAGTCATAGCAACTCCTAAAAGGCACCAGATCATGCATCTGTTCAAATGAGGATGGCTTAATGGGGCCCTCTTATTTCTAACGAGTGTGCCCCTCTTGAGTAGGAGGGTTAATCAGGGAAGGCTGATGGGAAAGGATTCACCATGATGGCCACTGGTTAATGAAGTGAACCTTATTACATGCCACAGTTTGATGGCATTCAGCTCTGTCTGAACTAATAAGAGTGAAACTATTCATTTCATCAACATGATCTAAGGTTTCATTTGCAGTAAATGGATGATACTGGCTCATCTCTACTCCGGGGAGATGGAACCATTTGAACACTTTTCTTGTGATAATTAGTGGCTCTGTCTCTGCCTTAGAGCAGTAAATCAGTGAATTTGCTGTGCTTTGGAGAAGACCTTAAGGCAAGGAAAAAGAAATTTTGTGGATAAAGCCAGTTAGAAGCAGGGAGTGTGGGTCAAGCCCATCAAAACATGGAAGACAAGGGATGAGGAGACCAGGGTGCTTTTAAAGAACTGGATATGTCTGAGAAGAGCTTGACCTGTTTGGGCAGTCTCTTTTGGATACTGCAGCTTTCCTTGTGGGGCCAGGATCCCGCTCCAAGCCCAACTTTGGCATGGCTGTATCAGTTTCTAAGACTGTGCAGGGGAATTGCTTTGCTAGGACTTGACAGTCTGGTCCTCTCTGGGACAAGCAGAGCCCCTGGCCATGCTGCCTGGATCTGACTGTGGCGCATGCCAAGGGACACATCATCCCTGTTCTTTGCTTAGCAGACCCCAAACTACACTTTGTTCTGTCTGTGCACTTACCTATTTTTTTTTACTAGCATTTTCTGAGGAGTTTCTGAAAAAATGGATCAACATTCCCCACGGATAGTGTTGACTCACACAGGTCCATTGATAAATGAACTTTTCTGTTGCTTGGCTGCTTTCTGTGCTGTATGTCCCAGGTCTAGCTCTGCAAGGGCTTCTTAGAACACACTCAAACCCGGGACTGGTTTCAGATAAAATTGTCCAGGGTAACGAGTTTTTTGTTTGGTTTTTTTTTTCCCCCCCTCCTCTTGAGCCCAGATTGATGCTGTAACTGAACATCATCGCTGTGGGATTTGTTTTGGTTTTGTTTTGCGGGGTTATTTTGGTGATATTTAGTCTCTGTGTGACAGCTGAGATCTTGGCTGACATCCTCTGCCCTGGATCAAACCAGAGGCTATTATCAGCCTGGTCTCGAAGATGGTTTGTGCCAGCTCCTTCTGAGTTTGGGCCAATGGGCTCTTGAATGAATGGGCTTAGAATAACCAGCCCTTGGAAAAAGTCGTCCTGGTGTTGATTAGCACGAAAGTAGGGCTGAGTGGAGTCCTCTAAAGCCAAACTTGGTGAGACAGTACTTTGTAGAAACATGGAAGACCTTCCAATGTGCTTGGCCACATTGATACCTTCAGAAATGAGTTTCCTCATCCCTACCTCATCTGTTCAGACAGGGATAGTGTAGGGTTGGGTTGCTGGTTTGAAGGCAACCATAGATTCCTAGCCAGCTTCAGAGGCCTAAATGCATTAGATGATAAAGCTTCTTTCCTTGGGAAGCAGCTGTTTGTTTACTTACACCAGATACCTGATTTTTTTTTTTTTTCCCCAAGAGACTAGGTTATTGCCACATTTGAGGTCTACATGGGAATTAGGTGCTTAGTAGACAAGAAAATCATGTCTTGGTTGAAGGCACCTGGCTTTAGGATGCAAAACACTGTCTTCATAGCAAGCTTGCAGAGTCATTGGTGTGTTTCCATTTGATTTCCTATAATGTAGAGCAGCTGTAAATTCCCTAATGGTGCAAAAATGTTTCTATCAGCACCTGTTCTGGGGAGGGACATGACTCTCCTGAGGATCCGCTGTTAGGATTTTATGCCAAAGTAAAAATACACTGAATGAATGAAGGGCAGTGGGTATTACTTCTAGTGCCTTAGCCTATGGGAAACTGCCACCAAAGGCTGGTTGTTGCCCAGGAGAGGGAAACACAGAATAAAGAGGTACGTCCTGCTCCAGTGAATTTACAGCCTAATCTTAACTGGAGAAGACACAGAACATGCTCTCCTGTCTGTCTGGAGTTAATAGTTCCACCACCAATTAATTCCCACTCCTGTATAACCTTTCTTTGTGAAGTTTCTCTCCTCGGTGCCCTGCTTTCTTGCCATTGTCCCTGCAACAACTCTCAGAGGCATGGGAAAGGGAGTGCCTCTGAAGCGCTTTGGCTGAGAGGCAAACCTGGTTCTCCTGGAGCAGATCATCATCATGGGGCTGTTGAGCCTCCACAGGTCTGCCCAATCTCTCCAAGTATGCTGAAAGTGCAGCTCTCAATATGACGATATGTATAATTCAGTGGCATTGCAGCTGGGATTCGTTTTGCCCCGAGTGCAAAACACTTCTCTTCTAAAATGTATTGCTCTCAGATATTCCTTGTTGTTTAACTCAGAGTTCTAATTATTTTTGAAATGGCAAATCGTGATACATAATTTATTGGAAAGACTGAGAAAACCCTAGCAGAGATACAGAATACAGAGGAAAAAAAAAATGGGTCGCTTACGAGAGCTCACTATGGTTTTACAGTATAAACCTGTGAGTCTGAAATGCTGAAATTAGAGCCTGAATCACTTCAAAGATTCCTGCTAATAAGGGAATGATTATGCACAATAAAAAAAAATAAATCTAAGCAGCATTGAGAAAACCCAAGTCACGTTAAGAGCTCAGTGTGTCTTTGCATTTTTTTTTCCTCTCCTATTTTTCTGCTTTATCATTTTGCATAATAAACATGTCTTGCATAATAATAAACAAGCATCTGGGGAAGTATGTATATTAACTGTGTTTTAAATCTGCTTGCAATGCTATAACTATTTTGCTACAGCTCCTCTAGGGTTGCTGCACACCTATTTACATCATTCCAAGGTCAGGGGCTGGAATCAATAATGATGTATTCTCTCCCCCCTAATATGCTTAGGGTGTACAACCTACTACTGCAAATGCCATTTCTTTAATTCTTGTTTGACCTCCTGTGGTACTTGTTGATTTGGTCAGAAGTACAGAGAGGCCAGCAGGTGTCCTGGACACCTCCCTTTTGCAAACCTTGCAAGCAAGCACTGGTGGGGAAGATTCCCTTGTTTACATGGCTCATTAGGGAGCCAAGTCAGTGGAGAGAGAGCAGTGTCTCCCAAGGCAAGCACAGCAGGAGACCAGAGGTTTTAATTTCTCTCCAGAGAATCTACTCTTTTTCACTGGCTGTTTAACGGGCTCGCTAAATGAAGGCATTAGCTGGGAGATGTAAAACTCCTGTCCCCTGGCTTTTTCATAAATACAGGAACAAAATGGATGCTCAGGGAAGCAGCTGTGCTGAGAAGAGCCAGCCCCTGGGAGCATATCCCTGCCTCTCATCAAGTGTTCTTAAAATACAGCTCCTGGTGAGCACCCTGGCTGGCCCCCCTTGTGGTGTGGAAACTTGTCAATACAGCTCTAGGTAGTAAAGTGGTACCTTCTCACTTGGTGAGGTGCTGCTGCCCATGTTGCTCTGCAATGATCCCGCTTTCCTTCTCAGCAGAGCAGGCTTCCCTGTCCAGTGTGAGACTGGTGCAAGTCAGGCAGGACCACTGCTGGCTCACACCAGCTTGGACTATTCAGGATGTTTTAAGAGCTAGAAATGGATACAGCCTCCCTTGGCAGGACTGCCTGGACTGCTTGTCAGATGAGGGGAGCAGTACAATGCAATTTTGTGGCTTTTTGGGGGCAGGTTTCCTATTTGTCATCCTGTTGAGGTACCTGTATTCCCTGAACTTCCCTAGCACAGCACTGTGGTGGGGCTCCCGCAGGGAAGGGTGCTGCTCTGCACCTTGTACCCACATCTGAAATGAGTTAGATCAGACTTATCTTTTGCCTGTTGAAGCAAGAGATGCTTCAGAAGACAAAATCAGTAACAGCAGGAACTAATCCTCTTTTCCTAGCTAGCTGTTCCTTGCCTTACATGATAGCAATACAAATTTTAAAGGATAAGTAAGCTTTAATAAAAGATGGTTCTCTTAGCCTTGGTTGCCAAGGGTATTTAGGAATGTGCTGTGTTTCACCTAACACCAGCTAGAGGAGCAGGGATGGGCTATTCCTCCTTATGAGCAGTGGTCTGTCAGTGTTGGGGTGCATTATGATCTTTTGTTGAAATTTCATTTTAGAAGAAAACTGGGGGAAAATGTTCTGGTGGTGCTGACTCATCTCATTTTGATACTTCCCCAAAGAAATATCACAGATTCCCATTTTGAAAGAACTTCAGAGTGGTTTATATTGCTTTATAATTCCTAATAAAATCAGAACAAAATGTTTAGGTTTTGGTGGAGCGTTTTGATCCCACGTGATTTCCTTGAAGTGTGGAGGGAGGATAAAAACACTGACTGGGATGGGTTGCTCCAAATTGAAGGCAAGAATAGAAATCAGAGAGATGAATCAGTGGAGGTTGCCATCTTCTGCACAGTGTTCCTTTTGCTGATTTCCTTGAGGCCAGGTACCAAGGCCTAACCCTAGATGAGCAGGTAGGCAAAGCCTTTGGAGCAGGAGCTAAGCACCAGTATCATTGCACAGACCTTGCCAGTTTTTCTCATGCGCGTTGTCTGTGATCAATCAACCGCTGTAGGGGAAATGATGAGGTCAAAGCAGAACAGTCAATGGCAATACAATATTTGAGTTGGATCTTGGAAGGGAACTCTAGGAAATGTCTAGACTGAGGGTTGGACAGTGTGTAGTGAAGTCCCTTGTTTAGCAGAAACGATGTGCAAGTGGAGCACCCATTCCAGCAGGCAAGAACCAAAAGCTGACTGGCACAATGTCCTTCTGGAGAGGCATTCACAGGAGAAGTCCCTTTTGTTGCTTTCCTTTTGCATCCTGCTAGCTGGGGGATGTAGGAGCAACTGGTAACAGCTCCTTTCTCTCCTCTACCTGGCTAATAGTTTGCTTTTCCTCAAAGTCTCCATCCTGCTTTGCTTGTTTTTGACACCATTTATCCAGTGTCTGTTTTGACAATAAAGAGTACTATTGTCTGTTTTCCACAAGTGAAACCTAGACAAAACTTGAGGACATCAGGATGACAGTGGGACTATTATTAACATTTTGTTTTATAGAATCATTTTTTGAATAAAAAATGACTCTATAATGATTTTATAGTGGAGGGAGGACAAAAAAGTTTTGAGTGAGGATATATTTGGCTGAGATCAGGTGTGTGTTAATGAAGTGATTCCAATCTCCTTTCTGGTAATACCAAACTCAAATATAGAATGGATGAAACTAGGAAATTATGTGTCTTTGCTGAACAGTGACTAACAGCTCTGGAGGCGAAATCAAGAGAGGCTAAAAAATCCAACTAAAAACCTTACTGTGTGCATGTAATTATAACTGGGAACCAAGTGATAGAAAAATTTAAAATGGGGAACACTGAGCTGTAATGCAGTTTTCCAGGGTAAAGAGAGACTCAAATTACCTGGGCTATTTCAAGCCAAACTGGCTGAAGCAGTGGGGAATGTAGACTGTAGCAGAAAGGCCTGGATGGGAGCCTGAATCATCCCTTATTTTCTCTTAAAGGGTATTGTCCTACCTAAGCATTTGCAAAACAAAAATAGTTTTCTTGAGGTGTCTGAATTGCAGGAGTTCATTTAGGTCTCATAGATTTATGTTACTATGGATCCCAAGATACAGGGTTAACTTCTGGCACCTATGGTTACGTGGCACAGTGCTTCACGGGGACCTCCTGAAACTGGTGGAGTAGATGTGCACAGCAGGAGTTATGAACCTGGCCTAAAATGTGCTTGTACAATATCTAGTTCAGCAAAATGATGAAATTGCATCTTGATGCTTTTCTGGATTCGTGCTCCTGGTTACCTCTGTCGCAGGGACGTGGGCCATGGGGATTACCAGCCACTTCCAGTTGCCTCTTCTGGCATCTTTCCAAATGAGACGCTCCATACTGCAAGGAAAACTCCAAATCTACCCATCTTCTCTTGCCATGAATCCATCCTTGAAACCGAGCACGGGGTGGAAGGGATCTGTCTGTAGTCCTGGCAGCCCGTCACTGCTGTGATGTGCTGTGTGCCGACGGCGTGCTCAGCTCTGCAGAGCGCGTGGGATGGCCGGCGTGCCTGTGCCAGGGAGCCTGCAATCTGTGCGCGAGCGGGGAGGAGCGGAGGGCACCTTGCCAGCAGCATTGCCCAGAGGCATCCTGGCAGCAGAGCAGGCAGGCAGGACGTGGCTTTGGACACACTCCAGGGTCTCCTGAACCATGCCTAGCCCTTGCATCTGGCATCATGGTATCTGAGTTGCACCAAAACAACCCTTCAAGGCCTGTCTGCTGTACATGCTGGCCCTGGGACAGGGGTTGGAGGGCAGTGGGAAAGCAACCTGCACCAGAGGCAGAGCCTGTCCTGCTCACCCACTGCAGCTGCTGGCACAGGGACTGACTTTTTTTAAAGAAATATGCCTGGCCCTCCTGGAAGGCTGAAAACGTCAGCCTCAAGGGGAAATGGCGACCAGGTCGGTTGGTTGTTTGTTACAGTGGTATTTAATTATATTAGTCAACTTGTAAATTTTAAATGAATGAATGAATGAATATCCGCTGTAAGACTTTTTTTTTATTTCCCCACCCCTTGGAATAGTACAGGAGGCTCTAGGATGGGGCCCACAGGGTTTTGAGGTGATGCCACCCAACACTATGGGAACAGACACATTCTTCAGGGGTCCTAGGTTCTTCAGGGTAGAATGACGACGCAAGAGAGTCTTTATTACAATAGAAGCTTTAACGTGGACCCTCTGCAGGGTGTGTTGGTTTACCAGTCATCCCAAACCCTCTGCAGTGTGGTCGATTTAGCCAGTGCCCCAGATGCCCTGCAGAGCAGGTGGTTTTACACATTAACCATAACCTGAATTCAAACACACACAAAGCTCATTCGGTGCTCGGGGCCCACAGTGGGCGGTGGAGGGTCTCTGGCTCTGGGCCTCGTGGCAGCCACCCCCACTCAATCCTTGTACCACCCTGGAAGTTGCAACAGAGGAGGGTAATGAGCAGGGCACTGTGTGTACTTACTGTGTGATGCCCTGTTCATGCCATCAGCAATTCTGATCAGCCTCTGTGCTTGGGACCCCTTCAGAGAAGAGTGTAGGGACCTACCGTGGTGGCCACCAGCCCCACGCAATGGTGCAGTGTGGGTGGGAGTAGAGGCTGCAATCATGGATGCAGGATTATGGGAAAATGAGAGATTTTGAGAATTTCAGTGGTAAAGTCATGGCCTCTTCTGCGTCACGGAGAGGAAATCCTCGCTTTGCTGGAGGCTGAGCCCAGACAGGATGGTTCAGAGCAGAGTTTGGACTTGTGGCCTGACCCTTCTTTTCCGAACTTAAATGAAACATTCTGCCAACAGTTGTCCTTAGATTGCTTGCAGGACTAGAGAACCGAGTAAACATAGTGGGACTGATACCCATTAGTCCCTTTATGGTGTATCATCACCTTTCTACTTGCAATTAGGTTACACGCTTAATCTTATGTGACTAATTTCACTTGCTTGCAGCAGTTTTGCTGTTATTTTAGTTACACCTTCCAACAGCTCCTGCTGCTTACCTCAGTGCTGTCATCCTTTCTCCTATTCCTTAACCACTTGTAGTGGGTTTCTGGGGCTAGGTTTTGGTAGCCACTTTTTATTACTCTCACATCAGTGAGTTTTGGACAACATACCCGAGAACAAAAGATTCATCTTGGTGGGTGGATGCTATGTAGTCTTTTGCCTGTGGCCTCCCCAACAGCTTTTGCTTGTTTAAAAAGGGAACCTTCTTCCCCGCTGATGAACTACAGATTGCATCCTTTGTTGTGTGGAGGTGGCTGCTCTTCTGTGGAAAAGCCTGACAAGTCCTGAAATGTTGAAATGACGTCAAATTAATCGTCTCTCTGTGAAATCAATAAATCCTTCACACACACACATAAGTCACAGGTTAATTTCGTGGTTTGGCATCTCGGCCATTGAGAAAGCAGTAAAGAGACTTATGGGGGTGTCCTGCCACCTCTGAGATGCCAGTGGTATCCAAGGTGCAGAGGAGCTGTGCTTTGAGAGTGGTAGCCTTTCATGCAGTTCTTTTCTATAAGTTAGCTGATTGCAGGAAGTTGAAAGTATTTTAATATTCACAATGTGCTCTCTAATCCCCCAAATACATACCTAGGCTCCAGCCCCATACTAAAAGCTTTCTGAAGTGTGAACAGCGTCTTGACATAAATAAGACATGGCACAATGATGGTGAGTTTTTCTCTCTCCTCACCACTTTCCTCCTGAGAAGACCAAAGGGTTGCCTTCTCCTTTTAAGAGGCTTCCTTGGTCAGCTCCTCTGAAGGCTGCACATCAAATGCATTATTGATAACAGCAATTGGAAGTTGCATGCACACCTTACAGACTCCCAGATGCTGTCTGGAGCACTGCAGAGGAATTACTGCAGCTGGACAAAGATTGTCTTTTTCTCTCTAAAGCCTCTGAGACAGGAATCAGTATGAATGTCCTGCACAGCCGTTTCTCTTCCAGCAGTAAATCATTGTAAGCATGAAATAGAGGAGAAGAAAACAGAACCTCGGGGATTTTGAACAAGACCGTTAAGTGAGGAGGCACTGGGAAACGTAGTGTCCAACTTTCTGGGCACGTGCAAAGTGAGATGAGGAGCAAGATTTAGCCTAATTTGGACATTCCCTCAAGCACAGTGGCCGAACTGGCCTACTGTTCCCTCCTGCAGGAATCTCTCTGAAGCAAGCAGGGGTTGAGAAGGGCAGCTCTTGGTATTCCAGCCCAGGCACTGATGCCAGACATGCCTTTTAAAGTGACTTCTTTCCTGCTCCTGGTGGGTTGAGGAGTCCCCACATTGTCCCATATTGCTCTAAGTTGATTCATATTCACTGCAAAGAGGTTCCCCCCTTCCTCCTAATGCTGGATAACTGCTCTTGGTGGAGCTGGGGCAGCTAATGGGTTTTTATGTATTGGACTGTACTTGGTGCCAAGGAGAATCATCACCCTCTGCAGTTAATGAATGTCGTGTGTTTCCTGCAGCCCCCTCTCTTCTGTTCTGTGCCTCTTCCCATGCCAGGTAGGTGGCTGCACAGAAGCCTTTGCTTCCCAGTAGGGTAAAGCAGACTCTGGCTGGGGGAAGGACCTTTGCCAGGGATCCAACCACCTCAGGGAACAGTGCTGTGCAGATGTGTAACCAGACAGCTGCAGTTCGGTAATGTTGTTTGTTGCCATCCTAGTTCTTAGAGGAAGAAGTCTCACAGCTGTTATATGGGCTTGTCCAAAGAAACTTCCATCTTCTTGCACCTCTCACTGCTGCTCTGGACTCTGGACAGTGCACTTTCCTCCTTGATTTTCGTGACCTGCTTCAGGAGCTGTAGCTAGACAGCGCTGGCCGTGCTCTCTTTAGAGATATCCTGTGTTTTTTTACCCCCTCCTTGTCCATCTACATAGAGGCTTATCAGGATCTTGTCCACAGGGAATGTCTGTGGATGTCCTGTAGACACCTGGTGTGATGTGAAGGGGTCTAAAAATGCTACTGGCATTCAGTGCTTCTCAACTTGTATACCTGTCTGGGAGCTGGCATGCCCTTTTTCTGCCTTTGGATGGAAAAAAATTGGAGACCTTGTGTAAGCACGTCCCTTCCTCCTCTTTTTCTCAGTCCTCAAGTGCAATGCAGTGCTCAGTTCTAAAAAGCAGGGGGGAGGCATTGAACCCAAAAGCACACATGGTGTCTCCAGATGGAGAAAATGGAGGATCACTATGGAAGGCACATCTATGAGCTTTTGTTTAGGGAGAAGAAAAAAAAAACAGCATCTCTAAGAGCAGACCGTAGCTTGGTCAACCCATTAGGATCCTCATAGTCCTGTTGCACTTGAGATTGCTTCTGGCTTAAACTCTTAACAACTAGTTGATGATTTATGTTTACTGCCTGTAGCAGAGTTTCCCCATCCCACCATCCTCTGTGTTGAGCAGGAAGGGAACAGAGCAAGGGTAAGGACTGCAGAAGTAATTGTGGTGAAATCAGAAGCAGGGTAGTCTGGTGATAACTGCCATTGTTGGACTGGGAGGAGGAGTGAGAGCTTGTGCTGAACACAGCTTTAGGTGGGAGGCCGGGTCAGGCACGTGCTGTGTCACTTTATTATCTGATGGGAGCACCACACAAATACTGTCAGCATAATGCAGGACCCAACCTGTGGCTGTTATGTGTCTGGTAGATAGAGAGCCATTAAAATGCAGTTCTTTTGCTTAAAGCAAGATCCTATGATTGGCCTTGAGGTATGTTTGGGTCTGAGGGTGTCTGGATCATTGGCAGTGTGAGGAACTTAACAGGGGGTGCAGAGGCCAACAGGGTGGGCTCAGAAAAAAATCTCTTACCACTTACCTGTGAGTTCCTCCTGGGCTCTCCCACGCTCTCAGATAATTTTCCAGTCGTGCTGGGAAACTTCATCACATAGTTAAGGAAACTGAGCATAGAGGAGTGATGTGACCTGCCCAAGGTCATTTGTGGAGACTGGATTAGGCCTGCTGTTCTTCCCAATCCTAATACTTTGCCCTAATCACAAACTTTTTTTCTTTTGTATCACTGTGATTATTCAGGGAACTGGTGCATCAGCAGCAGCACAACTTGTTTGTGTTATATCTTGTATCTGAGTAAATCAGTTTGCTTTCAAAGCTGTGCACTGTGTAGGCTGGACTTGCTTTTCCCTCTCTACCTTCCCATTGCACTTCTTTTCTGGCTCCTCAGCATTTATGTCCCTAGCAATCATCAGTGAGGATAATGGGAGCAGGCAAAAGAACCACAGGAGAGTCGTACTTTGCCAGCCATCTTTCCCTGCACATCTTAATACCATATGTCAAGTACAGTTGCTCAGGGCTCCACAGATATCTCTTTTTCAACTACCCAAGGAGCTGGGGTTGTTTATGGTGTTGGCTTCACAAGATGGCAGGTGGAGAATTGGAAACAGCTCCTGAGAAGCTCAGGATTGCAGCAGTGCTCTGAAAAGAAACACTTGTAATGTGCTGATGCCCCCAGGAGCTGAACAGCCCAGTCTTGCAAGAAAAGCATTTGCAGTAACAAAGTTAAGGCATGGATTTTCCAACAGTTTAAAGCCCTGCTTTCAGAGGTATTGAGCACCCAGTACATCCCCTTTTTCTCAATGAGATGAACGTAAGGGTGACCCTTGTGGGTCCATTCAACTCAGTGTCCACCTCCAGTAAATGCCACTTATAGTGACAGCTGGGACAAACCAGTAACAGAGACAGTAACCTAGCGAGCTATCTGAGAAAACATCTCTGGGCAGAAATACTTGCTTTCTCAGAGCTAGGTTGGGTACCAGAAACCATCTGTCTGGATTGCTGGGCAGTCTGTCCAGCATTCACAGTGCCTCAGTAGTGCTTTACAGTCCTGGTATGGTGCCATGTACTGTGTCTTCCTCTCTCCAGGGCATCTCATGCCATCCAGGCGTGACCAGGGGCTTAATGAGAACTGTGGGACAAAGTCTGCAGGGATGGTTTCGCTTGGAGGTGGACTGGGTGGGACTCAACAGAAAATGTTGTTCCATGGGGGTTTTTTAGTGGTGGAAGCATGTCTGTAAAGCATCAATTATCAAGGCAATCAATGGTGGAAGGACCAGTACAATTTCTGTGGTATTGCAGGATATATTTTTCGTTTCTGCTCTCACTGCCACTGGGTTATATCTACAGCAAACCAGTTGATATTCATGCCATTAGAAAACTAAGAGGAGTGTATTTACCTCAGCATACCTGAGTCTGGTCTGCTCAGTCTTTTGGGTAATGTCCAATGAATGGGTGCATGTTCATGCCACCACATGTGGCATGTAGAAAAAACAATTTCTTTCTGGGGCATTGGAATATGAATTTTCAGTGAATGTTCTTTGTTAATAGTGGTTTATGATTTCGGTGAATAAATGGTAATCTATTAGAAGTAATTCCTGTTCTGGGAACTGGAAATCATCATGTCTTTCTGTGAGGTAATAGCAAGACTGACTTGTCTACTAGAAAGCTCAAAGTGGTTTCCAGAAAGGAGAGATATAGAAAAGGGAAAGATGCCTCCTGGCCACGCTTATCTTTGGTTTATAACTCCTCAGTGGCAAAAGCAGGCAAAGCAACCAGACTCTCATAGCCTCAGTTTCTTGCATGACACTAGATAATTTCAAGTTGTTTTAAAAATTTTTCTACACCCCCATGAAAGTGTTTGTGACCGGATTCCAAGTGTGAATATCTCAACCTTTTTACTCTGCAAGAACCTCTATTTTTGCAAGGAGCTCAGAGAGACTATTTATTAAAGATTTAATAAAGTGTTTTAATTACAGTTTCTTGCACCTCCAGGAGTTTCTAGCAAAGAAGTTCTTTGTGAAAGTTTATTATTCAAATTTGGAGGGATGGAAAAAAATCAATTTCCTCCTTCAAAACTATGTTTTTTCACCTACTCTATTTGCTTATCACTCTCTGCCTTGCCAGGATTATTCCAATCAGATTTCACATATTAAAAAATAATAACATAAAAGTTATGCTCCTCTTTCAAGTCTTTGTGAGGCTTAAGTAAATTAAGACATTGATCAGATTCTGCTCACTGTCAAAGCTGTGAATACAATGGAGAGGACCTGTTGTGGCTGGGTAAAGGATTGTTCTGATGTGTGTCTTTTATCTTCAGAGAGAGGCCAGAAGGAAGGATTGAAACCAGCCTCATCCCTGGAGGTTATTTGGTTAAGCCTGTGGTTTGGGGTAGCAGCTGGGATGTGGACCTGCAAGGCACGTGGCCACAGTTCAAACCAGTAGGGACAAATGGCAGAGAAGAGATGCTTGCATGGCTGAAGGTTGTGCTGCAGGAAGCTGCTCTAGCAACCAGACCTGCCCAGCTGGTGCTTCACCACCACCTCCTTCACTGAGCTGTTTCAAAGGGGAACCAAGTGTCCGAATTGCTCGAGTGGTTTTGCAAATCTGTCCTCAGCCTAATGCACCAAAATAACAGCCTGTAGCAAGGCCAGCACAGCTTCTCTGCATACAGCTTGTTTCTGATTTGGCAGCTGTTTGGGAACCTTATTTGCTGTACATGTCAAAGATGATAGCGCTCCTATGGGTGCTGTGACCTTGAGCATCCTTTCATTCTTCCTCAGTAAGCTCATTACGAGCTCCTAAATCGTCATCAGGGATTTGCCATGAGCTAAAATGAAAGTGTCATTCTGTAAATACTGCCACAATGAAGTACATTCACCTCTCAGCATGAGGTCTGGGCTTGTGGGCATGGTGGAGAAAGGCCACTCTGATCCTTATTCCGGCTCCTTGTATGACAGTCTACATGCTGTTATTGAGTTTGACAAAGAATAACTACATATTCCATAGATCCATAGGAATCTTTTTCATAGTGGCTAAAAGGTAGGGATGTGTGTTCATACTTAGCTAGGAAGAAGACGATACATAGGTTCCTGACAGCAGCAGTTATTTTGGAAGTCCCAGACATATGAGGCTTGAGTTTAGTAATAAAACAGATCTGCAGTCAACACGTTAAAAAAAGGGTTGTGTCCCTCTTTGCAGGTGGGAGTTTTGTATTTAGGGTGCTAGCAGGGCAGTTTGCAGGGTTCAGCTTCCTGCTCTCCCACAAATATTTAGTTGTCTAAACCTAGACATTCATTCCCCTCTGCAATGTGCCAGCATACCCTGCCTGCCCTCCAGAACACCATCGATCTCCCTTAGGTCCGGTGCCCTACCTGCCAGCCCTGTGCATGTCTACCTGCCAGCCCTGTGCCCCAGGACATCTTAGATGGCACTGGAAACCTATGTCCAGGTAACTAGATCAAACCTTTAATTTCTCTGCCTCAGCTGCTCATCTGTATAGTGGAGATAAGATTCCTTTCCTACTCCCACGGAGACAGTGTGGAGATAAGCACGCTGGTGATTGACAGGCACTCGGATGCTGTGTTAAGGGCACTAAGTAAGAACTTGGATAGATAAGAGAGTGACTACATGACAGCATGAGGGGTTTTTGCATTGTTTTTTACCTCAGAAGATTTTCTCCTTCACATGTCCTTTTCCTATCAGGTTGTTAGTGCTGTGAAAGAAAGGTGAGCTCACATGAGCCTTTGACCTATTTGCTCCATGTTACTCAACCAAAGAAGCGTGCTTATGCCTCAGCAGCATTTGGAGGCAGCTTCTATTTGGGATAGCTCTATTATTCATTAAAAAAAAGGGAGAAGGAGGCTCTTGGCTTCCACGTCTGTCAAGTTGGAATGATGCAGAAAAGCAGGGAAATCACTGACTTCAAAATGGAATAAATTGACCTGACACCACCTGAGAGAATAAACCCAGAACCTAGGTATCTTATTTTTCAGCTAAATCACTGTTCTGGCACCTAGTTACTTCATTACCAGTGGTGCTGTAAATACGTGCAGCTCCCTGTGGTTTCAGTGGGATTTCAAAGTAATCACCATCCCTGCAGTTCTTTCCCCTTTTATTTACAGACTTCAAAAGCTCAGTTTTGTGCTCATCATTTAGGACTCTCTTTCCTGACATCTGCTTGGAGACTGTCTGAAAAAAATTTTCTATAGCCAGGAGATCTTTTCAAAGTTTCCTCCAAGGGAACCGAGTACTGGATATCTCTGGGATGTAAGAGACCAAACCAGCATAGGTGCTTTAGACAGTCAAGCTATAGACCCTGTTGAAATCTAGGGCAGGGTGTGAGGTCACCTCCTTCCTCGGGTCTTCCCTGAAAAAAAATCAAACCATTATTCTCTACAGCAGAGGACTTTCACGTGCAGTGGCAGTGGTGGGTGCATTGAGGGCAGTAAAAGGAAGCTGTGAGGACCTGTGTACTCTGCAACAAAAGCTTTAGCCACACAACTCTTGGAGAACCACGTACATTTTTCCAAAGACCCTGTGAGATATTCTGCAGCATGCACTTTTTAGGTCATTATGTCCTTTTATTTCTCTTCATGTTCACAGTGTCCCCTTTCTTTGTGCGTGTAGTCATCATTCCTGCGCTCAAATACTTGGGTGGGATCTGCTCTCAGTAGTGTCACTTGAAATTGTAAAATTCTTTGTGGTTAACAGTTTCACAGATTCTGTGAACACTGATCTAATTATCCACAATGTACTTTCCCTCCTGCAACTCTTGAATCTACTCATTGAAACCTTCATAAAGTGGGCAAAAGGTAGCA
Source organism: Oxyruncus cristatus (assembly GCA_013399855.1). Lineage (NCBI taxonomy): Eukaryota > Metazoa > Chordata > Aves > Passeriformes > Cotingidae > Oxyruncus > Oxyruncus cristatus. The sequence continues at coordinate 318,871 of VXAY01002810.1, forward strand.
GAGGCATTCTGAGTGTATTTGTAATTTGGTGTTTTTGCAAAGATTCTCTGTTCACTTTTATTCTTCGGGTTTTTTTTTTTACTGAAAACACACTGAAGAGAAGGCTGCAGTGGCCATTGCTGTACTTCCTCCCATACACTGCTAGCACTGGGAGCCAACCATTCATATCCACCTAGTTCAAGCCGGTTATCTCTGTGGCTGGTTCATTGGTCTTATACAGTATCTAAGTCATAAGAGACACAGACATATCCTTAATTCACCAGGAAATCTGTTGTATCTGCAGTTACTTGTCTGGTCAAGCGCTTGGCTGAACTGAGGAACTATTTTTCTTCAGAAGATCCTGGGGGACTAACTTTTGATCTAGACCTCAGGGCACCTCTTGTGCTCTGCAAAACTTGGCAGCATCCATCTGGTGAAAATCTCCCTCCCTGCATCTTTCTAACTCATCTCTCTGTAGGAGCCATCTGTCTGTCTAATCTTCCCAGGGCTAACGGATGGCTGTGCTTAAGAGTTTGACCATCCAAAAGAGTCCTCGCATGATGGAGCCAATGATGCAATGATTGCTAGTGCATGGTGAGCTCTGTGCAGTCTGGCTACAGCTGCTTCCTTGCTTTCTTTCACCATGCAAATATGCAGTGTAATTTTTAAAACTGACATCCCAGTTGCCCCTAATCATGTGATTCTAATGCAAACATTGACCACTTTTCCTTTGAAAAATATGTGGAGGAAGAAAGGTGGAATAGCTCAGAGGAACTACATTGTCATCTGTGAAGGGCTAAATCCACATTCAGTAGGACAAAGATGAATTTCCATACTCAGAATGGGTAATTGCATAGGAATTACACAGTGTGCTGTGCTAGGTAGGTAAATTATAATGCTCTGAGACTGTCATAACAAGAGTGTTGAGAGGACAAACCAGATTTACATATTTAAAAAAGTGGACTTACATATTGTTCTTGTTCATTTAGATAAATCAGCTAATGTATTAGCTTAATACATGGTGGAGACAATAGTCCTGACTCCTCAAACATGTATATTCAAAGAAAAATAAAGATTTAGAAGCAATTCTTTCAGTAAATAGGGGGATTATCCACAAATCCAATAAAAATCTGCAGTTTTTATTTCCCCTGTTACAGTCTTTTCTGGCCTGAAAGTATCCGAATTGATGCTATTTCCTGATTAGATGCCTTTTTCAAATTTCCTAGCAGCCATTTTCCTATTTTATTTTTTTTTAACCTTTTCTGTTTTCTCAGTAATAAAAGCCATTGAATAGTTCTTTAGTGTGCGACTGTGGAGTCAGCAGAAAATAACTGTCCAGACTGCAAAAGAGAACTTATTTAACCTGGTCTTTAGATTATGGTGAATAAATGAGAAGGAGAAATGTGTTCCTGGATGTTTTCAGCCTTCAACAATTCAATAACCATACCCTTTTCAAACTCAACTAACTGAAATACACACTCCTAATGAAGTTCTGCCTTTCAATTATTTTCATGTTTGGGTTTTTTTTTTAAATCACCTTCGTTGCCCAGACAAGCAGCATCTCAGTAGCTTTGTCAGTCTGTCCCTTTTCTGCTAAGGACATCCCATCACCTTTAGTGTTGGAATACCTGCAAATTTCCGTGAGAAAGCACTTGAGAGATGAAAAGTGTGATTGAACCAGCCAGGTCTGTGGAAAGCAAGCTGTGAGGCCTCTGTCAAACTTGGCTGAATCATTTTAACCTGGAGCAATATTTTAATGAAGTGACTGGCCTGGGACTGGAGGGTTTTCATCCATCCTTTAAGGAGGATGGTGTATGCTGTGTGACTGCTCGTACTCTCACAGCAGTTTAGAAGGTACCTGGAAAGTTTCATGTGATGTGACAGAGTAGAGCAAATGGGAAACTAATTAGATGTAGGCACACAGTGGGGAAAAGCAGGTCCTAGAGACAGTGGAAGTGTCATACAGGTTGGTGTGCAGAGAACAGGAAGAGAAGAAGGGAGGTAAGTTGAAGCATTGAGGTGAGTCCTTGGAAGCACAGCCCCGCTGAGGAGTTTGATGGGAGGGTGAACCTCATTCTCTGAGCATCTCTGACAACATTTTTCAGGAGAACATTAGCAAGTTTAAAACAGAGGAAAAAAATACTGTCCACATAATATGTGATGGCTGTTAAAGATACCACAGATTGATGGAAATTCAGAAGTATAGGCAGTGTTCCTACACTTTTCAGTGTAGCCAGTATTGATCCCTACCAGCAACAAAATTCTCATCTAGATGGACCTCTGGCAGAAGGAAACCAATGTTCAAGAGGGTCTAGGAGCAGAGGGATAGAAAAGGATGCCCTAAATGAACCTTTAACTTTCTATAATCTCCCAAGTACTCCTTCTAAACCAGTGATGAGTTGACAGCAAAACTCAGACAGAAAGAATGATGACTGGGCCCATTTGAAAGTAGGAGAGCAGAGATGGAAGAAGTTCAGGCAAGTCCACCATTGCATGTGGGATGTCTGTGTAAGACCTGAGCATTTATTTAGAATCATGGTGAAAACTCATCACTCCCTGTCTTAACTATTGAACTCTCCTTCCTCTCTATCCCGTCATGGTTGTGGCAGTCTTTTCTCTCAGTGTCATGTGTGCTGGAAAACAACAGGGTAAATTTTTTGGGCAGAGCTGGATTTCTCGGCTGGCTCCAGGGCTGAAGGCAGCAAGCACAAAGTGAAAGGAGATTCCATCTGAACACCAGGAAATGTTCTTTTGCTCTGAGGGTGGCTGAGCACAGAGACGGGTTGCCCAGGGAGGTTGTGGAGTTTCCCTCCTTGGATTCCAGGCTTCCCCAGTATGCTTTAGTGGTCTTTGCAGATGTCTCTGGAGATAGTTTGGAAGATAGCTGAAGTTGCTTCCTGGCTCTGAAAGCAAAGGACCACAAAGTAGAATAAAGCTATGCAATGTCTTTAGGTGTCTTTAAAGTGCAAATGCAAATATGTTGCCAAGATTAGACCCAGTGAAAGAAGTGCAGCAGCCGAGCAACCTGCTACGATAAGCTAGTTCATAAATATTCCAGAAGAAAGGTTCAGAGCCATCTGCAAAGACCACTAAAACTTACGGGGAAGCCAGAAATCAAAAAGAGAGGTAATAATCAGTCCTCAGTGTCTCAGAAGCATACGGGCCTCTTTCTGCATTATGCTACACGAATACCTTTGTATTTTGGCATCAGCCTTTAGGTGATAAAAAAAAAAAGAGAGGCGCAGCAGTTTTAATAAAGCACTCAGATCTAGACTGGAGCTATTAACTTGCTGAAATTCCTGGTTGTTTTGAAGGAGCAATCTGGTTACTGTTAAAAAAAAAAAAAAGGCAATAAGAAAATCTTCTGTCCCCCAACATGTTGCATGTTTGCATTTGTGTTAATAGTTTCCTTTCTAAAGGGTAGAAGGAAAGTGACAGGAAGGACACTTTGACAGGAATGCTGGAGAAGACTTGGGTATGAGAAAGTGGGTGGTGGAGAAGATTCGTTATGTCATGCAAAACCTATCACCTCCATGTCCAGATTCCTCTCTGTCCAACTCAATACCACTCTAATAAATCTCCACCTCTTGGCTGGTGTCTGCATCTGGGACATGTTATCAGTCACTGGTGACAAGTACTATTAGTCATTATTGCCAGTATAGAAATTCAGTCTGAATAGACTGGCTGGGATGGAGAGAAACCAGTTACTCTGTCTGTGCTAGGAAATGTTTGCTGCCAGTGATGTGTGGTCTAGGAGTGGGTACAGCTGACTGTTGCCCAATGTTATGCAGGCAGCATTTCCATTTCTTGGGCAATACTCACTGTTTTAATGAATAACGTGTCCTCTGTGTGTTACTTCCCTTGGTGTGCACCAGCCCTCTTCCCAGACACTCCAGAAGCTCTGAGATGATCCTGCAATCATCGGTAATAAAAATGTTGCCATTTAATTTGCACTCTCATTTCAGAATGAGGAGATAACATTCCCAATGATCTGCCTTTAAAGGGAGCTCATTTGTTGCTGTTACTCGGTGAGAATGGAGGGAGATTATCTTGTTCCATTTGGAAACTGCAGTGTTAATTAAAAGGTCTCCAGAAACCATCTGTGAGGTTTTATTACAATTTGAGATTTGTTCCCACTGATTCCCATAGTGGGGGGAGAGCAGGGGTTACACACCGATGGCTTGTAATTGCTTCCACATCTGTGTGTCGATCACTGTGGACACAGTCACAGCAGAAGTTACTAAGGTCAGTAGTGCTTGTCTCCCTGTTTTCCCTCTCTGACAGTATCCCCCAGTCACCCAAGTTCTCTCTGTAAGGATGTTACCTCCCATTATGTATCTGACATTTTTGCAACTGTGAGTGTTTTCAGCAAAATTCCTCCAGACATGCTGTCGTGGATTGTTCCAAGCCACAATCCAACAGGACAGAAGGTGCCTGAGTTAGCTTCAGCAGTGAAATTATACACCAGAAGGCATTATTAAAAGTGGATCTTTTGTCCAATAAATCCGCCTTTATGACTCAGAGATTGGAAGGAATTCAGAGAAGGGCAACAGAAACAGTTCCAGGGCTGCGGGTCAGGTTAGAGGGGTTGTGTTAAGAGAGGGAAAGGTATTGGCATTTGTTAAGGGAGAAAATTGAGCATATAATGTGCTGTAGTGGCTAAGAACGGGGATGTTTTCAGGAAACCAGCAATGAACACAAAACACTGCAAGTTACATAGGAAGTTCCAACCTGGTGATGGAAGTGCACTGATTCAGTGATTTTAGCTGCAAAATGGAGGTTTCCATGTGTGTAGTGAATATAGATACAGGTATGTGATTGAAATCACTGTCCTTGCAGTGCTGGGAATGGGTCCCTTTGGCCTGGCCCATAACCGACAGTGGGAAGGATGGGGTTACTAGCACCCTCCCATTTGATACCCTTCTAAAAGGGACATTTTTGTTGTAACAGAAGAAAAATCCCTCTAATTTGCAAAGGATAACAAGTAATTTGGGAGCTGAAGAAAGCTTTTATTTTCCAATGAGTGTGTGTTAATTAACTGTCTGTCTCACAAATGAACTATTAGTAGAAGGTGCTTAAGTGAAATGCCCTGAAGCTGCTGCTTTGCTGCTCTCTGGAAGGAGAAATTGGGATCGACTGTAAAGTCCAGCTACAAAACTGAGGAGAGCCTTCAGCAATCCTGCAAGAAGGATGCTGGCAGCATTTCCATTATAGCTCTGTTCTCTGATCTCTTGGCAGCTTTTCATTTCAGTGATGACCGTATTCTTTTAACCCACCCTTTGTACCTGTTGGCTTTTCCTGGAAGCACCTTCTCTGGTTTGTGCTGTATATATTCTAGGCTGCTGGATTTTGCATTAGTTGTGCATGTCTAATATGGGTGCATCTGATCTTAAAAACTAGTAGTTAAAGAAGTTTCTAGACTTCTGGCTGTCAGGGGATACTAAAGTTTTCCCAGCTCATTTAGGGGAGCAGCATGTGCCATCATCCTGACTTTTGACTCTTGAGCTCCAGCGTGGCAGGGAGGGGAATGTGATTGTTTTCCTTTTGATCTGTTTGTGGCTGAAGGTCATGAGCATCTCCTCGTGCCCGCTCTGGGTGCAGGCCCTGTGGCCTCCATTTATGACTTTATATTAGGATCTTTAACACTTCCCCTCAGTTACTGCCTGCCACTTGCCTCCTCTGCCGCTTCTTTTGTTGTGAAGGCATCGTGGTGTTTGAGGCAGTGGAGACTGCTCTGCAAACACCCCCTGCTCCCCTTTGGGGGACAGGGCTTCTCTGTTTAGGGCACAGGAGAACCTGAAAAAGGCAGCAGGGATGTGCACAAGGATTTGTCCCAGCCTGTCAGCCGCCCATCAGAACAGATGCGAGCAGTGTGTTCCAGTCTGATGCCTCAGCACCTCCTTTCTTCATCTCCCTAGGAAGGCAGAAAGGACAGCCCCAGCTCTATTTTCACCAGGGGAAAGTGAGAATTACTCACCACAGCTCTGCGCAGTCTGGATTTATATCGGCGTGATTGAAGTGGGCTGCCCATAACACTGGGGGAGAAGGGGAGTCTGGATTGCTTTGCTTCCAGCATCGGGTGGCCGTGCCATGGAGCAGGCACGTCCTTGCCCTGAGCCTCAGAGCAGGTGTCCAGCAGCAGCAGCAGCAGACAGGGGTTTCTGTCACGGCGTGGGTACCTCTCCCTCTGCTGCTGGCAGGACTGTTTCATTCCCAGTTTTAGCAGCTGAAGGTACCAGCGATACTTCTGCATACAGAACTTTGCTAGGGCATAACAGCTTGCATGATTTAATTATTTTAATTGGAATTAACTAGGAAAATAATTCCTTCTTTCAGCAGGAATAAGCAGGATACAGACTGTCAGAATTTTTTAAAATGAACTCTGCTGAAGGCAGAGGTGCAGAGATACGTAGTCAGCCTGCTTTAATGAGATTTGGCTGTAATTTTGTGGTAAAATTATTCTGGGCTAAACTCAATCACAAAAGGAAAAAAAAGTATTTCATTGTATGAAGTCATATTTGAGACCCAAAAGTCTCATTCTTATAATTGGTGAGATAAAAACTGTACGAAATTATGTCATTTTGAAAGATTTTCATTCTTCAAATAGATGTTGGACAACAAATACTGCTCCTAATGCTGGGCCCAGATATACCACAATGTGATAATTCGTGGATTTCTTTCTCAAATAATTATTAAACTAAGAAAAAGCAGTGCAGATTTGCAAAATATTGAGATTATAATGGAAGTCTTAAACATAGAAAGTGACCTTCAGCTGAGAGACGATGAGTTGTTTCAGTTTAAATTAGATGGAAGGCTAAACATTCAACTGTAACAAAGATTTATTATTTCATAAAAGGGAAGGAAACTAGTTATAGAGGCAAACTAGGCAGGAGAGCTCTGGACATGAATGCAAAAGTGGTTTGGATTTTTTTTTCTCTATGAGAGAGGTAAAAAGCACTAGAATTAATATACCAGACATAGGAAAAATCCAGCAGGGAAGGACAGTTAGTCTAAGAGATTTTAAAAAAATGCCAAAACCAAAACCCCAAACCAAAAATAATAATAGTAATTAAAAAACAAACAAACAAACAAGCCAAAAAGGCTAAAAACAAACAAAGCTAAAAAATGAGACATTTGTAGGCAGGAAGTCCACAAAAATGCAACGTGATTCAGCGAGGAAAGGTAATTGTTCTCTGCTCAGAAAGCATAGGGGAGAAATGAGAATGGCATATATGGAGAGGAATGAGATGGCCATCAAAAAAAGAGAGGGGGGAAAAAGAACAACAAAAAAGTCAAACAAATAGTAGAATACTGTTTAACCAGTAATATGTGAACAGAAGGAATAGTCCTCTTCATCACTCAGCAGGGAGGGTGTTGTCAGAGAGAATGCAGAAAGCGAGTGTTTAGGAAGCAGAATGAAGCAACTGCATCTTAGGAAACGGTGCTCCAGACTGCTGAAGGATCTGACATACCAAATTGAGAGTCTGTTGACACACAGACATCTGCTCATTTTATGAAGGCTGTGTGGCAAAATACTTCATACTTCAGAGAGGGGGAATTTTATTTAAAAATTAGCAAAATCAGCATTACGGCCATGTGGGGGCTTGTCCTTTTGACATACAAAAAGGGAGTAATCATTTAAAAAATGGAGATGGTGAGATAAACTGGAACCTGGATTTAATAAAGGTAGATGCTGCAGATTATTCTGTTACTGGTCTTTGTAAAATAACTGACTTTCTAGACAAGGGCAGTGCAGTAAACCTGAATTATCTGGATTTCGGTGAGCATTTGCTATCCTGTCACACGTGTTACTAGTGCAGTTGGGAAGGGCCAGATTAGCAGGAGAAGACTGCAAAGGGAGTGGATATGACAACAGGTTGTGCTGAAGGTTGAGCCTGTCCTGGCTGCAAAGCTGCTGAAGTTTGACCGAGGGAAGCCCGTGGTGAGCTGGGTCTGGGAAATGCTGTCACTGCAATGGGCAGCTGGAGCTTCTGGGAGGAAGCACAGGAGTAATTCTGGGACACTGGAGTTAGTGAGGCATCAGCTACACGGAAATTGTCATATTAAGTAAACATTAGAGAATTTGGCCTATTAATAAGAATTTGTACTCTGAGTTTGTTGGAAAACTGTGAACCATTAGTGCAGTGCAACTGAGAAAATGTCAAACAACCACACAAGTTGCAACAGATGCAGATTAGCGATAGAGAGCTGAGGGCATACCGAGATGATAAAGAAATCATCACGGACACCCAGTCTGATTTTTCTATTTATTTCTGATTAATTGTATTAAAAAAGATTGAGCAGAGCAAGTTCAGAGAAGGTCTTTTCATATGATCCGCTTTCTACTGATTTGTTTGGTCCCCAGAAAAACTGAAGATGGAAATGCATTATAATTACTGTATTTATTAACACTGGGGGGTAAATACCAGGAATGTTTATGCTGAAGGCCAAAGCTGGCACAAGAACAAATGGTCACTGCCTGGCAGTGAATCCGACCCAATAACTCATTTAAAAGTGAAACTTGATGGACTTGTGAAAGGGATAATGAGACATTGCCAGGAATGGGGCAGTGTGAACCAGGAAGGTACTTTCTCTCTAGTAATTTTTCCTCTGTCTTAGAACAACCATTTTTTATAGCTAAAAGTCTGGTTGTGGTGAGATTGTTTTCTTAAATGGAAGTAATTTATAAATGACACTGAGGAGGAAATTATAAATGGCAAAAGCCCTATAAGTATTCCCTTGGAAAATTGCAAAAGTGTTTATAAATGCACCTCTTTAGGATGCTGCCTGTGAATTGGAGCAGGTAAAACCAAGAAATTTATAACTCATGAATCATGGTGCTACCAAAGGCCGATGCAATGTTAGCCTTTGTAAATGGCTGAGGTTGTTTTCCTGTTGTTAAAAACATGTATCACTGAGGGGCTTTTCCCAGCCATGCCCAGGCTGTCTCCAGTGTGCAGGGCACACCTGAGTGCTCTTTGTGCCCATGGCACAACCTTTGCCAAGAGCGTTGACCAGCAGTCTTGGTCCATCAGCCATGTCCACAGCTATGGGGAAGGACTTGTAAATTCTTCCACAGCCCCATGTGGGAAAGCTTTCTTCCTGTTAGGTGAGGGCAGAGTGGAGTCCTGTGGCTGCCAGTCTGCTCCCTGGTACCTGAACCCAACCCATTTGTTAGAGCTCCTCGGCAAGAAACCTGCAGGACCTCATACATGTGCCAGACCTTTTATTTTTTTAGCATCAGAGACTTACAAGGGGAGACATTCTTGGCTGGGAGTTATGCTGGCAATTCCACCTGAACACTGTTTTAGAAAACTCATATTTTTTTCCCATAGCTAAATCAAGTTAATCACCTGCTTGTTGCTTTTCCATGGTTTCCTCAGTCTTTGCTGAGAAATGCAGATGTTTGTGATGTTTTCATCTCACCTGTGACTTGGTGATGAATATTTTGCAAGTTGCTGAGCTTATGGATACCAATTTCCTGCTCTACTTAATGTACTTAAGTCAGCCTGGTTTGTTTTTCTTCCTCTTGCTGATATCCACCTGGTGAGTTAATTGTGCAGGAAAACAGCCAGTGAAGACAGAAAATGCAGAAAACATGACATCAAGCTCAGCTGGGAGTATTCTGCAGTTCAGTCCTGTGTGTTTTGGGAGTGTGCAAGAGGCTGGATGGCAAAGTTTGCTGTGCTAGAGGAAGCTGTTTCTGGTGATGTTCCCTTGGTATGGTCCTGAATTGTGAGCAGGAGTGATGGGCTCTGTCCTGAGCTGTCCTGGCTTGATTGTAGGGGTGGGCAAGCCATATGTGGATTCTGGGCTTCCTCCTCAGAAGCTTGCATAAGGTGTCAGTGTCATTCTTGAGGGTGAGTAGATATTATTTTAAAACATTGTCCCTCTTTTCCTCAATATCTGTTGCCATTGTGTAAATTGATGGAAATTCACACTGCATTCCTTGTTTTACCTGACATGGAAAAAGATTTTACAAGACTAGATTAAAAACAAAGTGCTGTAGGAGAAGTATGTGAGAGTGTTCCCCTCTTGGTGGGTGGCTCATTATCAGGGTAAGGTAGATCCTTGTCTGCTGAGAGCATCTCCAAGTAGATCATGTGAAACAGCAGAAGTTGGGGGTGCTGGACTTAGTACTTTGGTTGCACACTTTCACTTGGTGTGAATAAGTATCCAGTGGATTGTGGGTTTGAACAAGTCCTCAGGACTTGCAGCGGGGTGGTGCAAACCACCAGGCAGAAGGGTGTATGGAAACTGGGCTGTTCTGGTGTCTCGTGGGGGAGGTGCTCCAGTTCATAGAAAGCATCACTGACTGGAGTAAGGGAGACAGTGGTCTTCTCTTCCAACACAGCTCTGCTTGCTTACTGCTCTGGTTTCTTGTCCTCGGCAGTCTGTACTAATTCTTCCTTCATCTTACACTCTGAAATTGGACAATCTCAGTAGCTCCCTTTATTGATCCATGCCCATTCAGTCCCAGCTTGTTTCCTGCCTTCTTCCTTTTCCCATATTTACCTTTGTCTCTCTGGTTGCTGGTCCAACTTTCTCTCATTTATATTCAAGTTGGCCAACTCTTCCATTTTGTCAGGATCCAGCAGAGAAGATAGATGAAAAGAAATCTCTCTGCTGTCAATTCAGAACAGTCCTGGCACAGCCTATAACCATCCAGAGTTGAAATTGCCAGGAATTTGTTCACTGGAATGCATTCAGTTTGGACAGAATCAGTAGGAAATAACAGCTCTTGAACTATAGCACATCTCCCCTGTACTCATGTGTGAACTGCTCATTTTCACAGATCATCAGCTTAGCTAAAGCTTGGGTGAATATTCTTTGCTCCGAAAGATGAGAATGAGGGATGTTTTTGCAGGAAAACTTCACCAGAATTAACATATTTTTCTTACTTTTTTTTTCCTGGAAATGTATGAGCTGTCATCGCTAAAAGTTTCCAGGTGAGTTCGTCTTGAAATAGTTGAAATTGCCAGTTAAATGGTCAAAACTTGGCAAAGTTATAGGCGTGTGAAAACAGGGGGCTGTCATGGGATTTGTCAGACAACCTTAATAATAGTTTCACCTACAACAGCAAAATTCGGTAATGCAATGTAGTTCTGAGGCATCAGCACTGCACAGATGAACACCATTAGATAAATGGGACCTAGGAGAGTGCAAAACACCAGTAGTACCCTGGCACTTAACGCCGTGGTGCTGCTTTTGTATTCGTAAGGGTATGAGCGTAATGACGAAGCGGAAAGCATCTTGTTACTCCCAAGGTGGGAGCACAGCAAAACCCGAGCTGTGTGTGCGGGTAGTTCCCAGCACTGTCACACCTCACCCTCGTTGCCTGTCCCACATTTCCACCTCGCAGCTCACATTTGAGTGAAATTTGTGGCAGTGCCAAACTGATGGATCACCATCCTATTTTCTAAAATGTCCTCCCTGACAGCATGGGCTGGGCCAACAAATCTCACCGAGAAAGTCCAGGATATCAACTCCAAGCCATTTATCAATTCCATTTGAGGCTTGCAAGATAGAATTTCTCACTTCTCCCAGTGCCTGGAGTACAAGATATCCATCCCCAAGAGGTTTCCTCCTTGTGTACCACTCTCCTTTTCTCGAGTGTAATGAACAGATTAATCCTGGAGCTCGTGTGTCAGTTTATCCTATCTTTGCTGAATAGATGGAAGAGAAAGTGTGGGACAAGTGGAGTATATGCCTCCTAGTTGTGTACACCCTCTCTTGCTCAGTTGCTTGACAGTTTATTAAATTGCCCTTGCTCTGCCCTGTTACAGATAACATTGACTTAATATGAGTTTGGTTTCTGTGTTCCAATGGGATGCATCTAAAAAGGAGACAGTAGAAAGGTGAGGATGACTCTAGCAAAGAAAATGGACTTTGTAAATTTTCAGCAGCTGGGAAACTGACCATAGCTGTAACTGGGAAGCTGCCTGGAGCTGTAGGAAGGATGTTTGAGACTCTTTTGGAAGTACAGCTTCAGCTTACTAGCTGAAGTAAGAAAGAGCTCTGGACTACTCAGTGACGTGTCACAAGATACTATTAAAATGCTTTAAAGCATTCTCTAACTGCTAGAGATCAGAATGAGATCAAATATAGGGTACTTCCCTGTTTCCAGTTACAGTCAGAGACCTTAGTCCTGGCCAGCTCCCATATTTTCCAAAATGTTCTGCAAGGAGGAGATTCCATGAGTCATCCTGGTCATGGTGATAAGCTGAGCCGAGCTTGCATAGAAGTGTTGGAAGCGCTTTGCTGTGACATTAGCTTATAACTCTCTTCTTGCCGCAGGGACCCAGCGTTGCAGTGGGATAACATTGGTGGAAAATGCAGAGCTGTTTCCACTTGCTTTCCTCATTAAATGGGCTGAGTTGTGCCGGGTGGTTCAGGGAGTTCAGCCCAGGCTCTCCTTCCGTCGGTCTCCACTTTCGGAACATCGCTGCCTAGACAACCAGACAGCTTCTTCATATGTCTGATAGTTTGGGCAGGCAGTTGTCATGGTTATGGGTGCTGCGTAAGAACCAAAATAGATGTATAGAAAGATGGTGATAGAAGCTGGCACAGATCCTATCTTCTCTGTACATGAGCTGACAGGATGTGGCATGGAGGAACCACCTGTGCCCTGGCTCCTTCCTGCTCCCTCAAAGTCAGGACTAGCCATGTGTTTGGCCTTCGCTGCTGCAGGTGGCAGAAGAAGCCAAGCTGTCTGAAAAAGGCAAAGCCATCTAAGTGAAGATTTTTTTGGAGAAAATAGACAAGTGAATATGTTAATTTGTTAGAAAAAGCTTATTTCTTGAGCTTTAAATTGCAGGGTATGAAAAACCTCAGTGTCGGAGAGTGTCAAACTTTCTCTTTCCTGCAGTTATTTCTCTTTTCCCTCTTGAAGGGAAATACCAAGATGTGACACTGCCTTTCCTCCTCTCAAACTGATTGCCAAATGATACTTGTTTTTAGCAATGTCTTTTTTACTGCTTCTCATCATCACAAAGCACTTTCTTGGGCTTTTCTGTACAAATGCATCAAAATTGGGGAGTTCCACTGAAAACACACAGAGCTGCTGCTTGGTGGACTGCTGCTTCTGCTGGCAGAATGAGCACAGAGGGGAAGCAGAGTTCTTCCCCTGGCTCCTGCTCCAAAGGTCCATCAGGTGTTGGGAGGGGATGGTGGAGAGCTTTAGTCAAAGGTGATGCAGGGTTTTGGATAGAGCCTTGGACAAACTCTCCCAGCCCTCGCAGACTGCCAGCATCAGGTCATGCGTTATCAGTGCCTTACTCTAGTTCTTTTCCTCTGCCCTCTTTCTGTTTCAGAACTTAAAACTACCTGTTAAAACATCTGTTTGTAACACCATGGAATAAAGGGTAAAAACAGAGGGGTTATTCTGAACACTTTTTAACCCAGATCTCCCTTTTGAAAGCCTCTTATAGCAGGGTTTTAAATTGGTTTAGGGACAGAACCTGAATGTGATAAGATGTTAGTTAACACGATGGGATAATCAAGTCACTTTGATTTCTCCCCAGGCAAACCTCTCTGCAGTCTATTAAAATGAAATATGATGCCACTGCCATTTCCCTCAGCTGTAGTCAAGGAGTTATTTGTTTTAATTCAGCCCAAGATTGCCCCACAGGCTCCGATTTCTAGTATCTGTATTGATGTTTGTAATTTATTACCCTTTTACAATACGCACTAAAAGGATGTTGTATTTGCCAGACTGGCTTTTGAGAACTTCATCTCCGAATCAGTCTGTATAGAATACACTGAAATTGTTCTCTCTGTCGTTAATGTTCTGTGTCATACAATATTAACACAGGCTCCATTCGTTTTACAGGCAGCCTTGGGTTTAGTAAGGGGCACAAATAGAATATAACATATTCACAGAATATAGTCATATTATCCTGGGTTTGATGAAAACAGAGAGGCTTCTTGTCCCAGCTTATATAAATGTTCAACATGCTTCTGATGAGCTGGCACTTCACCTTCAACTATAAATGACCTGAAAGGGTACAAGGGACCACACTGTAGGTGATAATATGTGTTCCATCCAGCAGGGATGCATTTCGTTAGAAGGTGAATAATTTATGAGGCATGTTGGGACAAAAGATGCTGCAAAAGTGTAAAAGCCTATTTTAAACTCCCAGTTTAAGCAGGCCCATGAGAACTGGAACTATCTGAAGTCTACAGGCACAGGTGCCATGTGTAGCTGAGCTCAGTGTAAGCCGTAAGTCAGAGTAGTGATGCAGGCAGCTACTTCAACTTTTTCATCTAATACATTTTCTAGTTGGCAAATCTGAGTTACATAGAACTAGACTTTTTCAAAGGGAGAATGACAAATTGATGAGATGTTACAATTTTTCAATTAGATGAATTGAAACAAAATTTTCATTTTGGCATTGATATGTCATAACATTATGATTTGATTGAAAATGTCCTTTCTGCTTTGACAGGTTCCACTTTCGTTTCTTCCTTTCCTGATTTTTTTTTTTTTGACTGCTTAATACATCAATATCTTGTCCTGCTTTGAACCAAGAACATTCTAGACATTCCCAGGAAAAGAAATTTTTTCTAGCAAGACTGGTGGTTCACTCCCACTGTCATGTGTGTGATTGTTCAGCCCCCAACACACCTTTGGACTGAAAGTACTATTGCAACTAAACCTTGTGCAGCATTTTGTATTTCTTAAGGCTGAAGAGTAAGGTGAAAGAAAGGTAAAAGCAAAATTATTGGATGGAAAAAGTGCTGCTAAACTAATGCAGATCAGATTCCTTTGAGACCTGGCTGAGGATTTATGAGTTGGATCTCATTGTACCTCAGTTTGTTTGAGATACTTTAGTGAAGTATTTGAAGCAGAAAACTCCTTCATCTTTCCTATCCATCTCCTCTTACTCTTGCCTCTCTCAAACACTTGGCTTATTAGAAAAATACAACAAAAGACTAATTGCAAAGAATGGGGGATTTTAATTACTTCATTTACATGTAGAGAATTAGTCTAAAATCAATATTAGGCTGTGAGAAAGGAGAATTAGCTGAATATTTTTTCTGGCTTTTCATGTCAAGGAAATGTAAGTTTAAACAATGCAGTTTGGAATACTCTGGGATTACTTTCCACTTCCTTCCCTAGCAACTCATCCTTGTGTATTTCAAGACTTTTTTTTCCCCATGAAAATTCAAGTATGAAGAGGAACTTTTAATGTTTTCTTTGTGACAAAAAGATGGCCAGTTTTATATGCAGATCCATTTGTCAGATGGTGTCAGGAAGGGGTAGTGCTTGTACACTGAGAGCCTAAAGTCGAGGCTGAGATAGAAACACTGAAAAAATGTGTTGACTTCTGGAGGAACAAGGTTGTCTTGCGTAGATATGGCCACTGCTGCTGCCTGTAGAGGCAGACAGACAATCCTGAAGACTCGCCTCAATAAACTGTTAATCAGCCTTCATCACCCCATGAGCAGTACCTGGTGTAAATTTGCAAGCACAACACTGCTGAAGTGACCCACAATTTGCAAAGTAACATGTTATTTTAATTTTTTTTTCTTTATTGCAGAAGTTGTTGCAATAGACCTTTCTCTCATCAACATGGGGTTTCCTCTTCCTCCAGGGTTAAACCAAGTGGCAGAGTGAAGAGCTGTCCCAGCAGCAGGACACTTGCCGTGTCCTGATGGGGTGGGCTGGACATGCCTTTGGCAGCAAGTGTCAGAAAGGGTCTACACCACCCCATCGGTCCATCATGCTGAGCCTGTAGGGCAGCCAGCTCCCCTCCCTGCCTTGGGGCAGGATGAACTGTAGTTTGGGTCCTCTCTCTCTTTGTGCCATATGTGTAATGCCACACATGCTAATGCTGCTGCCTAAGTAGCAAGAGATTCCTGTAATTTTAACAGATCTCTCAAGAGATGCTTTGCTGCTCTTGGAAGGGGCTACTGGAGTCCCTGTACTTAGTGCCAATGATTGAGCCTCTGGGAGGGGACATGTGTTTGCTGCCCACATTGCCATCTTACCAGTCCCTCTGGATGCTCTGTTCCTTCTCATCCACTGCTAGCCAAGAATCCCAATTCTGGATTAAAACTATTTTCCTATTTAAAATACAAGATTAAAGGGAAGTCATAAAGAGCCTAAAACTCCCACTTGGTCAGATCCAGTGATAATGGGAGTTATTTTATGTAAAACATTAAAGTGAATGGAAAAAATGGAAGGGAAAAATCCCTTACTGACCTCAAGTGAGTAAAAGAAATTACTTTGGATGATCAGTGATTCAGTTTTCTTCCTGAGGCTTGATCCAGCCACTGGATTTAGAGTTTCCTCGTTAAAGGAGACGTTCAGAGCCCAAGGAGCGTATCAACCTGCTATGGACTTCTGGATGTAGAGGTGTGAGGAGCTCCTTTAACTTTATGTATGGAAAAAATCTTACCCCTTACCTTCGTAAGGACCCACTCTCTGTCCTGCTGATGTCTCTGCTCCATGCTGGAACTGACTTCACTTGCCCTTAGTGGTGTGAGAGCCTCCCATGGGACTACTGTGTCTTCGGCACAGTGCTCCAGATGGGAAGGGCCCTCCTGTTTCTTCCTACAATGTGAGCTTCACCTGCCCTTCTGAGAGATGGGGATTCACGTTTCACTGGGTCACCCTTCAACACCTCCCAGAACTGAAGCGGCTGACTTGCATACACCCATCTGTATTCACTTCATGCTCCTGGATTTGAAATATAAAGGGGGGGAGGGACAGGAATGAAACATTATTTTTTGGAGAATATAAAGGTCATTTAAAGAGTTGCCGTTCAATTACAGTGATACTGATCTAGTCTAAACTGAGAGATGTTGTGGTTCTGCAGAGCTGTTGCTATACAGAGCTTGTATAGTCATGATTTGCAGAATCTGAATGTGGACCAGCCAACATGCTGAACCCCCAGATTTCTGCAGCACTTTGGCCCAATGTGCAGGACCTGCTTTTCAAGGTCCTTCTTGCAGCTGCCAATAAAATTCTGTCAGTTTGACATGCACTGTGTTGATTCAGATTCAGCATGCATTTCAAGAATATTTTCCAGTTGTGATACTCTTTGGGCTAGTTTTAAATTATCCAAGCTTAAAGTCATAAAGAAAAGAAAAAGTTCTTCAACACAAAGATATTTATTTACTTGTATGTCAAGAAGAATAGTTTTTCATCCTGCATTTTCCCCGATACATACAGAATAAAGGTCAGCAAAACAGAACAGTATCTCTTTTCATGGGTGCTGAGGCTGATTCATCACTGACATGAACATTGTTTTCTTCCCTGCCAAAGGAGGAGACAGCTCAGCCTTTGATCTTCAGAGTGGCTGGGGATGGAAAAGCCCTCAGAAGTCCATAATCTCTCTTATGTTTAGCCTTATCTGCATTGAGAGAAGGGTCCTGCAGGTTTTTTCATATCAAGCTGCCTGTTAAGCTTGATTGAAGGTTGTGATTTCTGTCCCCCGTATTCTAGAGGCCTTTATACTCTGGTGGATCTACGCCTATCTGTACACAGGTGTTGGTGTTCCATGTGAGGGTGAAACTTGGCACGTGTAATGTCTTCAAGAATGATAACCACAAATCTAAAATGTCAGCTGGTTCCCCTTGTGATCTGACCTGGCCCACAGCTCCTGTGATGATGGAAGCTATGGATTACCCACTAACCACCATGTTGGTTTAGCTGGGCAGAAATGAGTAAGACATCTAGAAAAAGGAGTGTGGCTTATCTCAGAGGGGGGAATATAGAGATAAGGTGCTTCTGTATCACCTCTGATGAGGCATCAAAGTGTCCTAGGAACAAATGGTGGGGAAGGGTATACACCATGTTCCTCGCGTTTGCTTTTGCACAATTACAAATAACTGTCATTGACTTTGATTAGATACAGATTCAGAGAATATCCACCCTCAGTCTCACAAAATGTTTATGTAAAAGATCAAATTTAAAGGACATATTACAAAATGCCAGAGGCCACAATAACAGTATTAATTTTATGACTACAGAGGATAGAAATGAGACATCACGTTCAAACTTTGCATAAAGAAACAATATTTTCATATAAATGCAAACCAAAGCTCAGAACATTTTGACCGAATATTATTTAGTGGCTCTTGTTCTCTCCCAAACAGGATGTTCCAAACACAGACAGATCCTTTATCTAGAAGAATATATCCATCAGAGGATCCACTTGCCCCCCTCTTCTGTTCATAAAATATCTAATTCCTCAGTCATCATTTGTACGTGTACTATTGCATTGATTTCTTTGTCTGTGGTTGATGAAAATGGTTCCGTTCAAGCTGTATTTGAGAGGAGAAACAAGGACAGGCATATGCAATGGAACAGAAGTGAGCTCATATAGTGAGGCATAAAGTACACTAATGCCCAGTGTTTTGTACCAATCCAGTTAAACTGTGTATATGTGGACCAACATGATACTAACGGTTCAGTTGATTAAACCATTGCCAGCTTCCTGTTGTTATAATACTTATTAATCCCTAATAGTAAAATAGCTGAATGTACCCAGCCACTGCAAACATCTTTATGAATTGTGAATTAATTAACTCTCAAGCTACCCTCTATAGTTAGAGGGAAATTATCACTTCAGCTGTTCTGTATCACCTGTGTTCTGAGTCTTGGTCTTTCACATAGTCATTGGACAGGAAAACATTCCTTACCTGTTGGCAACAGGTTTATGAACAGAACAGGGAAGCATAAATAAAGCTGCTGTGTTTTGTAGTGCGAAAGCCTCTTAATAGATACGGCCTAATAGATAGATAGGTAGCTGTTTGCTAAGTGGGAAAAGAATAAGGAAAAGTAACCAAAAGTATCATCTTAACTAACAGTCTGGGTTGAGAAGGAGCAGTGTGATGCTGGAAAATCATTCTGTTCCGTAGGGATCTTGGTCACACAAACATGAAAGCTTGGAAACAGTTGGGGACAGCTGATGACAATGAGGTGCCCGCTCTCTGCGAGAGCACCCAAGCCTGGGGAGGGCATGGAGGCCCAGACCCACACCACAGACCTCCCAATGGAGCTCTGTGCAAGTCACAGATATTTTGATGAAGCACTTTTCAGTGGAAGAAGGGTTTTTTTAACCTTTGTGGGTTTTTTTAGAGAATGCTGTACTTTGCTTATTTATCATTCTTTAGCTCCACCAAACAAGACTCTGAGAAAATGAGATGTCTGTGTACTTTGGAGGTCCCCAAGTCAGACATAAAACCCCCTTTCTCAGGCAGGCAGGGCTGAATTTAACTGTGGTGGAGATGGGATGGTTTGCAGGCATGGAGCGTGCACTCCTGGGGCTTGCCACATATAACCTCTCTCCTTGCCAAGCTAATCTAGCCTGGCTGTCTCCAACCTGGAGAACACGTCTGGGGACCTGCCCTTGGCCTGTCCTCACCAGCTGTTGGAAAGACTGAAAAAGGATGGAGTATCTTCCTTGCAAAGCCCCAGTGTGACTTGTGGAAGGCAAGAGGAGAGGGTTTAAGGCATTGAGAAGGAACAAGGTGCCCTGCTAGAATGGGTAGGTGTTCTCCAAGGGAGGATTTGAGGAGATTCTCCATGGGTGACAAACAGTCACCTGTGCAGGCTGCAGTTCTGAAACCCTTCCTATCAGCCCTCAGACGGGAGAGATCACAGCCAGTTCATTTGACGTTTGAATCAAATGAGGCTGTATTTAATAAAGCAGATTCAGGGAGTGTCACAGGCCCCCTTCTGCTGCTGCTGCTGCCTGTGGGTTTGTTGTCAAGGTTGTTTAACAACCTTGACAAATGTTCTTAATAAGTGACAGGCTGCCTTGGCAGGGTTTCCATGCACATCAAATGTGCTGCTCGAGGTTAATCTAACCGTCCCACTCCTGCTCAGGAGGGACAGTAAAAACTTCTCAGACACAGCCTCATTTTTTGCAGGATCAGGGCCACCCTGCAGTGGGGATATCCACACAGAGTCATGGCATGGTCCTGTGGACACAAATGCAGGGTCTGATGGGTTGGTAATATTTGTTTGCCTTTTTTTTTGGTTGTTTTTTTTTGTCCTTGCAGCTGTGACATGTCAGGGCAGACGTGCCAGTGTCATTTTCCATTCTTAGTCAGTGTGTGACATTTTTTTATGATGGCCCTTTATAGTCCACATTATCTTCCCTTCTATTACTTAAAAATCTATTACCTTTTTATGCATCAGTTCAGTCCCCTTTTCTGCAATGAACTGCTTTGTGGTAGGACATGGAGGTTCAAAAATGCTGTGACTGTGATTTTGGCTTCCCCAGGAGGTGAATTGATGCAATGACTTTTTATTTAGTCCAGCCTTTAAATTTTGAGGCTACAGAGAAAATTTTTGTTGAGGCAAGTTATGCATTTAATGCCTTGGTGGGACAACTTACATGCTCTCTGAAACAGCTTGTCCTGTTCTGAGGGGATGTTTTATTGGGTACCCCCCCGGTCATATCTGATGTGGCAGCTCCTATGCATAGTAAGGGAACTTGCATGCAGAAAATATAATCTGTGTCTGGAGCTGTCTGAATCCAATACAGATACTAACTGGGACAGGCTGACGGCAAATAAAGATGGGGAAATAGAGTCTGAAGAAGTCCTTGATGGTTTTGACAGTTTGTACCCTTTTAGACATGAAGAGGATTTTCTGATCTGTCAGGATCAATATTGAGCTGAGCCCTGCACAACCAGTTGCACCATCTTGCATTAGCACAGTGCCCAGAGGCAGTGATTTGAAATTATCGTGTCACTAAATTTTTGGAATTATTTTTTCCTTCCTCCCCTGCCCTTAATCAGAAATCAATATCCTCTTGGTCTCAGCAGAGCTCAAATACTAGCTGCAGATAATGGTAAAGATCATCAAAAGCTCAAAGAGCTCACTTTTCCCTCTGTTCTGCCAAAACAGTCAGTGCCTGGCATGAGGCACTGCTGTCCCAGCTGAACACTGACACTGCTGGAGGTTGAGAAGCAGGATCCCTGCTCTCCTCTCTGAGTGCAGGGCCCTCAGACTGCAGCTCTGCCATCTTAGGTTTGATAGTGTAATTCATCTGTTGCTTAAGTCCCCCAGACTTTTGCCGACAGGGCTATTGTAATATGTGTTTGCCTGTGCAAATACACATTTTCATACACTTAAAAGGAGAAATATTTAGTAGCTGAAGTTGGTTTAATCACTTTATTGGATTTACAGCCCTCATGACGAGTAAGTATCTCCCTTATGAGTGGCCATGTAGCATGTGTATCCATATATGTTTCCTTGACTTCCGCGGAGCCTGTCCACTCATATACCAGTGAAGGTTCCAATTTCAGTCTCAAAACAAGGATTTAGCAGCTGTGGCAGAGCAGCAGTGAGGATTCCTGTTGCTGAGAATTAAATTACTTTCCAGAATAAGCTGTGGTGAAATGGTCCCAAGCACCCTGTGAGGCAGTGGCATGCATAATTAAAAAGCAAACTACTCATGTCAAGTAAATGAACAGAGCATGTCTTGTCAGCTTCCTCCTTTGCCTTTTTTATATTTTGTTATTGTATTTCAGTCCTCTCTTTGGAGTTCAGAAAACTCAGTCATTTGTGGTGTCTCTCGCATCATTAGTATGGCAAACACAGCAAAAGTCAGCTTGCTTGTGGTAATAAAAAGCAAAGCACAGCAACTACCAGACTGGGCCAACCCTATATTCCCATCTCATCCCATAGCTTGCCTATTCAGAGTACACAAAAAAATATTCTCCAGCAGATAGGATTGAGATAACCTACCTACCCTACCCTACCCTACCCTAGCCTGTTTGCGTGCTGTTGGGTGATTTCACTCTCCACATAGCAGTGCTTGCTATGCATAATGTGATTCCCCTGAGATTGTTGGAGTAGTGATTGCTCCTCAGGAGGCAGAACTGAGGAGAGAGCAAGACATGTGTAGTACATGTAGCATATTGCCTGTTGCGTTGTCTTGAACACTCACCCAGACTCCTCTTACACAGCTCTCAAGAACATGGTCTCTCTCTCTCCTCTCCTTCTCCTTGCCACATGTGTGTCTTCAGCCCAGGAAAAAGGTGAAACTTGAGCCCAGGAGAGAGAAAAATGCAAATAGAGGAATCGTAACGGCTGGATGGGGAAGAATCCAAACTTCTTGGCAGTCCAGTATGTCCCCTAAAATTGCTCAGAATCTCACAGAAATTTCTCTTATCCTGAAAATCAATAAAAGCTAATTAACTAGGGGTTAGAAAGGGTCTTTGCTGATAAGCCAAATAGACACTTGGCTTCTTCCGTTCACCTGCCAGGCTCATTAACAAAATCTGAACCAGTTCCAGGGACCTGCTTGCTGTTTCCCCTCGGGGCTTGCCCTTCTTCCCAGCTCTCATAGCCCACCTCTGTCAAACGGAGCACTTTGAGCAAATCACTTAGCTAGGCAGCTTTCAAACCCTCTCTCAAAGGAGAGCTGGAATAGGAAGATTTAACTGAAGATGAGTTAGAAAAAATCAAGAGAAAGCAAGGACGTGGAGGGGCTGTTCCAAGGGGAAATAGTTATTAAGCAGCTGAAGAACAGAGCAAAGAAAGCACTGTATAAAGAATCCGCTGCATGAAAGTCCATCCAATTTTTGTAGACTTACCTTGATTTCTCCAGTACCATTATTAACTGCCTGTATTTCTGAACAGGAAAGAGTTGTGTATCTGAAAACCATATGAGTTTGAAAAAGCCAGGCCCTACTATGCTCTTGGACCCACTGCATCTACACAGTGACTGCAGTCAGCTGAAGGGTGATGAGCTCTGCTTGCTTCTTCCAGGACTGTGGTCCTGCATTAGTGTAAAGCACAGGAGCTGCTACAGCAGATCTTTTCAAACCAATGCAAGTGAATTCTGTGGTAGAGCAGCTACCTGACCTAACAGGCCAGAGGGAAGGAATGGGGATGTGATGCACTATGGCATTAGTAAGCCTTTGGAGAACTCTACACAAGGAACTCCTTTCTGGGCAGAAGGGGGCTGGATTAAATTAATGCAAGGTGGGAGGACACATGGTTAAAAAAATCACTCTCTGCATAGCAGTGAATTACAGTTAAATGGGGAACAGACTCTGAGCAGTCTTGAGCAGTTTGTCTTGAGTCTGATTTCAAACCAGTTAATGGTGCGTGTGGTAGGAGATCGTACTTCTAGAAAAAAAAAATGTGGATTGTGCCAAATTGGGATTCACTTTGAAGCTATAGCCTGAATTCAAGCGTTGCCTTGATACATTGGAGAAGTACTTAAAATCAATAGAGTAGAATTCAATAAAGACGAGTTTCTTATGACTTACGCTCTAGAAAGAAAACTTAAGTGCACAGATAGGGAATGAAAAATATGGAAGGCAGCAGCGCTGCAGGAAAGAAACAGGGACTTAGAGCAGACCACAAATTGAACGTGAGTCAAAATTGCTTGGGAAGCTTATAAAAAAGCACTTTTCGGTCTGACTCTGAATGGATGCCATTGGGTAGGAAGGGTTATTATTCTGCTCCTCAGGTGGAGGACTGAAGCCAGTTCTGGGCACTGTGCTTAAGAAAATGACAGGAAAGCTTGGAAAAAAAAAAGGTGCAGCGAGGAGGAAATATACATCCAGAGGAAAACAATATGGGTTAGAGGAAAAAAAATATGAAATATTGGGAGGATGGAGTGCATTTACTTTGTTTTTTTCTTAGAATAGAGAAGGTCAAGTATGGCACAGAGGCATTAAGACCGTGTTAGGCAAGTATCTTTAAGGATTGGGTTTGGTGTATTTGCTCCTACCTCAGAGCAGATTGAGAGATTTGAGGTCTGTAGAGATACTTCCTGGCCCTGAAGTCAGCGATATATATGACAGCAGTATTTTCACATTAAAATGATGCTTGACTGTTTGAGTGTCTTTTAAGCAAAGACATTTGGAATCATATTCTGTCCTCATCTGTACACCTGCAGTCAGTGAATTAATTTCTATATATGCATAGCAGGCTGTAGCACAGGCACGTCACTGACCCTGGATGGCAGGCTGTAGACACTCAGTGTGTATTTTAATTCTGTTCGATTCCTCTTCTTCCACTTTCTGAGACCTGTTTGATTACCGATGGCATCACAAGTCATTGAGCACTGTTAATAACCCCAGTTAATCACAGCAGCACATTTCCCCTTGAAAGAGTTCAAATGGTGAGATCGAGCACAGCCAAGTTTAATGCCTCCACTGCAGGGATGATGTACTCCCAGCCCTCACTGCAGGGCCATCAGGACCAGGCAAAAAAGAGCTGCAAATGTTCAGCGTCTCTCCAAGATGACTCTCCTGTAGTCTCGTTGCTTGCTCAGATGAGGCTGAATATTTTTATGTGGTTTGGACCAGGATAATTATGATCCAGCTCTGCACACAGAAATTTGTTTGCTGTATTTTTTTTGTTGCATCAGAGCTCAACCCTCTTCCCACATCTTGTTATATTATTAATGAGCCCTTTGTATATAACATAGCATAGCCACTTAGAAGCCTTTAATAGCACTAATAGTTAGATTACTTATAGATCTTTTTGCATCTCCTACTTTACATCTACATTACAACACAGATTTCCAATAGTATTTGGATGTAGAAAGATGCTTACAGAAGCTTTGTGGGATTTAGAGACGTGCTTAAATGACTTAGGTGCCTAATTCCCTTTTGACACTCAGTTGGAGTTAAAGTGCCAGAGCTGTTTCATAGCTTGAGCAACTAAAGGAGCTAAACTGCTAAATACCTGCCTCAGGAGTGGGCATCCAAGCATGTGCTGTGCTCTGGTACAGTCTGTCTGTGACAGTAATTAAAGTAGGAAAGGCTGATGCTTTTAAGTTTAAAAACCCAGGACCAAGTTTCCACTTGTGGCTATCCACTACCTGTACAGATGTGAAACCATTAAACCTCGGACTTATTATTGAACTTAGGACAAAATTCAAAGAAGCACTCAAAATAAATTCATTTTAATGCAGAAGGCCTCTGACCCTCAAACCTGAAACCACGTCTGGCACAGAAAAGGGCATGAATTGGTTTGAAACCAAATTTAGAGAGGTTTGAGCTGCTCTGCAAAGTAGCTGTGAAGCAAAGGAAACAGAAATGTTATGTAAAAAATGAGATGCTTAATATTCATGCAGGTGCTAAGGAGTGACATTTTGATTCCCTAACACCAGTATTAACATTTTGCTTTTTGTCAGCAAACCTGAATTGATTTTTGGCTCAGTTTTGCCCTTTGAGGTAAATCCATGATAATAAAGTTGTACTTTCACAGCTTACTGAGTGTGCATGCATGCGTTGGAAAAACGTGGCTGTTTCGATGTAAAATGAGAGTCTGTATAAAAAGTAATGTAGCAAGAAACCTTTTAGTAATAACCATTTCTGTTAGCCCATGGTTTTTATTTTCATGGTAGCTGGATAGCCTGGGGCCAGGAACATGCAGGCTAAAGAAAAGTTCATCTTCCCAAATCTGGATGAAACTCGAACAGGTAAAGAGACCCGGGAAAGCAGCTGGAAGAACCAGCAGGATACTTGGGCAGGCAACTCTGGTCTCCATCCCAGCTCTGTCCCGCAGGAAAAGCCAGCTACAGGGGCTGTGCCTGGAGTGGGGCTGCCACAGCACAGAGGTCCCTGGAGTAATTACTTTGGAGCCACAGCTGTGAGAGGTTATTTGCCCTGCTGTTGAGGTTATTTGTTTCGGTTTAAAGAGCTGCACAGTGAAAATATCGTTATTGGCAGAAGATCTTGGAAGAATGAGTATCTTGCAGTGCAGTTGAGCGTTCACTGCCTGCTGATCAGTTGTGGGACCTTTACGCTCTGATTAGAAGCCGAGTGTGACACTTTTTGTTTTCAGAAACTCCCAATTTAAATTAATTAAGCACCAGAGCACACTCAGGCTGGCAGGACACTCAGGAAATCAGCTGGGAGCCAGACTGGTATCTCCAGCTCTCATCTTGTTTCACTCTTATTGCCATTGCTTGGTGACTCTTGATTTGAAAAATATTGGCTTAGCAGAAATGGGCTTGTCACCTGTCCAAATAGCCGATCTCCGATATTCTGAATGTCTAAAGGATTTTCACTAGGCGTAACTGAAGTGTTCATCAATAATATAAAAACCCATCAAAAACACAGAAGAAAGTTTTGTCAAGGGATCTTCAAGGTCAGGGGAGATCAAAAATGTTTTAGCCATCTGTGGGTGGTGTATTTGTCTTCTTTGAAGACACAGAAAATTGCAATGAATATTATACCTGTATTGACAGAACAGAAGGGAAATCCTGCTGCCAGCCACAGCCAGTCACAACCTGTCCCCTCGCTGTCAGAAGTAAAAACCTTTCAAGAACAACCTCTGGTGTTGTCACCTAACACCAAAGAGGTTGCAACTTTGCATAGGCACCATCAGACCAAGTTCAGAATCTCGTGAGGTCCTTGATGGTCCTTCCAAGAAGGAGACAATGCACATCAGTGTTTTTTCCAGTCTTCACAAGATAAATAAAATATTCAGAATTTGGGAATCATTGCCCTAAATACTCCCTTACTTGCAGGAGTGATGACTGACATCATAAATCTAGTGAAGAGTCCAGTCCCTGGTTTCTTGCCTCCAAGTGACAAGGAGCCCTACACACTGCAGTGAAATCCTCACAGACACACCAAGCTGCAGCATCACTTTAGTTCTCTTAACAAGTGTATTAATTTGGACAAAATCAAACCTAGAAAGCACAAACCATGTAACCCACTGACACCAAACTTGCTGTCTGTGCAGACAGCCTCCTTTAAAATCATGCCTTTCTCCTGGAGCTGTCAGATCCCCTGCTTTGTCACAGAGCCACCCTGGTATGACAGGACATGGGGGCTGTTTCTCTGCCAACCACACTTTTTCCTCTGTTGCATTTTACATCATACCAGGTCCTGCCCAGACTATTTTTTAGAATTTTACTTCTTCTTTTATTTTTTTTGGTGGCAAATGACTGTATCAGTTTTAATAAAGAGAGGACAGATGGCAAGCAGAACCTGAATGCATTTGCTGGACCCAGAGCTGAGTTAAGGGTTGCTTTCTCTTGCTTTCTCTCAACCGTGCCAATGTTGTCTTTTCTGAGGCCAAAGTCTAGTCTCAGTGTAGTTGTCCTGGGAAGATTGTTGTTTGGATAAGGTGGGGGTTCAAAAGCAAGAGTTATTGGAATTCTCAGGTGACTTGCTCTTAAATAGGAAAGATAAACAGAAGAGAGAGGTTACCTCTGCTGCCTACAGAGATCCAAGCACATTTTGCATATCTGGTGTTGTATGTTTAGGCTGAAGACACCATAAACCCAATATCAGAGGGAGTGGTTATATGATGGCAGTTTACTACTAAGAGAAAAAAGTCTTTTCTTCTCCATATGTGCAGGTGTTGTGGGGTAGCATATGCAAGTCCACACAACCAAACCAGAGGGGTTATCTTTTAGGGGAAGGGATGGTTGAGGTTGGTTTGTGTTTCAGTTTCTGATTGTCTTTTCCATGTGAGCATAGGAGTGCCCACAGTGCTCTCCCAGCTCTGGAATTGCCATCAGTGCATGCTGCGAAGGAGAGCAACCAGACCATAGCAAGTGAGCTCTGCTCTCCTGCTCTTTCCTTTTCTCCTTGTATCAGTGACAGCTCCTTGCACTTGGGACCATTATGTGCAAACCCCGTTCAGTCCAAGCAACACACTCAAGGTCTGAATTTCTGCTCCTAACCATTGATCATTGCATCCTGCCTCTAATTCTTTCCTTCCTTGGAAACAGCTTTTTCATGGAAATTAACCTATTTGGCCAAAGGTGCTCACTGTTGCTGTTTGGATTATTTTCAACAGAATAAGCTGACAGCAACAGCAATAAACTGTCTTATGTTTGGGCAGGAGCCACATCTCTGCACCATCCCAGCTACTGTGATGCTTCCATGCATGAGGTTTGGAAGAGCTGGGGGTAGACCCAGGGGCTCCTGGCTGCAGAAGTGAAGCAGCAGGACAGGACAGTCCTTTTTCACACCAAAACTTCCTCCAGGTAGAAGGAGAGAGTTTTGGCCATTGCTGAGGTTTCCTCCAGGGTAGTAGAAATCCCACACAAGCTGCACATGTGTAGGCAGCACAATATATACGAGTCAGCCTGTATCTGAAATACAGCATGTGTTGAAATCATCGAGCCTTTTTCTGCAGCACCTGTACAGTACTGATGCACTGGGACATGCTGAATATATTGTTTGATCTGTGTGTTCCTGTTTCCTGTGGGGGAGTGACAGGAAGGCATAAGCCTCAGCACAGTGCAGCAAGCACTCCCACATCCCAAGGGGCTGTCAGGATGGCGTCGCTGCAGGGAGCTGCCCTGTTTGCCTGTAGGTGGGTCAGGACTGTGGAGGATCCCCAGCAGGATCCCTTCTGCCTCTCGGAGTGGCTCGAGAAGAGCAGAGCTTGAATATCTCTTTCTGCAGATGCTCTTTTCCAGAATCCTGCTGTTAGCACTAAGAAGAGGGGATGAGAACTGTTTAAGTGCCATGGAATACTTGTGTGAGAGGAAAGGAGGGATGGGAAACCTCTGTGCCGTCCCATAGTGCGCACAAGGGGCCCTGTTAGCCCAGAATGAACCAATCCACAGCTCCTAAGTTCCAGTGTTGTCCCATGGGATTAGGCTGCCAGCCAAGCAGTCTGTGACTGTCACCACTCTGTGCTGTGATGCAGGATTGCAGCAGAGAGACGGCAAGAGATGTGATGAAATCAGTTGCATCAAACTTATTTCACGTGTGCAGCACTTCAAGATCGCTTGCTGGCTGCTGGGCTCAGGCTCTCCCTGTTGCATTGAGATGTTGACAGAGACCTTGGTGCTGTTACTTTCTTGCTCCATCACACCATCAGAGTCTCCCAGGGGAGAACAATGTGTCTCTTTCCCATTACACTTAAAAAGCTCTATTTCTTTTTCAAATTTCCATGTGTTAGAAATTGCCAAAGAGAAGTTCCTTCTCATAGTCAATTGAAGCAGAAATAGAGTGAGGTAGAGCCTAAATGTTTATAGAGCATAGTGCTTGTGACCTGTGCCTTACGGACCCATCAGAGCAGCTGAATTTCTGGGTGATCTCATTTGTCATAAACTGTGGGTCAGGAACAGAAGCTTACTGTGATGGAATAAAACACCAGGAATAAAGAAGGTGGAATTAGAAGTGGGAAAAGGTAATGTAAGCTATGAATTAAAAGAAAGGGAAGAGGTTTGTATGATGTGGCATTGCCTGTATCGTGAGACTGAAGGAGATGAGTTGTTTGGCAGTTTTAGAGTAAACTGGTATCCTGAAAGCATGGAAGAGAACACATCCTGTTCCCAGTCCAGACAGCTCTAAGAAATACCCTGCAGGGTCATCCCTGAAAGGGCTGTTGTCAGATATGATGAAGATGAAAACACTGTTCTTCCCTGCTGTCCACAGCACATTTCTCCCAAAACTGCAGTCAGTGCAGTTGTTCTGCATGGCCTGTGGATGCCAACACATCTCCCCTGTGCTCTGACCCTGAGCGCACACCTTCAGCTTTCAAATGGCTTCTGCAGCTGCGGGATTGCCTGCCACACTTCAGGATTCCCCAGCTTCTCCCTGGTCATCAGATTTTCATCAACTGTCTGGTTTCAGCAATTCCTGAGTATCTGGCCGCAAATTTTTCTCATCTCATAGTATTCCAGTCGCTGCACAGATTTGTCCTTTGTCCCAGCAGTGCATTGGGGTGGGGAGCAGCTAATACAGGGGGAATTTGCTTCATGAATGATTCATGCTGAGATGACTGTAATCCTGTTCAGTTCAAAATGAAGAGCAATAAATGGCAAAATTAGAGCTGTAACAGAGGCTCTTGAAGCACTGTGGCCACCCCATCTTGTCTGTCATCGCTTTCTCTGGTTTGTGTTTTCACATGAAGCCAAGGGATGTGACAGCACCTCATCTCAGGGCCTTTTGAGGATCCACAAGTTAGTGGGATTGTGCAGATGAAGCTGTGAGCTGCATCCTGCTCTGTTTTGGCTTTTGATCACTGGGAGATGTGTGTGTCAAAGTGCAGTGGCAAGAATGACAGTGTACTTCATTCTGTTGCCTTCAGGGACAGCAGCCCACTGCTTGAAGCACATGGTGTTCAGGAGTTTGCCACACTGATGAAGGGAAAGCATATCAAACTTTGACAAGATACACTGGAGGCTGAACATTGTTAGCTGTAGAGTACATGCTAGCACATATACTGCATGCATAAAAAGCTGTTTATGTTTGTGAAGGGAGAAGCTGCTGCTGACGATAGGGAATTCATTTCCATAGACCTTTCGGGGCTTTTTGATGTGCCTGTGCTTGGCATCACTGCTGAATGACTTTCAGTTTCCCAAACATTATGTGGAGTGAGAAAAAAGATGGGCCACAGCAATGTTGTGCCTTTGTGCCAAGGATCTCGGGTTCAGAAGGTGATGAGGAGTGGAGCTTTCCTGCATTGGATCCTGCTCTGTCTGGCACCAGAGCCTTCCCACTGTGCCCTGAATGTGGTAGAGAAAAGTTTTTCACTGAAAGTATCAGGCTGTAATTCAGGAAATCCAGATTCTGACTCTGGCACAGCCTTTCCAAGGATCTTATGCAACTGACCTTGTTTCTCTGTGTCCTTTACCTCCTCACCATGGTGGGACTTTCTCCATCGCTTGTAGGATCCTTTTGTGAGTGCAGCAAATGGAAATACTTGATTTCTATGCTGGTAGGCATCATTTGTTTACCTGGGGAAGCAGACCTTCACCCTTATTTGTGGCATTATGGGGTTGATCCTGCTTCTGTGAGCTATGTGAGTCTGGCATGACACAGGTATCATGATGGTCACAATTGCGTTTGGCAATTTCTTATTTCCACCTCCATTTCTTAACACATTTCCTTTTGCCATTTTCTCCCAGACACCTTGAAATCTTGACACCAGTGAATTGTCCACAGGCTGAGACCTGACAGGGCCTTCTGTGAGCTGAGCAGTGAAGTGCAGTCCTGGAGCTGCTCTTCCAAGCTGAGCTCCATCAGGAATCCTCCCTCCTGTTAACATTTCATTGAAACCTCTCCTGGCTCAGACCCTTCTTGACTCTCCTTGTCGGCACATCTGTGGCAGCTCCCACAGTCTGCTCTGAACACACAATGCCTGCCACATTTGTGTAATCCCGCAGGAGTCTGGGTGCTTTGCCTAAGCACTAGGACACCCTTGCTGGATCCAGAGCAAGGAGGAGCTTTCACTACATTTGTCCTATTCTTGGTCCTGCTGCTGACCGCTGCCACACTGCTGCTCTGGCTCAGTGCAGTAGTTCTTAAATCAGTGTTAATAAGCATGTTTGAAGCAGAGGCAATGGGCTGGAGAGGTTGGTATCCTCAGGAATGCCGCCCTGTTGCACAGCATGCCTGTCGTGAGCGTATGTCTGGCGTCGGGATTAAACCCATGGCTCTGGCTGTGAGGCTGCGGCACGGAGAAGGTTTCCAGCTGCCCATGAAAAGCAGCTGATGGATCCATGCTGCCAGCAGGCATTGTCCCCTGCATCATGACCAGTAATTGGTACATGGGGCTGCGCTGTCCTCTTACAATAATCGCTTCTTTTATCGCCCTCTTCAAAGGTGGCTTTGCATACAAGACCAAGAACAAAACCATAGCTCATTACTTGATTGCATAATTACATTCTGCTACAGTGTAATTTGGTTATGGATGTTATTAAATGGATCAAGGTCAGCAGTAGGGCTCAGGACACAAGTGGGGGGGAAGAAAGGCTGAGAACTTTTTAGTTCAGAATACCACCTTGTGCAGCTCAGGTCAGTTTTTTGTGGCCCTGCTGTTTGTTCCTCTGGCCTCACAGGCAAGATGTATGTGATGCTTTTCACGTGGCTTTTCACCTGGTTGTGAGGTAGCCAGCAGCAGCCCCATGGTCAGCTGGTTGGAGGGGTGCAGGCAGTTGGTTCATTTGAAAGCCCCCTTGCCTTCCTTGCAGAGCCTTTCCACAGGAGTCCTTCGAGGCCCCTGAACCTGATGTCTGTGTCACGAGGGGCTTTGGGCTACATTTTGGCTGGAGAGCAGAAAGTGACAGCTGCCTTGTCTTCTGAATCAGCTTTGTAGTGTAAGTTATGGGGGAAAGAAAGAGGGCTATAAATGGAGCTTTGTTGAGAATTGGGGCTCCGTTGTAGTTGTCTGTCCTGCTGCATTGAAGCATGGGCTGTGCTGCACCATGGCAGCTTCTAACTGGATATGGACATTAGTGGGTGCACAGACTTTTTTTCCCCATTTGCAGAGTTGGGAAAAGAAGCAACAAAAGGCATTAAATGTACACCAAGACTTGTAAAAAAAGTGTACGTACCTCAGAATGGTAACTGAAAGTAAGTCATGAACAAAGTTGAGCCCTTCAGAACAACCTAGTCTTTCTGCTGGCTTCCAGTGCCTGATATGAATAAATAATGTAATGGCTATTAATGTGAATGCTGCTGATTTTGAATCTCGGTTCCTACCATATTAAACCCTGCAGCCAGCTCTGCCCTTAAGGAACATTCTTTCTGCAAGGGCTTTGTATCCATGCAAATGTTATCTGCACCCTCTGAAGAGGCTAGAGCTAAAAAATGGCTTTTGAAAATGTGTAGCACCAGGATTATCACGCCTTGTTTTTTTATCAAATATACGCTAATAAAAAAAGCAAAAGCACAAAACCCAAGACTTTTCAATATCAAAGTTAAATTTAGAAAGCAGACTTTTTAAAGCATCCTTGTCAGGTTGAAAGTTAATTTTTTTAATGACCGTCTTAAAAAGCGAAATCTTACAACTCTCATTATTTTTCTTTTGTACCTCATTTGCCTCATATTTTTTTACTGCCCTCTTCTAAGTAAAATGATCCCCATGGTGCTCTAACTTTATGTTCCTCTAAGTGCAGTTGCATGTATTTCTCTGTGTATTAGCAGTTTGATAATATGCTTTGGTTAGATCAGTTGAGATGCAGTAGTGTAAAACCAGTAAATAAAATCCAGTGATTTGATAAGCATTCTACCACTTGCCTGATTGAATTTCTGCTTCACAGGTTTTCACTTTCCAGATTCTTTTGTGCAATATGGTGACAGTCTTCAATAGCTACACTGTTTGTGTGTAGCCCCCGTGTGACAGATTTGAACAGGCTGGGACACTGTGCCTGTTGCTGACCCCAACACCATAGATTATAGGGGCAGAAGTGACTGTTCAGGTCCATTAGTATGAACAGAGCATCAGACAACAGAGTTTTGCTAAGTCATTCTGCTTGCATGAAGTCCCTACCTTTGATTAAGTCAGACACTTTGACACAGGTTATCGTTGGGTTTTTCTCTCCTAGCACCAGAAGTTGTGTTTCCACAGGATTTCTAATCTTCTCCTTCATCTCCCTTGTTATGAAAGTGATAATTTCAATTTTAATAGAAACATTCATGAATCAGTGTTTATTCCTTGAACAGAATGTGTAGTCCAGCTTTAGTGATTCTTGGAGGAACCAGTTCTGCTCATGTTGCTGCACTAATGATTCAGAACTTAGCATTGATAAAAACAGATGAAAACTATTAAATAGTACAGATTGTAAGTAAAGACTGTTATGCCCGTGAGCAAATGGTTTCTCTTTTGTGGGGCTTTTTTGTTTCAGTGTAGGTTTTTTTCCCTCCCCCTATTCCATAGCAGCACAGAAGAAAGCAGGAATGACATTTTTTCTTTAGTGATATAGTCAGGACAGCTCTAAGGTTTCCTTTCCCCCTCAGCATGTTTGCTGGAACATATAAATAAGATTTCTTTAAAATTTATCATGCTAAGAAAAATATTTTCAGACCTCTGAAATCCAGCTGTGACACACAGTAAACTCCAGGCTTTCTGCAAGCAAGTTACTAAGATTCAAATAGACAGGGTTAGCAACTGACCTTTTTTGTTGTTATTGTGCCAAATGTGTCTGTTTGTGGATGTTGGTGGTAAGTGCTTTCTGGAGGGCTTTGTGTTGCTATATCCAGGCATTTCAGATCGTAAAGGAACAATCTGAAGTGTTAACTCCACGTGGCAGGAGAAGAGGACCTTGTGTACAGCCACCACCCAGGTTACAGTGTGCTGCTCACATTCCTGTTTTCCAAAGGACATACAGGGCCCTTGACTCCTTTTAAGGATACTGACATTTCAGATCATCACATGCCTACTCTATTATACACCACTGCAGTAAGCCAACTATCCCAGATACCTCTGGGATTAGTGCTTTAGTTCCATTTTGCAACAATCCCTCCAGTAACCTTCACATACAGCTCGTTGGTTTGCACCACAGAGCAGTCTTAGGCTGTGCAAACTAGATTCCTTTTGGGTTAAGCTAAACTGAAGGGTGCTCTTTGTGATGCACCTAAAGCACTAGATACTCAGACCATAGGACCAGGTGGCAGCTAGACCAGACTGAACCCATCCTGAGATGTGTAGAGCACCAGCATCCAGCCCTTGCTACCAACAGCTTCACTCTACACATTTGATCCAGCAAACCCTGTGTAAACACAGTCTCTGTAAAAAGTCATCAAACCTCTACAGATCTGATTGTAAACCCTGGATCTCACTGAGGCTGCATGCTGCAATAAGTAGCTACAAAGAGAAAACAGTAATTTTTAACTCTGGATTGCTCTGTTGATTTTGGGTCATATAATTTAAAGACAGTTGCACAGTCTTCTGTATACTAGTAACACAACAAAATGGTCTCCTGCTTTACTGTGCATTGTGCCAAACAGAGTTAGTGGGTTATATTACTCTCTCTAGAGTGACTGTGACTGTTTTGTCTTAGATTGGAAGTTGCAGTCATTAGTTGGCTTCTGAACAGGATCAGATGCCAAAGCTAATCTGTGTTCTCTAGCAAAGTGTGCAACAGAGTGAAAAATTTCACTATAGCCACTACTCTAAAATCCCCAATGATATACTTCCATCTGTCTGATTCCTGGGAAGCAAAGCATCAGCTACAATGGGTCGCTTGGCTGCATACACTGGAACAGTCAGATCTAAGCTGTGGCATAGTTTGGGTTCATTCAAAATGTTTGTGCATTGTCCACGGGTTATTTCACCTCAAAAGGAAACTAACAGAAAAAGAACAAGTCAAGTTGTCAGCACATATGTATTGTGGAAATCCATTCAAGGTATTAATAAGCCCAGTCTTCTCCGTGAAGTTGTTTTGGGCTGTAAGATTTGTCAGTGCTTTCAAGCTAGGCAGAGGTACTGTGGTCAATATGTAGATGGTGATTCTGTCACAGCAGAGCTGGTTGATTTTCTGAATTCCCAGAAAATCAGTGGACAAAGGGCTGTCTACCCCTCATGCCATACACTTTCCTTCCCCTCCCTTTCTCTCCCAGCAGTGTTCTGAGTAGCTGGAGGCTCATTCATTCCTCAGGCTGAATTCACTTCTGTTATATACAACCAAAAACAGGGGTTTTGTGCACAATGAGCGATTTAAGGAATATTAGATGGGATGCTAGCCCAAAGTGTCTGGCTTAAGGGCACAGTGTCTGGAGGAGTCAGGACCAGCAGAAAAGCCTGCTCTCAGGAATTAAAATCCAATGCCTCAGTAACATGAGAGGTGTTCACCAACAAACTCTCTTCAACTGGCAGTAAATGGTGCTCAGGAGCAACAGAAAAGTTCCTGCAGATCCTTTACACAGTCTTCCATTATAGCACCTCCCTACCTTCACTGGGGGTTGGGATGATGAGCCGAGGGCTTTGAAGTGTCACCCTGAGCGTCAGCCCGGCAGATATTAAGGAAGCACCACTGACCTTTTTTTCTGGCTTTGTCTGCAGAAACGTTGCGGGGACCCAGACCTTGAGGCACAAATCTCAGTGAGTTCCCTTTGGCTCTCCCAGTAGGCAGCAGAGCTGTCCTCCACCCAAGTATATTCCCTGAACCTTTCCTTTTCCCTGTGTAGGCACTGCAGCAGCGGGTACAAGGGGTTTGAAAAGCCACATAAATTGTCACACTTCATAACATTTTGTCTTGGTTGTAAGAACCTGTCTGTCCAACACCAGCTCACCTAAGCCTCAGCTGATTTCTTAGACCACAGGACTTGCTGTTAATTGGCCAGTTGTAGCCAACCTGTCAGTGAGCTGTCAAAATACTAATAATCTAGCACCACTCATTTTGAAAATGGAAATTTTAGCAGCAAAGAAATTGATTTTCCAACCCTGGTCATGACAGCTCTGAAATTGGTTTAATTCAGGAGAGATCTTTCCAGCAGTAGGAAAGATAGGGAGAGTGTTGGAGATGGTGTGTTTCCACTGAGTCTCAGGGTTTAAATTTAAGAGTCAAAGCAGAGAGGCTATCGCAGCACATCAGCAGCTCAGGGCTGTAATAGGCCTGGTGAGCTCCTTGGCAAGTCCTCTTTTCTTCTGCCCACGTGACAATGAACTACACAGAACATTGGGCTGAAGACATTTTCTCTCCTCAGACCTGCGCTCCACGCAGGGCTGCACTGTCAGGTAAGGACAAGCCAGTTTTGTCTGAGTGCTAAAAAGTGTAAAACACTTGTAAGACTCTGCCGTACAGGGACTGGGGCTCACTCACAGTCTCCTTCTTCCTGACGTTGTTATAACTGCATTATTTCATTTGTGACAGAAAGAGAGGGTGTTTGCTTAAGAAACTCAACTGGAAGTTGGGAGAAATAAGTTTCTCTACTTGCTCTGATACCTCCTGTTTGTAGGGCACACAGCAAGCCGACTGGTCTTTCGGTGCTCGGGATCTCAGCACAAAAATGTAGAAAATAAGAGATCTTGCCTGTCCTTCTGTCATTATCAGGGCATTTTTAATAAATGCCCAAGGCATTCGTGCTGTAGTTTGAGCCTTTGAGGATGATTTTCATATAAAAATAACATGATAAATCTAATATTGACTGCTGATTTTCCACTAAATGGTTTCTTTTGACTATCAGAAGAAAATAATGTCGTGTTTATAAATGCATACCCATTACTTTAGTTTATACATTATTAATATTATCAACGATAATAAAAACAGCAAGATCACAAAAAATAACCAAAGGCCACACATCAATTTATTCTGCCCTGTGCTCAGGCTCAAATTGATGCCAAGAAACATAAGATAGATCAGAGGTTCAAAGCATCCCATCTGGCTGTGTTTCTAGGGTTCTTAGATTATTATTTTTCTTCATAGTTATTTCAGGCTTTAGCAGATGAGGCAGTACAGTGCTAATTTAGGCAATCTGTTTTTCTTGTATGCAACTAACATATCTTCATCTTGTCCCATCTTGTCTCATGATCATTATCTCTGAATGCAAAGATGTATTTCTGGATACTATTTTGGAGTAAGCAGAGTTGATAACATTGTTAGTAATTTCAGACACTTTGTCAGGAAAACAGAATGCAGAGAAGACAATAGATGAGTTTGGGATTCCCAGGTTAGACATTACGCTGGGGTTTCACCAGATCCCCATGCTGCCAGCAATGCAGAGACAATGGTGTCAGAAAATCCCCCTTCATGGGAAGCAGTTGCTTTCCTGGAAGAGCGATGCTGAACTGGATGGGCCAAGTGCCACATCAATGAGCTGTGCTGCGACTGCTACTCCAGTTCATAGCAGTCCAAATTTTAAGAGGTTTAAAATTCCAGCTTGAAATAAGATCCAAAATTAAAAATCAAGTCAAACAAATTCCAAATATACCTTATATTTTAAAAAGAAGGGATGAAAATTTAGTCCATCCCACCATGAATTTGAATTTGGGGTCCATCATTAAGAAAAAGTGAAGCAAAGGACAAAATATGTCAGTTGTAGTGTGTGCCACATTGGTGAGCAGCTCAATGTGCAGGTTTCTTCAGATCACACTGCACACAGAGCTGTGCAGTCATTGGTACCCAGACCTTAATGGTGGAACATGTTCTCTCATCCATCCTACCCGGGTTCTCCAGGGAGGTATGGAAGTGAGCAGCCCAGTGGAAGAGACATTCCAAGCTATGTTCTTGTCAGCACTCATTAAGCTGAAATCTGTGTTCCTGTCAGGATTGCATGAGCAGCTCACCAAAGGCCAGTGCAGTGAATTTGGGCACTTTATGAAGTACTTGGTAAAAATGTGCCTTCACGATGTACAGGCCAAGAGCTGAAAGCAAAAGAACACAATACTGAGCTGTGGTGGGATGGAAGGTCTGAATCAGGATCCCCAAACTCATCTGCTTTGTAGCCAGAAGGAGACCATGGCTTGTGTGGATCTATATGAGCTCATTTTCATGTGGCTAATGGGTTATCTGGGGCAAAATGGAGCTCTGTGTGTCCTGCAGAACCTGCCACCTACGTGCCCAGGCAGATGTCCTTGCCACTGCAAGGTTACCTTGGCCATGTCCATGCTGCAATCACACCTTTGTCTCCAGCATTCCTCTGTGGTGACGTGAATAATTTAATCAGTCCTTGAACATGAAAAGGTGCTTTAGGACAGCCTTTGTCCGCATATAAAGATCTTCAATCTAATTACAGAGGCTTGTCCAGCACTTTGGGGTTTTTTTCCTGTCTAGAAATATTGTGCTATCTCACAGGACTTAGCAGACCTGCACTCCACCTCTTACATCAGTGTTTTAAAGTGAATCCAACTGAACAAATATGTACCTTGAGCACAAAGAGCTCCCACAAAAGTGAGGACAGATGACCCTCTAGTTATATTTTCAGAGGCAGTAAGTAAGATAGCTTGATAATGCTGCTTCTCAGCTCCTGGAGCTGGAGACCAGACCTGCATGGATGGTGATTTATTTGAAAATGTGCTCCCTCCAGCCCACAGATGGTCCAGGCAGAGTCGGAGTATTTGCAGTTACCATATTACCTCACCAAGTGAATCTCTGCTCTGCAGCTCCCATGTAGCAGCTTGTTATTTTAAAACGTATCTGCTCTCTTCTACTTCTAAAAGGCCACCGAGAAGACTTGTCACCAATCTCTTGTGCAGCTAGAAGGGGGAGGAAGAGTGAAGTGTGAAGAGTAGAATATCACCTGCCATCTGGACAAAGATGTGATGAGATGTAAAGTTTGGATGCACATTTGCGGTTCTTGATCACATGCCAAGAGAGAGCTCAGCTACAATTCTTTTAAAACATTCCCAGACAGATGCAACCCTAGGTCATGGGAGAAGCTACACAGAGGCAGGCAGGCAGTGAATTCCATCAGGCTCTGTGCAAGGCATCATTGCCTGTGGGAGTGCTGCTGTGGTCTGCACAGAGCTTATCCTGTAAGCAGAGTCTCCATGGTAAAGACCTGTCCTGGGATCAAGTAGAGTGGGCTTTACTGGGTAGAGCACCATAAAGCAGATGCTCTTCTATAATGCCATCCTTTTCTGGGATGGAACAGCACTTATACACACACAATGAACAGGATCCAATCGTTCCATGCTCTGCCTCCACAAGCACAATGAAATGCCACTGCTGATAGCTGTGCTGATATTTATGATTCCTACTTAATATGTTTTAAATGAGTTGATGAGCTCTAAGTATTAACACTAACATCAGTAAGTATCCTGAGCCAGATTTTCTGGGAGGGAAGCCTTGCCATGCCATAGACTTTGGTGCATTTTAGTGCTTTTATCCCATCTGAAGATCTGGCTCAGTAATTGTGCAGAACATAAAAGGGAAACCCATAAGTGCTGTAAACAAAGGAAAACTGTTACTCTGGGATTGTGTTGGTTAGATATTTCAACACTCATAATTAACATCCCTTTCCTAAACTGTGGCACAAACTACTTGCAGAATGAGTTTTTTCTTTTATTGCTGCTAGTTTCAGTGACTAAATTTATTAAGTCATTAGGTTTGCTTGTGGATTTGTGTATTTGCTGTTCTCCTTTGGGTTATAATAAAAGGAGATCCTGAGGAAAGAAAAAAAAAAAAGAGATCTTTATATATCTGGCAATTTTGAGAATGCTTTTAGGGAAATGGTAAGCAGTAGAAACAAGCAGCCTGGTCTGGGGGGACACTGAATGAGCAGCTGTATTTGAATTCAACAACAGCTAGTGACAGTGTTCTGCTGGCTGCCTGACTGTCCCTGAGCATTGCACATGGGAACCTGTCACCATTTCTGCCATGGTCTGGAAACATCAGGGGTTTCTGGGGAGCAAATTGCTGGCTATCATGATCAGAACCCAGAAGCACCATGCTGTTGCTTCCAGGGGACCCTTTCCTTGCACCTCCCAGATGAGGATGTTCAGTGGCAGGGATGCTCCCAGACTGGTGCTGCAGGGGCTGGCAGTGCTTTCTTGAGCAGCACCAGGGCTGTCCACTGCCCTGACAGCACTATGAACTGCACCAGGGCTGTGACACTGTTGGGTCAGCATTTTTTGAAGGAGCTGAGACCTCCAAGGATGGCAGTGCATCCCTGAATGCCCTGAATTCTCATGCCCACAGGTTTGACAGCAGTGCCTCTGCACTCATGTCTGTGGAACTTCTCCAGCTGTATGGAAGTGCAAAGGGGAGCCCATCAAACCTACTGTGTTCGAGGCCCAGAGGCTGGGTTAGATCTTCCTGACCAGGGCAGGTGAAAGCTGAGGTGGATTAGGAAAAAAAATCTGTTCTCTCACAAACCACCCCCAGCCTGTGCAGTGATGAGAGACAGATGAGGTCAGACATTCCCAATATCTCCCTGAAAGACCCAAGTGATGCAGAGATTGGTGTGTGCCTGCAAGTACCATCCATATTTCCATCTGCACATGGCAGAAGACACTACTGGGATCAAGGCTAAATGAAACATGTTGTTTTTCTACACCAAAAATAAGTTTTGGGGCAAACATAGTGCCTTATACCCTCCCTGAGCAGGTCTGACCCAGTGGATCTTGGCCCCCTGCCCTTCAGTTGCATCCATTTAGCTCCTTTTGATTCCAAGTGTCATTGAATGTGGTCTTCCTAATTTTCTATGTGATAGCTACTGTGGGGGGGTTTTTTATAGACTGTGTAATTTCCAATAAAACTAGAGTTAGCACAAACCAGACCTATGTTTGTTTTTTCAAAGCAAATCTAATTACTCTTCTTAATAGAATTGTCTTTTGTTCAAGGGATTGGATTGAGATGCAAAAAACAAGTTGCAAGCAGATGCTAATCATTTTGCATGTAAATTACTAACATTTCTTTTACAACTATTTCATGCAGGTTTTTAATTTAACAATTTTAAAAAATTCTGCTTTTCAAACCCACTTTCAGTAATGTCTGTAGACATTTAACAAAATACCTCCGGCTCTAAATCTCCAAAAGTTAACAAACAAATGTATTTATTTACTTTGTATGCAAAAATAATTAATTCAAAGACGCATATTTCACTTGGAAGTTAAACCAGAGGAATTTCCTTTTTTTTTTTTTTTGCTACAAATCACCAGTGTACTCTTTAATGAGGAGAACTGGTGGGATTTCTGAGTGAGCTAAGTTCCTGGTGGTCCTGACAGGGGACCTCTATGGACTTTGTGCACAATATAGAGTCACTGTTTATTTCTTTGTTTAAAGACTGAAAAAAGACTGGTGATTAAATGATGAAGCCATCTGTCCTCTCACTGTCTTGTACCTGGCCATGGTATTTCGATCAAGGAGAGAGTTGGAAAAATAATTGAGTGGGGCACGTTATAAATCTGTTTTGAAAAGTCCCTGCAGCAAGTGAGGAAGTGAAGTGGGTACTCGTGACCCGGGTGTTTAGCCTCTCTTTATCTGTGGGATGAAGAGAAAGTATTGGACTTCAGGTCTGCCCATCTAGCAACAGTGAACAACAGTGACCTTGTCTTATAAATTAAACCAAAGAAATAAAAAGAAAATCTTGCATGCCCCAGAGGTCTGGTCAATAGATCAGTGATTTTTCAAAAATAGCTTTGG
Organism: Oxyruncus cristatus; assembly: GCA_013399855.1. NCBI lineage: Eukaryota > Metazoa > Chordata > Aves > Passeriformes > Cotingidae > Oxyruncus > Oxyruncus cristatus. The sequence goes on from VXAY01002810.1 coordinate 360,567, forward strand.
TTATCTCAGATTTCAGTCTGTGCAGCAGTGGCTGCTACGAACTGCTTTGTTAGTGTGAAGCCTGTTGTGTACGCCTGCACTTTCTTCTTTCTTCCCAGCTCTTCTCAGCCCAAGACAACTGAAGCAGCAGTTCCCACCTGATTAGACATAATTGCCACAATTAATTTTGACAGTGAAGCTTGTAGAGAGTTTCTGCCATTAATATCCCAGTAGTCTTTTGTTATTGGTAGCCTCAAAGCCATCAGCAAAAGGCACATGATGAAACTAAATGATGCACTGTAGCTGAAGGCTTGCCATTGGCCACCAAGAAGATATTAATGAAAAAAAATGTGTTTGCATGTTAAAGAGATTTAAAAGACATGCTAAATATCCACAGGCAGTGCTTGGAAGACTAGCCTGTGTCCTTCTCCACTGTCCTATCTCCTTTCTGGTCATCTGGATTTTCCTTCTCCATCCTCTTGCTCATTGTATCAAGTCCATACGTGGTAGTGGCTGTGCCAAAGGTTTGTGGTGCTCAACCCTGTGAAGTCCCTGTGGAATGTCGGTTTGGTGGTAGGATGAATTGCATCCTGGGGTGTTTGTCCCCACGTGGCACAGTTGTTGCTGGTGAGGTGATACACGTAAGAAAAAGGATAATAATGAATAAACCCAGTATTATTTAACTAGAACTTAGCTGTCAAATCTGTGGGGTTTTTAAACTGCCAAATGGACAGAGCTGGGGTGTTTCTCAGTGGTGTTGCCATGGTTTGTGTCCTGAAGTGCTATTTCAACTGAATTGTGGGGGATGAGGCATCAACTAGCCAGCTCACATAACCCATGGGATGCTTTTGCTTGCTTGTGGGGGAGCTTAAACATTTAAAGGAAATCAATATTTTTTTCTTCATTTTTTTCTTAAATCTTCATTAGGTTGATGTCTTTACATACATTTGCTTTAAAATAATAGAAGAATTTTGCTGCTTTATTGGTACCAGTGGATATACAACACAGAGTCTGCTTTTATGAACTGTGGCTGCATATCATAAAATACTATACTGCAGTAATTTTAAAATCTATATTTAGCTGAAAACTTAATTTTCAATAACTTTCAATTAAAATATCTTTTTTTCTTTCTGAAACAACATTTTCAAAATTCATTAGCTTTTATATTGCTTCCTCATTGAACATAGTCTTAGTTCCACATTGAAATTAAAACAGAACTAGAAAATCCAGATACCTCATACACAGTACATTCCATATTTTGGTCAAGTTGGGAGCTATCCTTCACAGCCTAGCAGCTTTTCAGTCCCCTGAAAGGAAATGTTCTTGATAAGTTTTTAGTGATGGGTAATGAAGGCATGGGAAAGGGGATTGAGTTTGGTTTGATTGAGTTTGGTTTGAGAGCTGCTGCCTGGTTGGTCCTGATGCCAAGGGCTGCCCCCGAGCCAGCCAGCACAGGCAGCCGCTGCAAACTGCCCGGCTCCCAGGCAAGACAAAGCCTGGAGATAAAGAGCAGATTTAAGGAACGCTTAAACACTGATCTTTGGGGAAGCTACTTCAAACACCATTTTATAGCGCTCTAAGTCATCTAGATCTCTCTTAAGTTGTTTCACTCTCTTTTAAAAATATTTATTTCTTCAGCAAGGAAGACTCCCTCAGATAGGGCAATGTGACCTGTTGCACTGACAGTATTTTTGTCTGTGTGGTGCTGATGATTGATGCCAAATTCACGTGTGCAGCACTGCTCTGCACTTTCTGCTGTGTTTTATTTTCTGTGGCTTCAAGCCTGCAAGAATCCACGGGTCTGTTGCACACTGGATTTATTGTCAGACCAGCAACACTTTATATAACCCCAAACTCGCTTGGGAACACATACGTGAGTGTTGCTGAATGTTCAGAATGTTCGTTCTTAAGCAAGGTCTGCAGTAAATATGTGGCATTACTCCAGAGGCCTTTGCTCAGATGTTGGTCATGGGTTTTCCATTGGCAAGAATGGAAGCTCTCAAAGACTTGGGAGTGGCAAAGGCTTGGGAGGGAGCATTGTTCGCCTGTAGCAGCACCTGCCTTCACTCACAGGGCTCATAAACACCTTGTCTGGACCTATTAGAAGCATTTTTTTTTTGTTAAAGCAGTTTTACTTCAGAAAATGCTTTTTCATTGTGGCTTGAACTTTTTTTTGCAAGGATGTCATAGTTTTTAGGAACCTAGTGGGAGAATTTGGCCAGGACAAGTTTTCTGCTCCAGATAAAATTCTGGGAAGAAAACCCAACCCACTAACAACCTCATCTGGCTCAGGGTAGGTTTTGGAGCCCACTGCCACAGAATGCCCTGGCCAGCCAGCTCTTTTAAAAGAAATGTAATGTTTCTCTGCTGTAAAAATCTTGAAAAGTTACTGGGACATGACAAGTTCTGGTCCATAACTCAGTGTAGTTTCCTCCTGGAGACTTCATACAAAGCCACTGGAAGTGGCAGAGGCACAGCCACTCCCACAGTCGGCATTGGCTCAGGGGATGTCTTGGACAGACCCCTGTGTCCTCTGCTCTGGGGAAGGTGTGGAACCACTTCTCAGTATCTGAAGAAATACTTGTGCCAGAAATCTTTAAAATTACTTCTTTCTCTTTATTGAAAGATTTCCAGGCTTTGTGCCAGCATTTCCTCACGTTGCTTTTGAAATTAAATAGTTTACTTGCTTTTGTACTCCCATTTCTTTGAATCTGCTTAAGTGGTTCAATAAACTGCCCCTTGCCTATAAGAATTTGAAGAAACCTCAATATTTTAGACAATGAGCATTGCACATTTCTTCCCCGTCACAGGGAAGGCACGAGCAAAGCCAGGGGAAGGCATTGGGAACACCAATGCTGTCTCTGCTTCTCAGCTCTATTTTTTCTAATTTTGCTTAGTATTCCAGTCTAAATCCTGGCAAATTCCTGACTTTTCCCACACACTTTTCATGCCTGTTCACTGTAGGCTGTTTTACAAACTGCATCTCTGCCAGGGAAGGAGAGCCTTGCCTTTCAGCCAGGAGCTTTCTAGATGGGTGTGATTGCTGGGATCTGGCATTGCTGATGCCTGTTGTTTTCTGTTGTTAACGAACTGCAGTGCGTGACCATTGTGTATCGTTCAGTGATGCCTAATTTAGACGATCGGTGATTAATTCCTTCTATTGCTTTTTCTTCTCTCTCTCTCTCTCTCTCTCTCTCTCTCACTGCAGGATGTTTTCACACCAGAGTGCAAATTTAAAGAATCTGTCTTTGAAAACTACTACGTTATTTATTCTTCCACGCTGTACCGGCAGCAAGAATCCGGACGAGCGTGGTTCCTGGGACTCAATAAAGAAGGTCAAATTATGAAGGGAAACCGGGTGAAAAAAACCAAACCCTCATCACATTTTGTACCCAAACCCATTGAAGGTATGGAATCAGCCCACTCTATCCATCAGTGGGGTGTGGGAAGGTGGAGTTTGAAACTTCATATTCGTGGTTTCCTGTGTGGGGCTGTTGGGCTGCAAGGCCAGAAATCAAGGAGAATATGTATAAAGCTTCAGATAGGTGCTGGGCTTCACTGTTAGCATTTAATCTGCTTTCCTTCCCATATAATAAACTTTGCACATCATCTCAAGAGGGTTTCTTAGCTTTGGGATGCTAAAGGGTGAATTTAAAAGCCTGGAAATGTGACAAATTAGTGGAAAAGAACATCAGCCATTGAGCAGCCAGCAGTTTAAATGGAAGCTGATCCAGCAGTGATCGTAATGTTGGGTTCTCTGTGAGGATTTTGCCAGCGTATTTCAGTAGGTTTCCAGTCCCATACAGAGTCAGTAGAGACCAGATTTATCCCACCTGATTTTAGACTTTGGCACTCTGTTTATAGTAACAGAAGAAAAAGGCATCCTACCAGCACAGCTGTGGATGTGCTTTGTATGTCTACCCTGAGATGACTTGAATCTGATTTTTTTCATATGTAAAGACATCCTAGTCACCAGGGGGTAGAGAAACCTTATCATACTTGTCCAAAGTTAGAGGGGATGCTGTCATGCCATGTCTTCATCACAGTGAGATGTGAAGTGAAAGTCATGGAATTGAAGTTTTGCCCTCCTGCTGATGCCTATACACTGCTGAAGTGTCCCTCAGGCTCCTGCCAGGGCATTTTGCTTTTTGTGGGCTGGCCCCTGATAAATGGAGAGATGTACTGTGATGACCCTGAACAGATAATAACTTGACTCTGGAAACAACTCTTTTTTTCTGCTGCTTGGGAAAAGTACTACTTTTTGATCCCCAAACTAGGTATGCCTTTCTGACCCCATCTCAGACCTGCCAGTTGCCACCTCAGGGACACAGCAGTCCAGAGCTGGCCTTGGCTGCATAGCTCTGTGCTCTCTTTCACTACCCCCGTGTTGGCTGTGGGAGAAGGGATGAACTGATGCTGTCCTAACAGGAACCACTCACAAGTGGTAGAGGCCACAGCCAACTCCACACAGCAGCAGCTGTTTTAAAAGCTTCCCTGCTCAGGAACAGGGGCAAGCAGGTGTGAGTGAAAGGCCAGTTCAGGAAGGCAGGTTGAAAGCATGTTGGACCACTGAAGCAAAGCACAATGAGAGAGAGATTCATTGCAGCATTCTCAGAGTATCTGCAGCCTTTGCATGAGAAATGGAGATGTTGAAAGGGCAGAGAATAGCCTGGAGGTGCTTGTCCTGTGCTTGTTTTCAACAGCTTTGCTGAGGCATTAGTGGGATTAGTGCCCTTAGCCCTCATTGAGTTGTGCTGCTTCAAGCATGGGGTCAGTCTTCAGCTTCTCTTGTACCTTGGCTGGGAGAAGAGTCTTTTGCAAGCGCCAGCTTTCACAGCTGCGTTTCCAGCTCCTTCTGGTATTTCTTTGCTGCCTGGCTGGGTGTTGGCACTGATCAGTGGGTTCCTTTTGAATCCAGGCTTCTTTTTTTAATACAGCATGCATGGCATCTGCTGAATGGCTCAATAGTTGTCTTCTGCATGTATTAAACTAGGCCATTCCTGCGGCTCTCGTCATGGAAAGCCTTGTCTTAATAGAGGTGCCTGACCCCCACCAGAGATCTCATTGCAGCAAATGCTGCTCTGGCTTTCATTTTGAAAAACCCAACCCAGCCCAAGAGCTTCCCTTTCCCGCAGTTGCATCCTCCCACACTTGCTTCAATCACAGCTGTCACATAACCTCCCGAGCGAGTGAGCGCTTTAGAAGTTGGCAGCCAAATTAAGGGCTCCTCCACTCCTTCCCTCCTCCACATGCTTTGCAGTCAGCCTCTGTGAGCGCTGCTGCATCAAAGAGCTGGCAGTCTCCCAAGCCAAGGCACGTGTCAGCTTCCCAAAGCATTCAGCTGTCTGGGACTGTGACTCCAGACGGAGGACTCTGTTTCCAAGCCGAAGATTCATTGTAGGTAGCAGAGGCTTGCAGGGAGGGTTGGAGTAAAACGCACTCATCTCCACGTGACTTCTCTTTGCTGCCTCCATCAAAGTCCCCAGGAGCAGAGCTTGCAAGCAGAGATGTTACAGAAAAGGGGCAATTCCTACCCTGTTTTAACAGCTTCTTTCTTTGTCATGACTCTAAGAAAATATTCAAAGCACTCCCTTGCTCTGTTTGCATGTCCCTTCTGCAGAATGCTGTGGTGTGCCCCAGCATGTGGGCTTTGCTGCTTATTCAGGCAGCAGCTTCCATCCACAGGAACTCTGCAGCTTCCATCCACAGAAACGCCCCCAGGTTTCCTCTTGCTCAGTCCGGCACCGCCACCAGCATTAGCCCTACCACATGATGGCTGACAGAGGAATATACGCAAGGAGCAATTTGCTCCCCTGGGAAGGAGAAGTATCACATACATTGCTAGGAATCACTTCACCCACCACTTCAGTGGCAGTTATCGCTGAGTTATCGCTTCCCAGTTGTTAGTGGTGAACAGAAAAATTATGCAGCAGTTTAGTGAAGAGAGTGTTTGCAGGAAAAAGGAAACACAAAACAGCACAGATTGCTCCCCGAGCTCTTTCGGTTCCCGTTGCTTCCTCCTGCTTTCTGAATTCAGAAGGCTTCTTGAAATTGCAAATGGACAGAAAACTAATACATAAATAGGGAATCTCCTCACAGGTAGTTTCTGAGTACTGCATGTGCATGTATACACAGTGGTATCTGTATGTGGATATATGTTATCTGTGGCTTTCAGCAGCTACAGCTTTCTGCTGTGCTAAACACGCAGAATGTTTTCACACATGTAGATTTCCAGGATGCTGGAGGTATTTTGTACGAAAGTCAATAGATACCAACTGGAGAAGTTTTGGGTTTTGGTTGGTAGGATTTGTTTGTTTTTTTGAAATAGGATTAAGCTTAATCAATATGAAAGCACAAAAAACTTACTAAGTAATAACAGGGGAGACGTTAAGTTCCTCTCCCATCTGTGCACAGGCAAAGCCAAGGAAAACAGCCTGGTAGGCAGCAGTTGATGTACTGTGTGGTGCCAGTTTTGCTTAAAAACACACATACGCAACACATTTCTTCTGATATTTTTATTTCTGATCACTGATCTTTCAAGCTAAATGAGCCCTGAAGTGCAGACTTATAGATTGAACTAGACTGCACAAGAAATGAGCTTGAGTATAATTGTCACTTGGACAACAAGTAGTCTTTTAGAGCAGTTTCAGTCTCCTTAAGTGTCTGTAATGATTAGTACTGGACAAACCCTACCATCAGCAGTGCCTCTTGTTCTTCTAAATATCTTAACCCATCTCAAACAATGGGAGATGTTTCCAGTCACTTCAGTGAGAATATTGTCAGATTCTTATTGTGGATGTGCTGTGTAACTTATATTTCCATCTTGAAGACAGAATTTCCAGTTTGCTCTCTCAAAAGATTTCCTCTTTCACCTGACTGAAGTTAGAAAGCATTGGGGTGGAAAATCTGGCCACAGAAAGCAGAAAACTCTTCCTTCCTCTAAGTCAGCAGAGCAGCCCCTAACTCCAAATTTATGGTGCTTCAGCCCTCATGATGTGAACACGTCTCAGATATGAAGGTGACCTGTTAATGGCTAGTCTGGATCCATTTATTATCACTGACAATCCAAGCAGCCAGATCTTTCCCAGTGTGATTCCTCAGGGATACAACATCCAAGTTTTGTTAATGCAGGGTCCTCAGATGTTGCAAAGAAGTACAAGGCACTGTTGAGTAGGAAGATGTGATAGGCCTAGTGAAAATGCTTCAAAGGTTTCACCTTAATCCACAAAACATAGAATCATAGAAAGGCTTAGGTTGGAAGGGGCCTTAAAGATGATTTGGTTCGACCCCCCTGCCATGAGCAGGGATACCACCCAGTTGATCAGGTTGCTCAGGGCCCCATCCAGCCTGGCATTGAACACTTCCAGAGATGCGGCATCCACTTTATCCGTCTTTGCTAACACAGCTCCTCCCTTGGGTCTGTCTTTCAAGTGGGAAGGCTTTGGTATGTTTTCTATCCCACACTAACTCACTTGTTTATCTATCAGACTCCCAGTGATCTCATTAGATGGCAAATGTGATGTATTTTAACCATGATTTTGCTTGGCTTTTTGTCATCTTGTGCTGCCTTTGTTACCTGAACAAAGTGTGATTCCACCTGGCAGCATTTTTCACATATTACCACCGGATAGATGCAAGTTCACCTGCCTCTGAAATGCATCAGCTGGGACTGGGTTTAGAACACAGTCATTAGAGGCAGAAAATGAGGGTGCCTAATCACTCACTCCCTTCTGCCCCTGACTGCTGCTGCTCAGACAATTAATTCTCTCCACTGAAGCATTAGCTAATGCAGCCGCTCCTGCAGATACCGACACCCGGAGCTGTGGCATCTGTCAAGGGGAAGAGCCTGTCTCCGGGCTGCCTGCCAGAGGATGTGGGCCCAGCCCTTCCCAGACCCCAGCCAGGCTCCATCAGCATGTGGTGATCCTGCAGGGCTGGCGACCTGCCCACCTGCTGAACAACAGCTTAGAAAAATTTTGGTTCCTCCTAACTTGTGAGAGTCTGGGGCAGGGAAGCCTGGAGTGGAGATCGATGAATGGGATATTTCTAAGGTGCTTAATAAGCTTTTTGACGTATTCTAGAAAAAGGAAATGGAGTCCGTTGCATCCTCAACTTGCAGTGATGCCAAGTGAGAAATACTAGGGGCAGGACACAAAATATTGGTTCCTAAACTCAGGCAGTCCCTGGATGATTTCAGTGTCATCATGTAGGTGATGTGCCAGTGCCATGCCTGGGACGGAGAAATGAGACTGGGATCCTGTGCCCGCATGCAAGCAAGAGATTGAGCTATTTGTGGGTGACAGGCAGCTCCCTCCATGCCTTTGTCTTCAGAAAGAATGGCCCCTGCCATGCCCTTCCTCCTTACTTTTACCCCTAGTCTCCTTCCCAATTTGTGAGTTATTTTTTTGTGAAATTTTTTTCCTTGTGCCTGTGAATAGCCGGCACTGCTGGTTAGTAGGGGAGCAGGGAATCGAAAGCCTCAAGAACCAGACATGGGCACAGCTCCAGTGCCGTTCACCCCCTTCCATTAATGCCTGCAGCTCTTCAGCAGATCAAGCTAGCGGCACTTTCCAATTAAAGCATGAATATGGATGTGTTGATTGGAATCTAGGGCATAGGAGCTGATTATCTGATTGAAGCTCCAAAGCATTAGCTTGGTTTCCAGACATTAAGGGCTGTATTTGGCTTGGTGTGTGGGTGTGGGTGGGTGGGAGAAGCAAGGCAAAGCAGGGAGGAACTCCTGTTCTAGCGGAATTGCTCATCCTTCCAAAGTTCCTTGTGCTCTGTGCACCAGCAGACCTCCCCGGCGTCTGGGCATGCTGGCTGTCACACTGCTGCTGGTTTACCTCGGTGCAGGTGGCAGGACAGTGTGCCGTCACACACACACAGACACCAAAGAGACCTGCCAGTGAGTGCTGCCAGTCCTGACCCACGAAGATGTACTTCAAAGCTGGGAAGATCTGGGCACTCACAACAGTCCATTTGCAAACACCCTCCTCCCTGGTCCATGACTAACATCTCTGTGCATGAGTCACGCTCAAGCTTCCTCAGTACAAAGAGTAACAAGCTGCAGTCCAAGACCCTGTGTTGCACAACACATTGGACTGTCCTTAAAACCCCCCATGTGTCCATGTTCACTCGCATCCGTGTATCCATGTGCACACACACCCATGTGTCGCAGTGCACAGGAATTTGCAGCCACCGCTGAGCAATGGCCATAGCTCAGCACACGTGCACAAGCCTCTTGTGTAGGAGAATATCCAGGCACTCTCTTGTGCATGTTGCCATGTAAGCACTGCATACACTGATACTGTAGGTGTATCTAAATACTGAAAATATGCTTGTCCTATGCTGCTACAGATTTTCTGGCATGGGCTCTTGGCACAGACTGTCTGGTACAGAGGCTTTGACAGCTCTGTCTGAAAAGCTGAGTGTAAGCAGCCTCCAACCATGCCCCACATCAGTGCACTACACTGGAAGATAAACTTCTAATTCCTGCCCTATTTGCTTGCCACATGCAGTTTTTCCTTAATTTGTAGCCGCAGATGTTATTTACTTCTGTAACCTGGTTCATATTCATTGCTCTGTGGGCCTTGTTAGCAGCTCAGTGTTTTTGCCCAAAGGCCATGGTGAGGCCAGGGAGTTGAGGAAAGGCAACATGCCATGGTGCTACTGCTGGAGGCTTTGCTCGTGCTCAGCCCTTGTGGCCCAGCCCGATGGGATGTTGGGGATGGGTGTGGGTGAGATGAGCTTGATAACATGTAGCTGTCTGAGTGAAGAACTTACGGAGGTCACTCCACCTCCAACTTGGGGCCAGGGAGGTCAGGATGAAGGCAACAGTGCACTTGAGGCAGAACTTTGTGTATGGAATGTCAAAGGCCCTGAGGCAACACTGGCACAAATACCTAGTTCTGCTGGGCAAACATCACATCAGAGAATAAGGTCAGTAACAGAAGTGATGTACATCTTCAGTGCTTATGAAAGGCTCGGCAACTCAGGATAAGAAATCACAAAGGCACAGGTATTCCTCAGTTGTTAAACATCTCATACTTTCTTTAAGATTTTATTAGGTACATTGCCAGCATCGCCATGTTGTTAAGTGTCACTCTCCAAGGTGTAAGGGGCAGCTCAGCAGCTGAAAGGGAGTGAGAGCACCCTTTTCTGTCTGTTGCTGCCTTGCTGCGCACTGTCCTTGCAGCTTGCAGACAGCATCAATAGTCTGGGCATGATGGGCAGTCCTGGCATTGCTCATCTTGGCCCAGACCCGTGGGACAAGTCCTTCATTTCTCTTTTCTCTAATTTTCATCAAAAATCTCCAGTAGCAATAAGAGTTGGCAGAGCAGTACCTGCCTTTAGCCTCACTGGGAAGCCCAGTGTGTGTGTGTGTTTAAACTGCTTTGAAAGCCTTGCATGAAAAATACTCTGTGGGAAAAGTAATATTTTTTCACTGCTCATATATTCAATTAAGTATCTTTTCTATTAATACACAGTTGACTGCACTTTATCTCTGTCCTGTATTGTTGCACACTGCTGTAACTGTTTATCTAGCCAGGAGTTAAAATGCAGAGCAATAATGTCATTTGCAGTCTGCCTCTAATTGCCGGGATTTATTTGTGAATCAAGGGAGGTTATAAATACAAGTGCTTACATCGCCTTTTCATACATAGGGTCTTTTTTTTTTTTTTCATTTCTTCAGATAATTTTTGAAGTTTTGTTCTTGTTGATTACCCGGAACCAAACCCTGATGGACTCTATCCTGTGTTGGAGCTCTGTGCCATTCTTTGTGATGTGACAGCTTTACAAAATGAAGCAATGCACAATCATTTCTTTCCATTCTAACTTTTGCAAAGATCCAGACATGACATTGGCAGTCTGGACTTACCTTATGTTCTCAACTCCAGTTTGCCTGCCCTTGAGATGCCTCACTATTTCAATCACATCTACACCCTGCCACATTTGCACTGAGCTCATCAGAGATGCTCCCCATTGGTGTGAGGCACTGAGCTGCTCAGCCCATGCCCCTCTCTGGCAGACCTCACATGGCACAAGGGCAGCCGTGAGGACTTAGTCCACATGGTGAGTTGGATAAACGCTCTGTGCTGCACATGGGGGATGAGCCGTGCCTTGGGCAGACGTTACCTTCTCCGGCTGTCTAGGTTCCAGCAAGTACATTTTTACAGGACACACATTGCTTAGCCAGGGTCTGAAGGGAAGGTTCCTTCCATCCACCCTGTTCTCAGGTGCTGCCAGATGACCATGCAAAGCAGGGATGGCTCCTGGCTTGCTCACTGAACTCATCCCAGTGTGTCCGCTCATGGCCTTGGCCTTGTCTGGCTGTCTTGATTTACAGAGGAAAAAATAAGAGTGCTGAGAGCAGATCTCAGCTCTTGGCTGATGGAACCAAATAGGCTTGAGTCACCAATTCCAGATCCAGAGCTCAACACCCAGAAGGCTTAGATGGCTCAGATGCAGGTGTAGTTTTGATTCAAGTCTCTCAAGGGATTTTTTTGGAGGTCAAGGGCTAGGGACCAGGTAATTCTTGGAGGTGTTATTAGATAATGATCAACATCTCAAGACAATACATGGTTCTATAAATTGGAATGTTTATTTTATATATATGATTATAACATGAAAAAATCATAAAGCACAGAAAACCTAGAAAGACTTATCTGTGAGCAATCCCCTGTTTCTCTCTGTGCCTTTGGAAGAATCCTGAGACAGAAGCAGGATCTGACCAGCAGCGAGGGCAGGTAACAGATTCTGCTGGGTAAGGGGATCTACTGCTGGGGCACTGAGGTTTCTGTGTGTGTTTGTCTTGGATGGAATTTCAGCCTCATATACAAAGAAATAATTCATTACGCTCACAAATGCCTGTGACTTCAGTGCTGTTAATGGGTGTCTTTTCTGTTCGCAGTGTGCATGTACAGAGAGCCATCGCTGCATGAAATTGGAGAAAAACAAGGACGCTCAAGAAAAAGTTCAGGGACGCCAACCATGAATGGAGGCAAAGTTGTTAACCAAGACTCGACATAGCTGACAAATACCCTCCCTTCTTCCAACTCCTCCCCTCCCACCCACCTACCCACCCCACCTGGCGAAACCACACTGAGACGATGACAACTGAGCAAGGCAGGACCTACCGGTAGTGGCTAGGAGTGCGAACTCCAGAATCTTTCTTTGTGTAGGACGAGAAAATCGAATCCCAGATCCTGCCTGTTGCAACGTTTTAAAAAACAAACAACAACAACAACAACAAAAAAGTGAAGAAAAAAATGTTTTAAATCAGGACTCCATTAACATTTTCAAAAGCAAACTGTTTGCTCTGTGATTCAAAGGGGGAAAAAAAAAATCTCATCTCTGTATAATAATAATAATAACAACTAATAAATATAATAATAATAATAATAATAAAGATGTTACCTTTAAAAATAAAACAAAGCTTTTGGAAAATTGAACTTAGCATGTGATGTGAGAGAAACATGTGCAGCCTGGGACTGTGCTTTCTGTCTTATACTTCCACCTCACGTTCACACCACTGTTTTTAACATCCCTGCTTCCCTGGGGATGGATGGGATTTTTCACAAAGCAGAAAGGTAGGGATAGATTATGACTCTGTTTGCTCTGCTATCAGTAAAATACGGCCTGTCCGAATTAGGAGTCTGACAGTTATGGGCAATGAAGTAGCTACTCTGTATTCAGCTTTTTCCAGCTACATTGAAACACTGCATAGTTATTTGTTGCTAGTGTCACTCTGTGAGTATGTTTGACCCAAGTCTGGCATTTTATGCCTTTTTATCATAATTATTTATATTTATAGGCTTGTTTTACTGTATTAGTTGCCAGGGGCATTTTGGAAATGAGTTTTCAGGTCACACAGGATGAAGTGATCATATTTATTAGGGGAGAGTTAGGAGATAAAGGGAAGGATGGGTAGCTGCTTGCTTTAAAATACAAAACAGAGCAAGAAACGCTGCTGAAATCCTTGCTGTCAGATGAAAATGGTGAGGCATGTGCAGTATGAGTGCATAACGCAGGGATTTCAGCGGGGGAAGGAGGGGTGTGGGGAGGGAGCAGCTGTAGGGGAACATGGGTGGTTGTGCCTGTCCAGCTGTGCCAGGGCGAGGACATGCTACCATGTCCTTCCAGCAGCTGGGGTCTCCCTGAGTGTTACAGCTCCACACATACCATGTTTGACACATGTTCAAAGCCGAGGCTACAAACCCCTTTAATCCACAGCCTTATCACTGCCAAGACTGTGATGGGATGAGGCCCCCTGAGATGCTGCAGCAGCCTGGGTGTGGGTGTGGGCACGTGTCTTGCCAGTTCCAGGGCTGCAGATGCTGGAGAAGCACTTCAGAGGGAACGAATTCACAGATTGGGAAAGGCAAGGAAGAGGGAAGTGGGGTGAGGGATGCTCAGCACTGGGCCCACCTGCAGTAACGAGGACCTTAGTGGAGATTTGCAAGGCTCTTCCTGTCTGGACATCTCTCTCCTTGCAGTTTGGAGGTCTGCAGTGAACCACACACCCTTGCTCCTGGGTGGAACTGAAGCAGAGCAATATGGGCAGAAGCCTCTTTTCTCTGACACACACGTTGACTTCAGTCTCTGACTTCTTTCAGCATCCGGGGCCTGCAGGCAGGAGGGTCAAATGGCAACAGAAATACAACTGCTGTTATAAAAACAGGCACTGCTCTGACCAAGGCACCTAGGAAGCCTTTGCTGCTCAGACCATGGGCTCCTGCAAGAAGTGAAAAACAAAATGAAAAAGTAAACACCCAAGGGCGTGGAGGGGGTGATGGATCCAAACGGCTCTTTACACAAGGGGAGCCAGCTTAAAGCCTTGCAGTTGCAAGCTGGGTGGGAGCGTTTGTGTCAGTCGTAAGTGACGCACCAAATACCACCTTAATTGTTGAGGCTCCTCTGCTATCCCTGCCAATGCCTCAGCTGGCCGGTGCCACACACACAAAGCTGCTGTGACTGTGGGAGAGGGGGCTGGTTGTGTTGTTCCTGACCTGGGTGCCCCCGACTCCACGGCACTCACCAGTGCTGGGGTGTGTCAGGGCTCGGTGAGCAGCTCTGTACAGGCACAGAGCAAGTGGGGAAAGCAAAGACACAGCTGAATTTCAAGGTTATGGAAGACTCCCAGGATCAGCATGAAGGAATGAATTTCAAGCATATCCTTTTGTGTTTTGAAAAACAGAAACCTTGAAATAAAGAGCCTCTTGCCATGGCTCTGCCATTTAGTGCTGCACCTGTGGGTAGCCCCACTGTGCTATAGGTTATCCAGGGCTCCCAGAGTAACTTACTGTTGCCCTCCAGTCCCACAACACTGGAACAGGGTCACGAACACGTGTTCAGCTTGGGAACACACACTCAGCCCCATCTAATTCATTGCCTACATTTCAGCTCCCTCACAAACTAGAGAGCACCCCAAGTTAAGGGGTGGGGGAAAGCTTACTCACTTGAGACATGTACAATCAAAGAAATGGAATCTCAAGACCAACATATTGAGATAGCAGGTCCCTGAACTAACCAAACACTAAACACCAGGCCATGCTTTAGTCACTGAGCCAGAGCCTTTGCAGCTGTCCTTGTGGAGGGAAAGCGCAGCACCTGCCACAGAACAGATCATCCACAGCACACCATGATACCACAAACCTCTTCTGTACCCAGCCACTGGCAACTTGCCGAGGGCACTGGTGTCATCAAGAGCAGCTCCAGCATGAGAGCCTAAAAATTGCTGTAACCTTGTGTGCAGGACACCCTTTGCCTAAGCCCCAGGAGGCCGTGGACAGCAGCAGATCCAGTCCTACCATGTGCTGAATTTTCCATTGTGCGACTCGCCACTCTCCACACTGGGTTTTTGTCTTGTTAAGAGTCATTGGCCAAATCACTACAGGAGTCCCTGGAAATGCCATATTCAGGCCTAAATTTCAAAATAATTTGCTCCTTTGGTCCGTGGTCTTTGAGCTAATCACTCCCATGTGACATTCACTGAGCTTGCCCACAATGAGAGCCAATTGCTCCTGCTCTCACCCAGCATCTGCACCACCTTGGAGCAGGTCTTCTGCCACACGTTGAAGGTAAGTGCTGGCTTTCCATGCTGCCTAGTTAGCCCAGGCAAACCATGAGCCACCTATGATGGCATAAACCATGATAAAGCTCTCCCACACACCTTAGGAACCCTCCCACATAGCTGTCTTTTTCTTGATCTCAAGGAAGCTGAAAAAGTCATCTCCTGGTGTAATGCAGGGACACCTGACATCATGATAGTCCAAAAACCAGTGAGGCTGCACAGCCCTGCTCCCTGGTGTCCACAAGCCCCAGCTGCTGACCAGGAGCTGCTTGGCTTCAGGTGTCCCAATGCCCTCCATATACCTGGGTTAGTCTGGGGAGATCCCTTGCAGGTACCATGTAGGGCTTCATGGATTTTTTTTTTTTTTTTTTTTACACAAGTGCCTTGCAAGCTTACTCTTCAGGCCACATCTCGAGGTGATGTAGGTTTTGTTGATTACCCATCTACCTCTTCCCAATCTGCAGGGAAAAGGGGAGTCCACAGAGACTTTTTTGCGTTTTGAAGTTCCTACAGTCTCTTCACTGCTTCTTTCTGTTCTTGCTCACTGTTAAAGTCTTGATGAGTGACGTTTCTTTTGTTTCTTTCTTTAGCCACACATGCCACAACCATTTAGGGAGCTTTGTGACTCAGTTTAACGATATAGTGACTACAGCCCTTGTCTGGCTATGTGTGATTCTAGCAGAACAAATTCCCTTCCTAGCTGTGTTGGCATGGCATTGGGCAAATATCTAGCACAGAAAACAGCCAAGAAAAGTAAATGATAAAAAAGAAAGATGTTTTCATCTGACCTGGCCCATGGTTACTGTTAACTCTGGTCAGTCTGCAGCAAGACTTTGCCCTCTGAGTAACAGATGCTGCTATAGAACAACTTGGATGTTAGAAGACCAGCAGTAAAAAATACTTCACAGAAATATGGGTACATTTAAAGCATTCATTTTGCTTCACCCTGTTTTTAATTGTGATGTTGGCATGGTTCTGGCAGTACATGCTGTGCAACACAGCTCCTCTCTCCTATGCATCAAGGGCAAAACCTGGTAACATGGCCCCTGCTTGGACCATAAGGATTTTCCTAGGAAAAAAAGTGCAGAAAAAGCTACCAGTAGATCAAGTGTGCCATACTGAACCAGCAAGTTCTGCCATGAGTGTCAGCACTGGCATGTGACAATGTGCTATAAAGCGAAGCTGACACTCAACAAAGCAATTTATGAAAGTTGTCTGTCAACAACATTTTTATGTTTGCACTCAGATAGGTTCTGGCTGATAAAGGCCCACGCAATCCCTCAAGCTGTCACGGGCCTCACTTTACACCTTTATGTCTTAAACTGCACTGATTGTGCACCAGAAGAGTTTTGGCCCCAGAAAGGCATCATTGCCACACTCTGAGCAATGCTGAAGAAGTGATGGTGTAAGCACCCAAGGCTGAGCAGAGCCAGCAGGAAAAAAAGTGTGCCATCCTTCCTGGTTCCACGCCAGCAAAACTGCAGCATAGATGCATGCTAGGCATGAAAAAACATCTTTTTGAGGACTACACTTCCTAAAAAAAGAAGGCATAGAGTTGTCATTAGTTACAGCACACAAACCCAACCTTTGCTAATGGCATGTACTCAATACATTGCTTTTAACATGTGTGAGGTGTTGGCCCCAAAACATGTCCAGTGCTAGAACTCTATTAACTGGGCCATAACTTAGCCCTGGTCCTAGATGGCAAAGATCAGTTTGTATGTCACTGCATCAAGGGAATTAAAAACAGGAAAGTACACAAGTGAGTGCCTTGAGGGACAGATTTCTCTCCCAAAACTGAAACAAAGTTGTTAGTTGCTGCTGTGGGATGACCCACTGCACAGACCTAGGAATAAGATCAAAAGAAACACCACTGCACTTCCTCAGTGAAGCAGAGATGTTTCCATGGCATTCACGTCTTCCCCCTCCCCCACCAGTGCCTCAGCCTTCAGGACGATGGAAGGCTGTTTCCATGGAGTAGAAGGCATCAAGGCTTACATCCTCCTCCCCAGCATGGAGTAAAAGCTTTACTGCTATGTTTCAGCTGTTGAGCAAGAATCACGGCATCAATCAATTTCCCAGTGTTCTTGTTAGACACCTTGATTAAGGATAAAAAACCAAACCAAACCAAACCAAACCACCAAACCCACAAAACCACAAAAAACCCACGCCCAACAAAACACTGAAATAATCCCTTAGCCAGGCTGATACATTTTTAGCATCCTGTTTAAGCATCTCAAAACATCTTAAACATTCATGGCCACAAAGTTAAAGCGAAGTAACTACCCTTTCAGGACAGAGGACTTCTTTTCATGATACTTGCTTAATGAACTGCTGCATACACAGAAAGTTGGACATCTTCCCAGCTTGCCTCCCTCTTGGACTTCAGGCACCTCCTCTGTGGCAAAGGACGTCTAGGTTAGCATGGCTCCAGGGCTCATCTCACCAGTGCATGCACTAGGAATCGTGGTGGTGGGCACAAGAGGCTCACACAAGGAGACTCCAGAGCATTTGCAGCTGAGGCAACTGGAGGATCAGTGCAGAAAGATTTGACCATTCATGGCCTTCTGGAAAGGACAGGATTTCTGGTCAAACAATCGTTTGAAAAGAAAGAAGGCAGTTTGTTTCATTCAAAACACCCTGCTGCAGGTATGGGAATTTCATCTTTGGAAAATGCCAGTAATGTTTACTGAGCAATACAAACAGATCTGGGCTGTCTAAAAAAAAAAGAATTAGAAAAAGGCACTACCAATTATTTTTTTTAAAAAAGTGTCTGGGTATAGGATCTGAGGAGTAGCAGAGGATAACCCTCCCAAGAGTCTATTAAGAATGGGCTGTATATTGTTCCATTTTCCATGCTCATTACAATCACTGCCCCAATAATAGCTGCATGCTGTGCCTCTCTCTATTCTGGTACAATTTTCCCCATGGGAACTAAATAACTCAGTTTAAATACTGAGCAGAGATGGTAGAAGAAAGCAGTATGTTTCTGCTGTGCTACCCTTATGTGCAATCTGCATTTTAGGTAGCTGGTTACTACCTTCCTTTCTTGTAGCTTGATACAAAAATGAAGGGGCAGCACTGGGGAGGAGGAACATGTTGATCCTTCAAACTAAATGGCATTGTGAAGGACAGATTATGTCAGGCTTAATGACTTTCAGAAGTTACGGATTCAGTGAATTTTAATTCCTTGAGCTCTAAGAAAAATTGCAGGGACAAAAGTAACCAGTGGCTCCATCTTAGTGCCAGTCCCTAAGCTAGGACTTTGGTGACATTTAAGTCTCTATATCCAGCTCCTGGCTTGTCTCCTACATACAGCAATGCTTTCCTTTCTCAAAGGTCTGAGTTTCCCTGGGAGATCATCCTCACTGGGTTCTTGGGGCATCCCGCTCCAAACAGGGCAGAGCAGTTCCTGCTCAGGCAGCAGTGGGACTCCAAACTAAGTGCCCTGCTCAGGCTTTCAGCTGAGCAATCCAATTCAGAGGAGCTCCTCAGAGAGCCCTCACCAGGATACCACACACCTTTTCCAGGCATGCCAGGAAAGACAGGAAAAGAAGGCTCAGCGTCCTGAGAAATTCTGCTTCCAAGGACCCTGATTTGTGCAGACCCCAATTTGCGCAGACCCCATAGCAAGAACCCCAAAATCTAAGATGTCAGCTCTCCTGCTATGCTGTTCCCAGCCTGTGCTCACGGTGCAAGAATTCTTCACCTTCCCAGGAACAGCCCTGAGCAGCAGTGTTAGGAGGATCACAAAGCTTATGAAATGGTCTGAGCAGATGATAACGGGACCCTGCAAAGGCAAAGAGCTTCTGATTTGACTGTGCCTCGGAGGGGACACTTACACACTGTGACTCTGACACTGCCACTTATTAATTTTATTTTCCAACTTATGGCACAAGCTGGCAAAAGAAACAGTTTCACTCAATTCGCCATTAAACAAAGAGCCAAGCTAAGTGAGAGAAAAAGCTTTGCTTGATATCAACTTAATTTGAAGACCAAAAAAAGGTGTGTTTAACATTCCATTATCTTCATTTTTAATTTTTACTATTTTTTGTGCTTTCTACTGTTAGACAGCACAGCAAACAGAACTAATGGGGAAAACACTGACTTCTGCTGTGGAAGCAGAGAACACTATCTCACAAAGAGATGGGATACTCTGGTGACTCCCAGCTCAGTTCCTCTGGGCTTCACTCGGGGAGTTTTCACATGAGTATATAATGAAGTCTCACAAGTTCACATTTAGGGCACTGTGAGGCCTGTCCTTCGCAGCAAATTCATGCAATTCTCCCAGCAAGGTCAATGGGCTGCCATGTAGGAAATAAATCTGAATTCAAACTGTGCAGTCAGTGTGTGGAACCAGAGCTTCCCAGGGAAATCTCCCTGTGGGGACTCAGAGACCTAAATTTGCCATGAAAAAGCTCCTAGTTCAAATCACCGTCTTTGATTCCACTTACATATTTCTGCCTATGAAAACAAAACAAACTTCTAAATTCTATGCTCACCTCTGGTTTTTTGAATCTCCAAGTACAAGCACTCGACTATTATAGAATTTTATTCCTTCTGCGGGATTAAGTAGGTCTTTTATAAGGTGGTAGCATTTAAAACAAACAAAAAAATCCCTGAAAAGCTAAGTGTTGACAATATCTGATGGCTAAGGAGCACGTTAAGCTAGCTCTAGACATGCCCAAACCCTGGAGTCCACATCCATGTAGAAATTTAACTTCGACTGCTGCAGTTTGAGCCCATCTATTATTAATTTAGTAAAACCATTTTTCTGTTCAGAAATATGTTCCTTGAGAGAAGCTACTGCAAACACATCAGCAGGTGGTGGCTTCAGAGAGAGACAGAACGGATACTCTCCTGACAGTCAAAGTTGGGGGTACTTTAAACAGAAAGACATGTTCATCAATAAAATGAAATCCTTCCAAAGGCAGCATGAGCTGGTTCCAGGTGAAGGCTTTCTCTTTTCTTTGTAAAACAGTTGCCTGCTCTTACAGATTTGAAGGAATAAATTTTATGTCATGCTAGTTTGTACTAAAACAACTGGCAAAAACAAACAAACAAACAAACAAAAAACCAAAAAAAAAGCCCCATCAGTTTCATACGCTACCCAGATGGATTTTGCTTTGTTTTGGAAATTTTAAGAAGTTAAGAATCAAACTCACCCTCAGGGCAACTCCAGTGAAATCAATGTGCAACCCTGGGATTTAATCTGGCCCAAGCCTCATTTTCTCTTTAACTGCAGGAACCAAGGTCATTTTCCCATCTGGATTTTGCAGAGGCTTCTGCACATACTGATGAGTTATACCTTTTATCAAACCTTGACCATCATTTTCAGGGCTAGAAAATGGTTGCACAGTGTCAAAGGATCACAGGAAATAGGATGAAAACTCTTGGTGTTAAAATCCAGACCTTATATTTACTTTGTGCCATCTTTCCTGTGTCCCCCAAAGCCATACACGGTATCTTTCCTCAGTTCAGTGCAGGAATTTGTCCTCCTTTATCTCCAAAATCTCACACTTTATGCCAGATGACACCACTCATCCTGTATCTTAACTTCAGGGAAGTTCCTCTTTTCCACATCTGTAGGATTTATCTAACAGTGCAACCAACATTTTTCTGCAGTCTGAAGGACTGAGAAAAACAGTCACTTTTCCCTTTTGGAGTAATAGTGTGTCTGTCTGTCTGTCTATCTATGCCTGTAGCCCTGTTCCCCTCTTACCTCCTCAGTAAATACCACCTGCACCAGTACATGTGGTGTCTGAGTGGATCTGAGCCTGTAGGAACTCTGATGACAACAGAGCATTGTGCAGTCAAGCTGCTTTAGATCTTGACTTAGTCAGCACCTTAAAAACTGCTTTTGAGTAGTTGAGGACAAAGACCTAGTGTAAGCAAGCAATTAGGGCAATTATTCCAAGTTCCAAAAAAGTAGATGGGTCAAAAAATGCATGAACAGTTGGCTGCAGAACCCTCTCCGTCACCAGGTGGTCTGTGTCAGATATGCTGGCCAAAGCTCCACTGAGGCATCCAGCCTCATCATGGTGAAGACAACATCCCTTCAAATATGACAAATCAATATATTGGAGAGCAAGGGTCTGCAAAAGCTACTCCTACCTGGAAGCAGACTATGCAAGGCTATCTGGGTGTCCCCTTTTCACCTAGGCTTACTATGAGCACATCACCTCCTCAGTCTATAGACTGGGGTGCTAAAGCACACAGATGCCAGCCACAAAGTAATAACACTGAGAAATTTGTGGTTTGTGATATTTTAATATCCTGAACGGAGGATTATTTGCTGTTTAGTGTGCTTTAAATTGTTCTCCTCCTGTGCAATTGATAGCTTTACTGCTCCTGGACAGAACAAACAGCTGGGCTACTAAAATAAAAGAGATCCTTTGGATCGTCTCAGAGCACCATCTTGGCAGCCTTGGAGCCACAGTGACTTGTGGAAAGGGTGAGTGTTTGTGGGGCAGATTTGCCAGCTGGTGCAGGCACTTGCAGCTGCTCAGAGTCCATTTATAGAAGATCTCATCACAGATTACTAAAGGCAAGAGGACAGTTGTAAATCAGAGAGTCCTACCTCTTGTGTAACAGAGGCTGGTGACTTCAGACCAGAAGCCACAGATTAGCCTGACCAGAGGCACCCAGCTGGGCAATGCAAATTCTGCTCTTTGTTCACTGGAATTTCACACACCAATGTTGTATTTCCGTGGTGTAGCAGAGAGTTCATCCAGGGGCTGGAGACCAGGTAATCAGATTCTACACAGGTTTACTGCTTGATTATTTATTCAATAAGAATAAATTAAAAGCCCACTGGAGGCAGTGAGAGACAGGCAGCAGCCTGAATCAGACCTGAAGCATTCAGACTTTTAATATGCACAACTGGAATTTGGTAGTAATGCTTCCAAAGGTCTGTATCAAATTATGAGCTCCCTTCAGGGTAGTGTGTTCATCACACATCTTAACTTGTTCGAGGGTAACCTCTTATAACTTGTTCCAAACATCCATCCTGCCCGGATTAACACTTCTTCTGAAGATCTATGAACCAGGATCACCTCCTAACCTTGTTCCATGCAAAAATGGTTTCTTGGCCCAGGTGAAGGAAAGTGTGGTGGGCGAGGACGACAGAGAAATGGAGCCACAGCTTAAGAGTTAGGAACAGTTGAGGCAGAGCTGTAAAAAGGACTCTAAATAGCTCGGTGTGAAGTCTCAGCTAATGTTGCCTGATCTCTTTCTTTTATTTCCCCTTGAAGACAGGACACTACAGGCACTCCTTCCTCCCTTACTGCTGCACCACCATTCCCTCTGGTAATACCTGAATGCTGTCTTTTGTCAGAGCTGCTGGGGTCTCTGCAGAGCACGAAGGAGCACAGAAACAGCCCATAACGGTGAATTCCAGAAGTAAAATTTTGGAGTAAAATGTTTCTAGGTGCAGGTCCACACAAGCCAAATAAAAATGTGATCCCTGGAGCTGGCAACCCTTGGTATGTGTCAAAGCACCAAAGAGAACGATCCGTTAATGTCTGGATATGTTAGATGTGGAACCAGAATAGCTTGTATTGTCTTTTGAGCACTTTATAATGATCTGTTACCCAGTCTATAGAAGAATAAAAATCTAGGTAATATTTTGTGGTGTAACACTATTCTTCCAAAGAGAAAAAATACAGTTTCTGATTTGTATTCCTCTGACTTAAAATCATTCATTTTAAATGACTGTTTGTTCTGCTAATTTAGAATCCAGGCAGGCATGGAAACAATTTATTTTGGTTTGTGAAAGGAACTGAGCTTGGATTTGCTAAGTGCATATGTACTTTGTTCCTTTGGGATGCAATGCTAGAAAAAGAATTCGTCGGTGGCAGGAGCTCCATAGTGAGCTCCATGATGACACCCTCAGGGAGGAACCTGTCCTTCTCCTTCCCTGGGCTTTGGAGCAGACTCAGTGATAGCATCTGGTATAGCTTGGCCAGATGCAACAGACCAAGAGTGGAGATTGCATTGTCCTCTCCCCTCCACATCACACTGCATGTGGGCCCCACCAGCTGCTGCAATGTCACCCTGTGCACTCGCCTCTCCTCAGACTGAAGTATCACTTGGTGTCTGGTCAGAGGCTTCTTGCTGCAGGCTGTTCCCTGCAGGCTTGTGAGGGCTTTTTGAAGTATTTCTCCCACTTCCCACCTTCCCCATCAAACCTGACAGAGGAAGGTAGATTGAACATCAGATCTGTGCACCTTGCCTTGTGTCCTCTACAACAGTTATTTTCTAAAAGCCACTTAATGAACTAAACACTCCATTGGCCACCCCTAAATGATGCACCCTAGACAATGGATCAGTGTTCACACAGGAGCCAGGTCTGACATGGACCTTCTGGCCGAACTCCTCTAATGGGTTATTGCTCATCTCCAAAATCCAATGTGAGTCCTCTTCCCTGATGCTGTAGTAAAGTCCTTGTGCTTCTTACAGCTTCAGTAGAACTTGGAGTCTCACTGCTGGGAGCTTGGAAACTTATTCAAAAAACCTACTCATGCGGATACAGAAAAAACGGGATTTTGACATCTCTAACAATGCCACTATCCCAGTAAATAAATTATCAGCATTCACTTATAATTAC
The DNA here is from genome assembly GCA_013399855.1 of Oxyruncus cristatus. NCBI lineage: Eukaryota > Metazoa > Chordata > Aves > Passeriformes > Cotingidae > Oxyruncus > Oxyruncus cristatus. Next base: position 384,230 of record VXAY01002810.1, read on the forward strand.
TTTTGTTATACTTGTGCATGCCTCACAGCAAATTTCCCAAGACAGAGTTCTGATGTCTGCTAACTTTATTTTCCCTAATGTCTAAGCAAAACCCATTTTTTTGAAAAATGCTTCCTATTATTTGAAGTAGAAAAGTAATTGGTATTGAACAAAAGCTGGATAATATTGTCTTTCGTGATATGCGGAGCAATGACTTGGACTACAGCACAGTTACATGAAGCGAGGATTTGTTTAAATAGCTTTCATTCTGGTTTGCCACTAAACCTCAGTAAGTGCACATTAAATACATGTATTTCAGTACCCCAGCACAGACATTTTGTTCAGTAACTCAAAATGTTTCATCTTATTGCTCTGAGGATTCTTGCTAGTTGCTGGCTTTGCACACATGCTAAATTGCTGAACTTTTAGTATTTACCCACTTATCTGGTTTGACACAGCATGCCTACATAAGGGAGAGGGAATTGGGCCAGGGAGTACGGGCACTGCACTTTCAGGGTTGTCAACACTTAAATGGGCACTCTCTAGTCAGACACCACAGCAATGGGCCCCTTGTAATTAAACTGATTAACAGGAAAATACATTAGAAGCTGTATGAATTGAAACCATAGACATCTAACAGCAAAATTATTTGCGAGGGAGATGACGCTGTCAGGAAGAGTCATAAGACAAACCCAACTGATTTACTACAGACAGTTCTACTCCTTTGAAACCAGAGAGGAAATTCATGCCATGTCTTTGCATCAGCCATCCATGGGTTTGAAGTCAGGTTTGGTCAAAAGCCAGAGCAAAACTTTTCTCTGTGTCTTGTATTTAATGAAACTGGTGTGGCAACTGGCATCTGCCAAAACAGGGCTGGGGCTGTCCCAGCTCATGCTCACGCTGCTTCTCATCTGGACCTGGCTCAGAGCTAGTCCAAAGCACTGAACTAAAAGAAAATGATTTGCTGGTTTAGCCCCTGAGTGGACTCAGCCCCAGGGCAACCAAGAGCCAGCAGGGGCACAAAGGACAGGGTGGGAGCATAGGAGGACAACAGCCGGCAGCAGGGCTGCTGCTGTGGGGAGCAGATAGCCCTTCCATCATCCTACCCATAGTGTCAAGCCATGTCCTCAGTGCCTGCTACCCTTGTTGCAGAAGAACTGTAAGATATCTTCTCAGAGGCTCCTGACTGTGGGAGATGTCTAGCCACTGTCAAATTAATGAGAGACTCACAGTCCTAGATTGGCTTTTGCTCTGAATCAGAGACTTTGCTTTCTCCGTTGACTGGTATGAAATTAATGAAAATTAACAACATCCCGTGAACACAAGTACATTAAAGCTGTATAGCTGGAATGAACCCACAGAGACAGCGTATCTCACCACAGATGGCTGCTCTGCGTATTTCTAGCACTGTTGCTTACTAACCTTATTAGAGACAGCCAGACCGTCCAGCATTCCCCAGCCATGTGTCCATAGGCAGACTGCAGAGAGAAATGCATGGCAGCAGCCTGCTGACAGCCTGGCTGGTCCTCAAGTGCCTGAACTTCATAGCAGCATTGTATTAGGATGACAGCTTTGCCCATCTCTGTTCTGGGTGCACCAGGGATCTTGTTCCAGCTTAACTGCATCTGTCCTGCCAGCTTGGTGTCAGAGTAGGGAGTAGATTGAGTTTGGAGACTGGCCCTGAGAATCCAATGCAGGCAGCACAGACTCAGCTGTTGTCCCGGAGAGGAAAATTGGCTTCTAGAGCTCCTCACAAAAATAAATGAATAAATAAATAAACAAATGCAGCTCTTAATTCAGAAATAAAAGAGGCTTGTGGCCAAAATGTCACACTTTGCAGTATTTCAGGGAGGTCTAGTCTTTGTTTCAGGCTGAAACTCCAGCCCAGTTGGCACAAGTCTGGGTTTCAGAGCAGCTCTGATTTCATTCTCTAACTCACACTGCTGAAAGCATTGGTTTATGAAAGGTGAACAGTTCTAAGAAATGGGCTAGAACCAGACCTGGCCTTCCTTATCACTGTTTCCTAGGTATTTTAGCACAAGCAGCAGGCAGCTAGCTAGTGGTAAAAATAATCCACAGTAACAGCAAAGTCCCAAGGACTCTTAGAGGCAAAAACTCCAACCCATCTGCTGGCTGAGATACACCATAACATCACAATAAGACAGCCCATGAGATGCTTTGTAGGGAAGGAATGGAACTACCCCTCCTCTACTGAGCTCTTTACCTTTGTGATAATCTGAGATAGTGTGTTACAAAGAACTAGTTATCCTCAATGAAATATAACATTGCTGTTTCTCTCTGTGGTAAATAACAGGACGTCAAAGGAAGGAGCATTTCTTCTGTTGTCTCAGGCACCTGAGCTGCACAAGGGGAAAAAAAAAGAAAACCCGTTACTAACAAATCTGTTGTTCTGAATGTCTCCAGCCTGCAAGGATTTGCATGCTGGAATGAATGCCACCTGGCTCCAGGAATCTGCTTCCACCAGCAGCATCAGGTCTTCCTGCCCTCACTCTCCACTCCCCACCCACCCTTAGGGGAGCAATTTGGTCTAGTGCTCACTGCGTTGGCTCCAGACCAAGGCCAGCTGGGCTCTATTCCCAGACCTCCCTCTGCTTCCCCATGCTGTGCAGCTCAGATCCCTTCTGTAAGACTCAATCTCCCCATCTGTAACAAAAGAGTGAGCCATTGGTTTCTTTTTGAAAGCTCCAGGAAACCAGTGCAACACTAGAGAGAGAGAAGGATTGGGAATACCCAAACTGCTGCTCTCTGTGCAATGGCCCGAGCTCAGGAGTTTAGGAGAACTGGGCTCCAGCAATCTCCAGCTCTGGTTTTGGAGGTGAATGCCTGCATTGCTGAAGAGGCACAAATCTAAATCTCCTTCCTCCTGTACTCCCACCTGTTCTCTATGGTGCCTCTGAAAATTACAGTTTTGCCATTTGAAACCAAAAGTGCCTAGCTAGCAAGAAGGACTTCATAAAGATAGCAATGGAAGCTGTCACATCTGTACCATCTGAACACCATCTGTCTCCCAAATTTACTCTGAAAGAAAGAAAATCCCATCCAGTTCTCTTGCAATATATCAGTAAATTGCTTAGCAGTGGCACTTGCAGAAGGAATGAACACATTTCAATTAGACAATGGCATCATAAAACACCAACTCAGTAAATAAAAACCTGGAGGTTAACATTTGTAGAGATTAAGCAGTCTGTTAAGTAAAGTTTACCATGGCATGTTAGGGTTTTTGTAATACATGTAGCACCCTAAACAACCTCCTTAGCTTACTATTCAGATTTTAATTTTTGCTTTAAACATATGTGATTACCTGAGAGTTACCTGAGATCCAGACACTGGTTTGGAACTGCAGATACCTGCAGAAAGAGTTGCATCACTTCTGGTGGAGAAAGGAAGGACAGCAGTGATGGAGAGGGAAAGCAGAATCACAAAATGATTTGCATTGGAAGAAACTTTTAAAGGTCAAAAAGGCAAATCTTATCTTTGCCTAAGGGACTGGTGACAAATGTTGGTAGTGGAATCTAAGCCTTGCCAATGGGATAGTTACCATTCAGAAAGTCATAATTGCAGGTTAGGTGGAACTGAATGCTGAGATAACATCTACCTGGAGAATATGTATCACCATGAATTTCCAAGACTTTGCAACCACTATGGTTATGAAATTTTCACTTACTGCTTTCCACCCTGTAAATCTCAAAATAGCAACAAGATATTTGGTCATGGAAGGACTGTACTCACTGCAAGCCTAAGCAAAGAGAGAGATCCACTCTTTCTTAGCTGATTTTTCAAGCAGCATTTACACCCAAAGCAGAGCAAATCTAAGCAGACTTCAACTTCTTCCAAACTCAGATAAATGTTTTTGATTCAGATAAAGTAGTACAAATACTTAAGAAGGCTGTTCCTGCAGGTCCCTGTGCGCACAGGCAGGTCTCACTGGGCTTTTTAGAGAAGTGGTTTCTCTGTCAGCTTCAAGAAGCGGCTGCTCATAGCTTTTGTCACTGTGACTGTCCATTGACTTTATGAACAAGGCTTGAGGCAGAATTTGTTCAAAGTACCTCATGAATATTCAGTGTAAAAGTGACCAGCACATTCTCAGTGCAGTGAATTGGGCCTCACAAACAGCCAAAAGCATTGGTCCCATCTTATACATGGGGAAATGAGTCTCAGGCAACCATAGGCTGTGATGTTGTACCTTCAGTACAACATCACTCTCCAGTAACTGCTGGACCAAACCCACCCGGTGCAAACACCCAAAAGAGCTGCTGAAACCTGCCAGCTGCCAAAATGTCCCTGTACTACAGCAATCCTGCTCCTGTGCTGCCAGTTCTCCTTCCTTGTCACTTCTTCCCTCTCCTTCAGCATCATTGTCCCCCCATGAGCTGAGAGATTATCTCAATTATTCCAGCTGTTGTGCTACACCACACTGAACATAATCAAAGCTAACAAAGCACAGTTCACTGGCTCCATTGTCATCTGGCACCGAAAGCTGAAGATCCTAAATGAAAAGGGCTCAGGCTGATGTTATACTTGACAGAGTTTGGCAGGGGAGAGGGGGGAGAAATAAAGCTGTGGATTTTTCACTGCTGGGGTTTTTATTATCATTAGAAAACTTCAGATAAGTATGGATAGGGTGGGATGACACTGTGATTGTGGGGGTCTGTCAGTCTTGATACCTCTTTGAAATGCAGACTTCTTGGACAAATATCCTCAGGTTTACCTTGGATTATGAATGCAGATTTACTGGATAGTCTGGCAAATCCATTCACTTATGCTGATACAAGCAAGATGCAGTCTTCCAATTTAACACCATGTGGCGTCTTCAATGCATCCATCAGAAATGAAATGGAAAGAAAAAGAATGAAAAAAATGGAGTAGAACCCACATTATACCTACTTGCAGCTCATTTCCCTAAGCAGAGAACTTCAGATTCACCAGCATCAGGGAGGATGATAAATAAGGGCCATGACCTTAGGAAAAAATAAGTCTGTCTGCTCATCCAGCTCCACCCAAATTATGGAAATAATTTACCCAGGCTTTGTAGAGCAGGGACTGACACTGGATCCTAACCCATTGTCCAAACGGTGAGAACAAGCATGGCTTAGGGAGGACCTAACTGGGCATACCCCTGAGAGCCTCTGCCACTGGGTTACAGCTGTGTGGTCCCAGTCCACTTCTACCTTTTTGGCTGCTAAGCCTCATTGCAAACAACTGAGAACACAGAACATGCCCATGAAATGGTATTTCCCTCCCACAGTTAGTTTTGCAGGTTCTATTGGGCTCCATACCACAGCAGCTAAGACCAGTTTTGTAAGTGAGACATGCTAAAAGCAGACACCTTGGGGATCCAAAGGTCATCTCCAGGGACTAAGACAGCAATGATTTCCAAAAAACAAAGGATCAAAATTCTTCACATCCTGGCCCCACTCTTACAGACTCCTAAGACATTTAGTGATTTTTAAACATTAATGATAACATTCTTGTATCCTCTCCCAAATGCCAGAAAGGCCAAAAACTTTGCAGGTTTCCATGTGATATCACTTCAGACGGCTGAGAAGCATTTCATGGCTTCTCAGCTTGTCACCCATAGCAAAATATTCTCTATATCATTCTCTAGTATTATAAGCAGGGATGTACATTCCAGGGGCATTCAGAGCTTCATGACAAGCATGTAATAATCTCCAAAAACTAGGTTTATGTTGCTTAAAATGAAAGGATGTGGCACTTAGAGATTGGATGTGGCACTTAGTGCCATGGTCTAGTTGACAGGGTGCTGTTGGGTCATAGGTTGGACCTGACGATCTCAGAGGTCTTTTCCAACCTGATTGATTCTGTGATTCTGTGAAGGGACTCCCTGTGTGTTGTAGAGCTCTGGCTCACAATGAAAGGGGCCAACCTCCACCTCATACAGAACAGCACTGAACAAAGAGCAGGCTTTGTGGACGATTCGTATAGCCCTCTATAACACAGCAGGCAAGGTGGTAACCACGTTTGATGAGCACACATTGATATCAAGCAAGCGCACAGAGCTCGCTTAGTGCCCAGCACCTGAAGTGTTAATACAGCACAGAAGGAACCAACTCTGAAATGAGGACAGCGCTCCATGAATGGATCCATCCAGGGTTGCCCTTCAGTTCCCAGTTGCTGACAGACAGCAAATTGATAACAGTGTGGTTTGACTTTCTCTCCTGACAATTCAGGCAGGAGAGGGCCAGGAGCTCTGTAAATGCATAATCTGCGCCTGGCACTCGCTCGCTATGCACTAAACAATGATAAAACCTTTGGAGCAAACTGTTTCTCCTCCAGTTGGTTAACATTTGTATCCAGCTGAACTCCTGGGGTGATAAGTACAGCAAACATCCTCCTCTGAGGCAGATAAATAAAACATACTGTAAAGAAAAGTACAGGGTATTGGCACATCTCTCCTAAAGGCTGTAAGAAGCTGAACGCTGCATCCCAGTGAATGTGAACAAGAAGAGGGTTCTTTGTTTGTTTGGTATTTTGGTTTGGGTTTTTTGTTTGTTTTTTTTTGTTTGTTTGGTTGTTTTTTTTCCCGGGAGGCTCTGCTCTCTCTCTCTGCCTTCCTCCCTAGTAACTGATCCGTATTTTTGTCGTGCCTTCCTCCTGGCTTGTGCACAGAGCCATGCTCCGACACAGGACACAGCAGCATCTTTGCGAGTTCTCAAAGTGCCCCCTACAGTCTGCGCGAGTGCATGTTGTGAGCACACACAGTGACAGGCAGAGGTGGAGATATCCTATTAATGTATGTGTATATATATATATATATATATATATGAGTACTGAGACATGATGAAAACAGCCCGTAGTTCTCACATGAGAGGACAGAAATAAGTCTGGAAATGCTTCTGTTCTGGGAAGCAGGTCCTCTGCCTGCTAGGGAAATCAGACACTGAGCACACAAACTCTGCAGGAGCACAAACCTTGCAGGGAATGAAAAAGGGTCATTCTGACTGCACCTTGTATACTTTGTGAGTGGTCCTCAATCCCTAGCTAAGAAGTGCCAAAAAATCAGAAAGGAATACGGTACCTATTTTGCTCCCTGATCAAACACACTGGTGGATCTGGCAGTACCCTCTTCCCAGAGGTACCACGAAAATGGTGGTAAGTAGGAGCAAGTGCTAGAGTGGAGCAGGGCAGAAGCTTCAATAGTTGCAATGATTTAGCAATCACCACCTCCACCCTACCCCCTCTCCACCAACAAAAGGGCCCCTGCACAGAGGAGAAGCTTTTTTTTTTAGACAGTAAGGAAGGCAAACAGGGCAAAGGAAATGAATGCAACAGCTGAGAGGCTTAGGATTTAATCAGAGCTGGCTTTCTACTGCTTCTCTGCTGTATATCTTTACTTATTTTCAAGAGAAAATATCCCTGTCTATAGAAAATATAGAAGACTTCAAAACCCCCAAACCATAAACAGCTATTTCCTTCTCCCACTGTGTGATTGAAACAGAAAAAAAAAAAAAAAAAGTTGTTTGTTTGCTTTTCATTAATTTTCTTGCAGAGATAATTTAACAGAAATAATGGAGGACTTCACTTGTCATATGCTATCTTATAGCAGTCAGACAGGTTGGGCAACTCACAAAACCCATCCCTAGATGCTCGGAATAACAATGGCCAAACACCCTCAGATAGAGGCTTTCCCTGGAGATTTGCCTCCCCCACTTGTGTGGTTGGGATTTTTTTTGTTGTCGTTGTTATTTGTTTGGGGGGTTTTGACAGCTCTGTGCAATTCCACTGTCTTTTCCTTGGGGTTTCATCCAGCCCATAGCAGGCTGTGCTGAACTTTCGCCATCAGGGGATCGCACTGGCCACATTTCCACTAGTGTATGTGCCAACCTCAAACAAGCCCCCTGAGTTTGTTGAAGAGCCTGATCCTGGCTGGAAAAAAACACCCTCAGGCTTGAGCAGATGTTTGCAGGAGATCTGGAAATGCTTGAGTGCTTTGCTCTGGAGCTACTCATCCTTTCTGCTCCTTGCTCCCACCAACCCCAGAGAACCCAACGATCCCCTCTGTTTGGACATGGGCACACTTGAAAATGGTTGTTTGCAGTGATTTCATTTGGACTGACAAGAAAACAGGAGCACAGAATGGTTTTTAAATACACCCTATGGTTTAAAGCCTGGAAGCATCTGGCCTCTGGCCAGGCTATGAGAATGAACAATGATATTTTTGGGGCAGAGGCGGAGGCGAGCCCAGCTTCTTCCTGCTATTATTTGACTTTTTTGAATGTACTTAAATGGAGAGGTTGTTAACTAATTGGATGTCTTTCAGTTTGACTCTTAGCTTTGGCTCATGATATAGTAGATACACAAACAGCACATTCCCAATACCTGCATCAGTCATAAGTTATTCCTCTCACCCATAAATCAGTTTCCTTCTTTCTGTTCTTTCTGTCTTTTTTGTTTTTTAATGTTTCTTTGCTTTAAGTTTAAACCTTTAGTGCGAAAGAGAAGATGGAAAAAACTTTTATTCCTTTCTATTATTGAGAAACACTGATTTGATTTCTTCGCTTCTGAAGAAGTAAAGAAAATGTTAAGAAGTCAAATTCAAAGATGAAATACTGAGGTTACCCTGACTTCTTGTTTCTTTTACTTTTAATCTTTTACTGCCATCAACCATTTGAGATTTTAATTTTCGTTCCAAAACAGCAAGCAAGAAAATAATTTACAAATGGCATGGAAAGCTCCTTTAGGGTGGGTCTGGGAGGATTTGGAGTTGAGTGAGAATTGTAATTGCTACCTCTGGGACAGGATATCAGCACTTTTGAACAACACAAGAACAACTAAACAGGCCTTTGATTATCTTTCTTTTTTTTTTTTTTTTTTTTATCTGCAGGGGGTCACTCATCTGGCAGATCTTAGTCAGGCACACTGGTCTTTTCCTGCTAGAGAGAGATATTTGGTGGGGGGAGAGAAGGAAATTGAAAATGCAAAAGGAAAATTTGACCAGACTACTCTCAGTCTTTGAAAACACAAAATACTTGTGTGCATGAGTGAGCTGGTTAGATGGGAACTTAACTCCCAGCTGTGTGTTGAGTCACCCAGCAATATCCTCATTTGTACCCTTGCTTTCTCCCCTCCATTGCATTCTGTTAACTTGGAACCTTGCAATGGGTTGATGAGAGCCCCAGAGAAAAGGGGTAGCCCTTGTTCAGGGAACTGACCCACAGACCCACAGCCACACACCTGTCTGAAGGAACCCGTTGCCATCAGGTTTCAGAAGCTAAGCCAACCTGTCCTGGGAGGTGCCACAGGTGAAGACAAGCACATTTGGCTGAAGGTGACCTCAATGTTTAATCACAAGTGAGTGGGGAGAATTTGTCCAGGCTGCTTGTTGCTGGAGGGCTAAAAGGCAGAAAGACAGAAAAACAGCCCTGTGCAAGCTTGGCTGCCCTCTTCCTGAGGAAGATGCAGTTTTGGCAATCCTGCTGCAATCCTGCACCCTTCTGCTGAAGCCACTGCTATGCTTTAACCAAGTCTGTTTGAGTGGTAGCAGACAGGAAGATAAGCCTAGAAGTAGTTGTCTGGGTACAAGAGACCACAAAAGCCCTTCAAACAGACTGCAGAGGTATCAGAAATGGGACTCTGGGACAGACAACAATCAACATCCAGAGCTGAATCTATTTTTCCCTTAGAGACCACAGTCAGCCAGTGATGGCAAACCAGCCCATAGGCAACTAGACTACACTAATACCAACTCTCAGGCACGGGCTTCTAATGCATTACAAAGGAGCAGGTTCAGTGGGTGAGAAGGCAGGTTGAAGCCCAAGAGTAAGGTGTGGGACCATCACAACAGCTTGATACAAGGGAAGGCAGTGGTCCAGTGGGTCCAGTGACCTCGATCCAAACCCCCCATGGTGGCCATGGAGCTGGTGTGTGGTCTTGCATAGACCCTCCTCCTCCAGGCTGCCATTTCACATCATTAGCTCTTAACTGACAGGGATGCAGTTTGCTACCTGTTTGTGCCTTGCATGAGAGAATCCTCTTAGGAGATGCCATCAAAAAGCTGCTGAAATGGAAATAGAACAACAAGGGAAACATGGGTACAAGGTAGTGGTTAAAGGGACACATTTTGCATCAGAGGCAGTGGAGTCCCTGCACTGCCTGCTGGCACTGCTGGGCTATCAAAGCTGGCTTTCTTCAGCATATGTTAGTCTGTCTCACTCATGAAAATGGCTCTCTGTGTGCAAGTAGCTGGCAGGGTTGTGACCTTCTTCCCTACCTCTTAAGGCACCTACTGAACATGCCCTGCAGAGCTGTGCCTATAAACTACATGAAAATGTATGTGAGGAGGAGTGTGCAAGACATGGGGAGAGAAGAAAGGAGAACATGAGAAACCAGACATCTAACAAAGAAGGGGGGAAAATGATCAGGCAAAGCAGTGAGATGAGAGAGAGTTGTTATTAGAGGCGAGAAGTGAAGAGGCAAATTAAACACTGGTTCAAACCAGAGTAAAAATAGCACAGGAGAAAAAGGGAAAAGAAAAGACTGCAAAGGAATACAACTGATGTCTTTCAGTAGATGCTATCACACTCACTCATCTGTTCTGCCAGCTTTGCAATGGAGCACACCCCAGGGCAGCCCTGGCTGTAGCCCACCCAGCTGAGCCCTTGCTCTCTCCAGCTGGGCCAACTGAAATAACAAACCTGGGGATTGTTGCTGGGTAACTGCAGTTAGTCCTTTGCATCAAATATTGACCAGTCACTGCAAAAGGACTTGGCTCTGTGGCTGCTTTCTGAGGTACCTGCATCTCCCTTCACCCATAGAAGTAGATGGGGTCTGGGCCACAGAGCTAAATTCAACTAAAAGCAAAAGTTACACCTGGATACAAAATTAACTGGTGAAAAATTCCTCATGTAGCAGCGTCAAGCAAGAGCGTCTCTAGTACGGTATCTCAGAAAGTTAAGACAGATTCAAAATCCATATATTTATAATTGATTTCCATTCTGCTCATAAAATTAAAATTAGGAATGAGACCAAGATCAAAACTTAATCTTGGGACATGACCACCATCCTCTGCCCCATGTCAAGCTGCATCCACACAACAAGTTGCATTAATATCTGGGGACCACAAAAAAACTGAAAGCAAAGCAAATCAAAGCAGTAATATATGTGTAAGAAAGAACCATAGAACAGGGTACAAAGGAATGATAATGCATGACTGAAAAAAATCACAGCTGATCAGATGCATCTTGGGGTTGTCTCCCTAGTCCCTTCCCAACGCACCACACTGAAATCAGCCAGGCTGCCAATAACAGACAAGAGTGATGGCTGTCAGTGCTGCCCAAACTGTCATGGCATTCTCCAATGACAGTGTGTCCTGAGAGAAGAGCTGTCCTTGCCCAGACCTGTCAGCATCTGCTACTGGGGTCAAAACCGGTGGGATGAGAGCAGACTCAGGGCAGGCAACACAAGGCAGCAGCTGGGGAGTGGGCTGGGAAGAGGACCCAAGGAGACTCTTTCCTTTGACTCCAGAGAGAGCTAAGGAACAGAAGAGGGTCACTGCTCACCAGCACATACCAGCATAAATCAGAGTGAGTTCAGTTCCAAAGAGTCAAAGCATTTTCACTCCTGAGCTGTTGGTGCCACCACTGCAGCACTGGGAACCTTTTCTCCCAGCACCAGTTTAGGCTGACTGCCTCTTTCCAAAACCTTGTGTTTTCCTTTAATAATACCTTCCTTATGCATTCTTCCTCCTGCCCTCCCTGATGTCATTTCTCACCACAATCCCTCTTCCCATAGAAACACTTAAATAAAATCTGAGGGTATGCTTTAGCTTTGTCCTTATCCTGGATGCCCAAATTCACAAGCAGGTGAACCCAAGAAACAAAGCTGGTGCCAGTGTTACATCTGGCTGACACTCAGACATCTATTAGCCTAAGGCACTGAAAGGGTAAAAGTGAATCCCAGCTCCCTGTCTCTGTGTCAGCCCTGCTCAATCCTCATTCCCCACAAGATTGGCCCCAGGGGCAGGAATGTCTCTAAGGGTGTAAGAGAGCTGTCCTGCTCTGTTTTCTGCCTCAGCTTTCCTACCTGACCTTTGCCAGGTAACTGCCGTTCAGCTCCCTCCCTGCAAAAGAAGGATTACAGAACCACCCTGCTCCAAGACAGCATTGCAAAGAATAAATGCATTAATAGTTGTATTAGGCAAAGAGTAATTAGAGATTGGATGAATATGAAAGATCACTGCATGTTTGATTTCTAACTTTACATCCTCAATCAGACTATGTAACCTGACTTTATCAAAGTGATACACTGACAGCCTCTGGAGAGCAGACACATCACTCTCCTCTGAATACTGTCCTCAACACCCAGATGGAAAGACCAGCCCTGGGCATTCTTTGGTTCTGCTGTCATTTCTCTCACAGTGCTTCCACACATTTCCAGGTGTGCACACACCCAGAGAGCTGGAGATCTGAGCAGAATGAAACATCAATAGAAAACAAAGCCCTACAACACATATTTATATGCAGTCATAAAAATACAATTCTTGCTTTGATTGTGTATTATCCTGACAACCTCCAAGTGTAAGCACATGTTACGACAGCTAATCTTAGGTGAACCCAAATGTTAGTGCCCCAATTATTTGCTCTAACATGAATATAGGTGTTTGGAGAAAAGGCAATCTGTGCTTGTGTGTTTGTGTGGCAGACAAGTGAGTTGGATGTTTACAAGGGAGACACAAACATCTACTAAACATTTTTGTGCTGTGGTTTTATAGATAGGACTCACGCTGTGAACTTCTTAAAGAATAGTAGTTTTACACCAAACCCCTTGTCCTGCCCTCCCTCCACCACAGGCTGTGTTGCTGCTCTGCTTTGCGAGCTCTGTGACGCCGTGTTTGCCGATTCAGCCAACAGTCAAGGAAGGTTGAGCTGACCTTGTGGTGCACACGCTCTCTGGGTAGGGAGCCTTCTGGGGACCATCCACGTCTGCCTAAATGCAGCCTCCCCGTGTGGTAAGCCTGCTACCTGCTGGCGTTAATATTCACACCCACTCAGTGCAGGAGGTTGCAAATACCCGAGGAACAATTAACCTGCCACAAATGCTTGTTTCATAATTTTTAATCCAAGACGTTGACAGGAAAAAATTATATTTTTTCCTACTTGGCTTAGATTAAAAAGCAGCTAAGTCTACAGATTTACTGATGAAATACTTCCTAAAAGAAATTCTCAAACAATGAGCCCTCCAAAGAGCCTCTCTTTACCCTCTGGCTTTCATGCAGCAAGGAATTTAGATTTCCTATGACTTACACCTGCTTTTGAGAGGGAAATGCCCTTTTAAAATATGCCAGTGCCTCCTGACTGATGCAGCTGCCTTGCACTTAGAAAGAAACAGTTAAAAGAAATACATTAAATTTTATGCCAGAGCCAGACCTGCTGTCTCAATTCCTTTGAGTCAATCAGCACATTGATGCTGCTGTAAATCAAAGGCAATTCTGCAGAACACCATTTTTTAAGGCAGGTGCTGCCCTGCAAAGGTAAATGCATATGCATATTAACTACCAGAATTTATTCAAAGGTCATAACCTCCCAGTGTTTTCCTTCTAGTTGAAATATTCATACACATTATTTTAACTGATGTATATAAGTGAAGTGCCAAAGATGTGTATGCATAGAGCATATACTATAGATGTGTGGATACATCACACATACATATTTATTTCACTACACAAGAAGACAGAATCATTGTTATATCTCATGTAAGGCCGGATGCTGTTTTCTGTAGGTCATAATGACAGCCTCTGTTGGAAAACTACAGGATATTAGCCTTGAATATTCTGAATAAATTCTCAGCTTTTTGAGGAGCTGCAAGAAAGAAACTTACATTCAAGTTAAAACGGTTCCTCAAGAAATATGCACATTCTGAATAATGTGATTTTTCAAGCCAGTGTAATTGAAGACTGTGGAGCAGAGGAAATGAATGTGCAAAAGAAAAGACTTGAGAATATTTATATTGTTAATTACCAGATAGGAACAAAATATTAGTGCATTTTATTATCGCTGTATGCTTCAATATCATAACAAAAATGAAATAAGGCTTACAATTGTAGAATGTTTTTTCTGCAAACCAGTAGCTTACTATGAACTTGTCACCGTGGTTCTTGCCCTTTAAACTAGTAAAAGGGACACACAGGAGCAGAAGCATAGCTTTACTGGAAAGCCAGAGCATGGCTGTGACACCTTTTCTGATTTACCATTCCAAACTTTTTGAAGAACTAGGTCCAATCCAGCTGCATCTCTGACTTTTCTGCAGTACAGGCATAAGAATGCGTTGCTTGAATCTCTGGTATTTACACTCTGAGCATCAGAAACCACAGAAATCCTTGCAAGACCCAGCAGTGAGCATGAGATGCCTTGCCCAAAATGAAAGCAGGATCAACTGCTACCTTCTTGATGCAACAGCACAATCCTCACTCTACATGAACTGGCAACTTTGTCATCTACCAGATCCTTTATGTATTGATGAACAGAAATAACCACAGCTATAGAAATGCTGTGATCAAGAGATGGCTCTCAGAGCACCTTCCACTGGATAAAACAGTGAAGTTCAGCCATATAAGCCAAAGGCTTATGGCACAAAGAAGAAAGCAAGGGTATTTGCCAACTTTACCTTCAATCACTGCCTCAGGTGCTGCTCTGATTCCAAGGAAGCACCTTGAATGATGAGAACAGTGGGAGCTGAGCTAGTAATAAATCTTTGTTACAGGGGCTGTCTAAGGCAATTGGCAAGTTTGTAAGCACAGAGTCTCGCATGTATGTAGTCTGTACACCTGCACTGGGTGTGCACACAACCAGTGAACTCACACCAGAGGTTTATAGAGGCATGGATACATTACATAAACACACAGTCCAAAAGATGTATTTTTCAATATAACCCATGGCCATCCCATATGACCTAAATAATTCAAGGGCAAGAAAGCTACATAACATAGTATCTTTGCTGATAACAAAGCAATAATCCCCTTTCTGTGAGGAAATGACAGGTTTGAAATTGCCTTGTGTTCCCTGGCTTTAAACTTGGCAGCATGTCGGTTCTTGTAAGTGTTTCACTCCAGAAGAGTCTGGCGATCCATTATTAGCAGCTAATTCACTGTCAAACATGTAGGCAACAACATTTGGACAGAAGCAGTGAAGCATCAGCTGTTAGCCTGTTGCAATCCCACCCGTGTTAAAGATTGGGAGATTTTTTGACATAGGAATATATTTCATGTGTTGTGGGTCACTCTCCTGGTGAGAATAGCACTTCAAAGTCGGGGCTTTGCAGAATCTCTTTTCCCTGTCTGAGGCAAAGTCCTGCTGTCCTCTGTCCCAAGAGGGAAAGGAAGCTGTTTATGGTAAAAATAACATGATGAAAAGAGAAATGCCAGTGCTCAAAATTCATTTCAGCCTGAAAAATCACTGTTGGATTGGTTAAAAGTATACGAGTCTGCTACCTTGGCAATCTTCCCTGGCAGTCAGCTTAAAGGGGGCATTTTGGTTGATGTTAGTTTCTGATAAACATATTGTTCAATTCTTTCATAATGCTTTCTGGTTTTTTTTTAGAAAAAAACCCAAGTAATTGTCAGTAATGAACAATTTAAAATAGCTTTGTAAATATCACTATGCTCTTAGACAGGAAATTACTACATTCATTTTACAGCTTATCTGACACAAAAAAGATTCAGTCAGCTCTTCTATTTATAACAGCATCTCCTTCAACTAATTAGCAGCATTATCATTCACAGGCTGTTCACCAGGAGATTCCAAAGACCCTCAGCTCCTGATCTGGGCCTGGATATTTTACATCATATTCCCATTAGCTCACGGGTACTTTCTCCTACCTGTGTACTCAATAAGCCCAGATTCTCTTATCTCTTGTCTGTGTACTTTTGTCTCAGCCAAAGTATTATTCTGCCAGGAAGTCACAGCTCTGTATGTACAAATGGCACATAGCACCAAAGTTCTGACCAATCTCACCAGCATCACCAAGTCCTCAGTCCTATTGGTGCTATATTATCTCCAGTTCCTGTGCAGAGTCATCATAGAAGGCAAGAGCTGTTCAGCAGGCATAATATTAGATCATTGCCTATGCCTGAGTGACAGACAGAAAAGAAAAATCTTTCCTGAGTAGAGGGAGGAGAGTCAAATTATTCTGAATATTTGCCAAGGGCAGGAGGGATGCTTTTAAAAGAGATTTTGATATCAGACTGAAGCAAAGGAAGAAAATGAAGAGGAATAAGCCCTAAAATACTTTCCCTTGCTGGGCTGTCTTCCCTCTAGGAAATAACAGACTGAGATTGTACTGGAAACCCAGTACAATCAAACTGCAAGTAGAAAAAAGTTGTGGAGGGAGCAAGGTTGGCTTGGAGAGAGATTAGAAACCCTGTGGAGTTGGCAGTGGTGCAGTAAAGGGTGGGGAGAGGGATGGGGGTGGAAATCCCATCCCAGATTTGACACTCAGGGAAGTGCAAAGCTGCGCGTGGAATAGAAGTCAGGCAGCTCTTCAAAAATAGGTTGGGAAATCCAGCAAAGATACAAGCTGTGCTGGTGGCTGCTTATGAAGATAGGACCTCTGAGGAAAGGTCTGTGAGCATTTGCATTGCCAGGAGGTGTGCAGAAAGCACTGAGCACTGTGCTCAGACTATTTACATGGTGATCTTCCTGGCTTTGGGGAGTGTTCAGACTGTCCCTCTGAGGAGCCCATTTCATATTTATAAGGCTTTATGAACTTGCAAAATCTTTCAGAACTTTTGATCTGTGTGTAATTTCCCATGGTTTTCTTCAAGAGCCTTTCCTCTCCATAACAATGTGCTATTTAACTTTCAAAATCTTACTGCAGGACTGTAAAATTCATGTGAGGTTTCAGAGCATTGAGTCTAAATGTTTGAAACTGGTCCACTGGAACTGAGGGAAAAAATGTTATGGGAAACAAGAGAGGACAGGAGGGCTACAATCATTCTGCATATGAAGAAAAGAAAGTAGGAATTGTTTAATAAAGCAAGGAGACAACCATGTTCTTTACTCACAGGAGGAAGGTACTGTGAAGGCAAAGGTCAAAAAGGGGGAAGATTTTTAGCCTCCTCTGAATTGTTCTTCATACTGCAGACTGGCTATTGTGAAACCCATTCATGCATGTTCTCAGGACATGTTGTTTCATGGACAATACCTAATTGCAGTCAAATGAAAGCACACAGGCACCCAAACTTTCCCCAGTATATTGGTAGGTTCCCAGTAAGCAGATTTGTCACACGTCATGAAATGCAGCCCATAAACCCACTTCCCAGCCATCCCAGGTTTCCAGGATTTGTGGATGTCAAAGGTAGAACAAAGCATTCACATTTCCTGTGTGATACAGACCAGAGAATACCAGTTGACACATTTTAGATGACTAAAATAATTCTGATTAGTATCAGTTTATGATAAGGAAAGTCACCCAGTAGTAAGTTAAAAAATAATAAGCTATGGAGAATGTACTTTCTCCTGTCTGTCTGTTCCAGTGCTAATGACCTTCTTGCTGAACAGTTCAACTCTGACTTTAGATTCAATTTCTCTAGATTTGGTAATTGTAAGAATGCCTGGGTGAGGCTTGCCAACCTTTGTGATAGAAAGGAGCTGACATTAGCTGATTATAACAGCATTTCTAGCTCGAATATATCTGCATCTCTGAACATACTATGAATTTTGACAGGTTTTCGATACATTTGTCCACCCACAGAGCTGATGTCATCTCACTTGCTAAAGGAAACTATAAAGGAGAGATTTCCTTTGGCTCAAAAGAGATGTCTGAGTAGTGGCATAGTCTGTCCTTCCGCAGGCATTTAGCCTGAGAATCCATGGGCTGTTATAGTCAATCAGTGGCCAGAAACAATTAGGGAGCTTGGCTGGGTGTTTCTTCAGCCTGCATCACTCCGACAGCCCAGCTTTTGCGGGCAGGAAGAGCCAGAACTGCCTCTCTCTGAGATACACTAGTAAAAAGCATCCTCTCTTGCCTGACAAGGTTATCACGGGGTGTGAGCAGGATGACATGCCTGATGTAGTGGTATGGAGGGGATGGGAGCATTAGTAAAGTCCAGATCAGTCAAATGAGCCAGTCTGCAGCCACTCTGCCTCCGCCCACAATGTACAGCTGGCCAGCTCAGTCACAATCCTGTTCCCAACACCTCTCTCATCATGTCTTTTCCTGCGCGACAACTGCCCCATGGAGGGGCACCCCGACCAAAGCAGCTGTGGTGCCAGATGTGTCTGTCTGTTGCTTACTGTGCAAGTGTTTGGAGACTCCTACATCTGAAGACAGACTCCTGCCTTCAGCCCCATACTGGATCCCACCATGCTCCCCTGCAATTACACTTTGGCACCCACACTAAAAATGGCAATATTGGGGCATCCCACTTTTTGTGACATTACTTACAGAACAAGGGAGAAAGCCCATCACTGACCCCCACCTTGGGCGTGCACCAGACCTGGCCCCATGCTCCCAGGAGCCCTGCTGGAAGGCACATTTCCCAGGTGCCCACACAATTCACTCTTCCAGCCCTGTTTGTGAGGGGAGAGAAGATAGTGGGGAGGTCTGATTTTGGCTCTTCCTACTTGCACCTTAGAAATATAAGAGCTGTAAAACTAATCAGTCTTTTAAATCAGCTGGTGAAATTTTCCTCTGTAGGAATCACAGCCAGTGGAATAGGTATTAGAAAAAGATGGATGTGGCAGGTCTGATTAATCCAGGTGCTTTTCCTGAATAATGATAATTGGGGTTTAGCATGACTATACGTATAAAATCAAATTTAATCAGTAAATGGACTGCCTCCAAACTTACTGCCAACCCACCCTCACATTTATCTAGGACTACTGCTATAATTTCATTGAAATTGGAGCTTTCACCCTGAAAATTTATTCTTTCACCTTTGATGACCTTTTGATCCTTTCGTTTGCTAAACGCGGATTTGACCTTTTACTCTAAGAAGTGGAGCTGCATGTTCATGTGCCGGGTCCTGTCAAGGGGCACAAAGATCAGTGAACTTTACCTCACCCTTGTCCATGGGGCTCTGCTAATTCACAGTTTAGAAGGAGAAAAAGGCAGGACAATTCACTGACTGTCAGCTGGGGCTGCCTGCAGGAAAATTTACCTTAATATTCAAACTAGAGGAATAGACTACACCAGCTCAAGGAACAACCCTGTGAGGTTCTAACTGTAGTTTACTGAGTTACCATAAATGCAGTCTGGCTCGTTAGTGCGGCAGTACGTAGGCACAAGTGTAATCACAGTAATTATTTCTCTCAACTGTCCCGATCATAAGTGTCTGAGCACCACCCCTTTGGACAGTCAGAGGACCTGAAGAGGACACTTGAAATGCATCTTGCTATTGTGACGACGTGAAAGATCATCAGAGGTTGTGAGTGGTTGTGAGGCAACTTCAAGGCACTCAGTATTACCTTGTTATTTGTTTACCTGATGCATGAAGTTGTGTGGGTTAATAAGCAGCTTTCTGCCTTTCCACATCAATGCAACAAAACTGTGTTGCAAAAGAGGGATAAATCCAGCAAACCAGAGCTCAAACCTTCCTGGCCAACAGTTGATAGCTGTGGTTTGGCTCCAGCTCCTGGATCTGCTCAAAGACCCATGGCATCCCAACATTCCAGGCTTGGCTCTGCTTACAGACCACAGATAGAGTTTCTCACCTCCAGCCAAGCCCTGGTTATTGCCTGGATTGCCTGTCTGGGATCAAGGGGCTTTGATCCAAGACCCACACAAGAAGGGGCTATGAAAACAGATCCCCTCAATTGAGAAGCTTTAAATCAGAGAGCTGATCCCACACATTTCGCATCAGGTAAATGAAGGGAGGAGGACTGTGAAGAGACAAAACAATCATACAGGAGGTCTTGAAAAATATCTACGCCCTTAAGTCTATAAATCTGAATAAAATTGTGGGAAAAATAGGTCACTGTACATATATATATTCTTTGTTATACAACAGTCATGGAATGTTCATTGCAAAATTACCTGCTTTTGCTGTCCACAGTGAAGTACATGAAGGTTTTCACATTGTATATTTTACTGAATCTCTTTCACAGCAACATTTCTGCAGATTTTGATGGCTTTTTGAGGATTTTTGAGGTTTGTTTGAGAGCAGGCTGCTGTGCCATGACCCTGAGTACTGGGATGTGTTAGTGTTCTGGAAGGAAGCCAGTCCTACCATTTTCTGTCTAGGCATTTCCTCTGGGTTTGCAATTGTTTTTTGGGAGTGTTTTGGTACTTAATTTGTGCTTTATTTCTTTATGAAGAGGTTTTAAAGTATTCTTTCTGTAACAAGATGGGCAAAAGCCAACTCTGGTGTAATAGCTCAGGAATCTCCTTTTGTTTGTATTGGGGAGAAATTTGCTGCTGGTGTTTCCTGGATTATTAAACTCTTAATTTGCAAGTAGTTCTTGTTCATAAATATTAAATTACCATCCAAATAACAAATGTGCCAGTGATGGTTTGATTCTTAGTTTAAGTAAGTCCCTTAGTCTTATAAATCTCATCCAGTATCTTAAGAAAACAAACAAACAAACCCACTTTACTTCACAAAAATTGTCCTCAACAGTTTTACCTGGGTCTCTTGTACTGTCTCCTGATGTCTGGTTTCATCTGTGGGAGCTATTGAACTGGGCTCCATTCAAGCTGATAGCTGAGTCAGCTGTTTCCTATTCAAGACCACCAGGTCACCTGGCTGGTATCATCAGTAGTGAGGTTTTAGACTCTCCAAATTGTTACCTGCCAAGGGAAATCCTTATACATGTACTTAAACATGTTTAAATATGTACAAACTGCTGCTCTCAGCTTGAATGAAACACTTACTGGGGTTAAGTGACAGGGAGGGAGATGGATGCAGTGGGAAAAAAAGAATAAGAGTAGCTGGGGCAGTTTGCACCAGTCTTTTCCACCAGAAAACAGGACCATTGCCTGTGCAGTCCTGGCGAGTTGGAACCAGGCTCCTGGCTTGTAAATCAGGAGCTGCATTACAGGGGAATTAATGGAATCTGGTTGTTGTACCTTCCTACAGATGTGGTGTTATTGAGGGTAACAAGCACTGAATTTCTGTGTAGCCCAGTTGTTTAAGCTCAGCCTTCTTTATCCTATGACCAGTCTTGGAGTGGCATCCCAGGCTGCATCTTTCCTCTGTGGGCTTTGCTGCCTATGAGGCCTTGGCACAAATATTTTACAAGCCAAGAGCTGGGCTCCAAAAGGATGAAGCAAATAGGGAAAGCAGCCACTGCCGCAGGGGAAGAAGGTACAGGTAATGGGTGTCATCAGTCCTGGTGGTGCAGGGCACACATCCTTATTGGACAGGATCCAAGTCAGATGTCTCTTTTTTTTCCTTCCCTTTCTTGTTGTCTCTTCAAGTAGGCTCTTCTTGACTGGTCCTGGGGTGAGAACAGTCATAGGGGAAATAAAGAAATTCATGCCCTGCCAGTGATCATTTTCTGAGAATTGCTGATCTTCAGTCATTCCCTGGCAGAGGTGAGGAATATGATGGGAAATGTGAGATTGACAGCAGGAAAATCCCTGTCCTTAGTCCCTTTGTGCAACCCCTAAGACTAATCGGTCACTCCAGGGATCCTTAGGACCTCTGGTATGGTGACCACCATTCTAGAGTTACTCCTCTCACAGGTCTCTGCAAAACCTTTATAGGCTCCTCTGCTTTTTACAGTATTTTCCAGCTTTGTTCAATGTCAGAGTTTGTATTTGTCTGACTGCTGGCTGTAGGGAAGGGATGATTCTCCACTCTCTTGTTCCCTTTCACAAGAGTACGGTGGTGATCTAATGTGTCCATATTCATTGCCGAGTCAAGAGCTTTTTCTGTATTTCACAAGTCACAGTTACCTAACTTCTCTTAGCATTTGTAGACATAGCTTTAGAAAAAAAAAAAAAAGGAAAAGGATCAATGTTTACTTCTAGAATAGCAACTGTTCAAATGATATTTTTATTATTTTAAGAGAATCAGTTTCAAATATCACCATAGGTGTAATCAAAATAACCTGATACTGTCTCTTTACCTTCAACTTGTGAAGAGCCCAAGAGCTGCTGTTGTTACACTGGTGTTTTAGAGCACATCCCAGTAGCCCTGGAGCCTGATTCTCCCCTCTGCCTAACCTGCAGTGGCTGGCACAAGGGAGGATGGAGCACATCCTACTCTTGCTCATTTTGAAAAGCTGCGTATATAAAGCATGTGGATAGGACTGGTGGAGTAAAATGTTACATATGACAGACTGTAGGTGATACTCGCAAGTGTTTGCATCTTGGAAAAGTTAATGGAAACAAAGACAGACTCTTCCATGGATAAAATCTTTTTTGTCATGCAACGTGGGAGCAGTTCTGCAGTAGGTGCAGTAGCATGGTGACTGCACTAGCATAGTGACACACACTGATGTAGCATAGCTCTACCACTGCTTTGGCACAAGAGAAACTTGGTCCAAGCTTGGCCCATTTCTATCCTTAATCAGAAATAACATCTCTTCTTGGAACCTGCTCACCAACCCAATCAGGATATAAAAATCCAACCTACATAGGGAGCTAGAAAAGCAGGGTGTTCCTTAAGCTCACCAGACACTAATTGTATCGAGTGCAGGCTGAATACCTTTTCCTAGGGTTTACAACATTCACAGGACCCTTCCCTTGTTTTATTACAAATTGCCCTGTACAATAATGCTAAGGATCAAACTGAAAAATCTGAATTTCCCTTTAAGCAAATTACGTTTCTATTGAGGGGCCTGGAAGAGAGGAGAGCTGCCAGCACTGTGTGGCTGCATCATTTCCTGAAGCTTCTGCTGTGGGCTGCAAAGTGTTTAGTACTCCTTATGTTCAAAGAGACTGACTTGTGTTGACAACACCCTACCCGGGGCAAAACACTGGCTGTCAGTGCTCTCCAAAGTGCTTTAACACTAGATTTATCCTGGATCATCTGCACTCAGGGAAAACTTCTTTATCAGGTGCTTCAGGGTTTGAGTAAGCTGTGAGAGCAGAGGTGGAGGCAGTGTCTGGGACTGGAGTCCCTCTCCAGGGAAACCATGCTGCAGCAAGGATGCCCTTCATGGAAATGCTATGACTAATCCAATGGAAAATGTTATTTTAGGCTGGTTACCTCCTCTTCTATGTAAAGAGTGTCCTGAGCTGATCCATGCCCCTCCCTGGCCTCGCTGCAGGCAGAATGCTCTTGCCCTCACTGTGATCAGGCAGATGCAGCTGGGGGGACCTGTGCTCCTCGTGAGCCCTGGGGCATCAGCTCAGCCTTACACTGTCTGCCTGGCATAGTCAAAAATTAAACTGCCCCTCCCGCCTTGAACACAGGCAGGGTTGGCACTCTGAGAGCTGATTTTGGCAATGCACTTAACATCGCACGTCTTTGAATGAGGTTTGGCTTTTGTCCCCACCGAGAGGATCTGTCTGGGCACAATCTCACCTCCACCTGCTGGGTGTATGTCAGGCTTCAACAGCAATAGGCAACGCTCAGCACAGTCCACTGCATCTGCAGTTTAGAATGAACCCCTTAAGATTCAGTTTGTGATTTTAAATATAATGGAAACAATAGCATCTGATGATGGCATGAGTAGATCCGGCCAAACAGCTACAAGAAACCAGGATAAAGTGGTCCTGTCTGTGAGGCAGCTCAGCCACAGCAGATGATACAGTGGTACCACTTCATATTACTATAACTTTTTGAACCTGAACTATAACTGGAAAAATAATGATCAAAGGGAGGAAGCACAGTCTTGAATGATATATGTTCAGATGATAAAGTTCATAGCAGAAGGTAACAGGATTTTCTCCCTATGAAAACGTCCATTTAGATAGAAAAAAACATAAAACTTCTCATAGTGATGTTGCTGAAAGACTCTCCAAAAGCCATTAAAGGCAGCTGAAATTTGAAATGATACTTAGAGCTCAGACCTTAGTTTCTTCAGAATCACAATCACTTTGCAGAGCCTTTTGTTTAATGATGGCTGGAGATGCTGCATACTTTGACTTTTCTTCTTCCTCTTTTTTTTTCTTTTTTTTTTTAATGAATTAACAAGATCCCTGTCTTCCTGGATCAGTGATGGGGTGGCTGTGATTACAGCCAGAATCATGCGCCCTGGTAAAAACGTACTTGGACCATGGAGTTCTAGAGGCACCCATTCTTCTCTGAAAGGCCACATAAACCTTCTTAGTATCACAAAAGGCTGTCAGTGAGAAGTGAGCTCTTGTGATACGGTCCCTTCTCTCTTGGAAATCAGGCTAAGACTGAGAGAAAATTGCCCTGAAAATTAATCTCTGAAGTTCACTTAAATTAAATAATTACCTGTGTTAAATTAGAACACTTGAAAGGGTATAACATTATAATTTCCCCTCCACTTGAGAATAAATATTCATCTTTCCAAGATCTACAGATCATTTCTCCAAGGATGCTCTCCTCATATTATGTCCTAACCCACTGCAAAACACAGAACATTCATTTTCTACTGGAAAATTTACATATTTTATAAAGAAAGACCCAAAGGAGAAATACTTGTTTTTTGTTTTTCAAATCTGAAACAAAATTCTCCTGGGCTCAAGAATCTTCTCCACAATTCATTTAATTGTAAACCTGGACTTGTACAATCGTTATTAATTCAACAGTGTTAAAGGATATGTGATTATACCATTTTTATTTGATTATATGAGTTTACTCTTCAGTGCCATAACACTTAGCCATTATACAAATAGACACAGATAAGTTATAATTAGTGACTTCAGGAATGTTCTGAAGATCACTTGTAATTGGTAAATACAATAAAAAAAAACCCCTAATTAATTTAATTAGGCTTGTGATAGATATTATGACTTGTAAAACATGTCTAAGCTTATTGATAAGGAATAATTATTAACAGTAGCTTCTGTTTACTGAAGGAGCGGTAGCAGATAGACTATAAACACAGTGCTAGATCTGCAAGTCTCTGATTAGGATGGGTATCGTCATTTTTGCTCTCTTTCGTTCTGCTGCAGTGCTTCAAAGGGTCTACAGCATGGCATTAAGGGTAACACAGTGCTTCTGAAAAGATTATGGGCTGATCATGACAAATTAGCTTAAGATCATGTCCAAAATCCAAAAGTGATGTTTTGACAGCTGTGCCACAATAACACCCACACCCTGAAAAGGGAAATGAATGCATGTAAGCCCCCAGAAGAGAGTTACTCCAAACTGACAGGTATGATGACCTGAGCATTTCAGCTTTAGGTTACTGAAGGATATTATCATTTTCTCAGGGTCTGGAAACTGGTGTCACACTGTGCTTTTAATGACAAGGGAATATCATGATTTGGAAATCTAAGCAACTCATCAGGAGGCTGTGCTCTTAAATGACGTTTAAATTGAACGGTGGGCAGGATGTTCTCCAGAGCATCCTCTATCAGCTTTATGTTTTGAGTTTTGCCAATCTCAGGGTAAAAACTATAATTAATTTCTCCTTTTCAAACCTTTAAATTATAATTAAAGACAACATACATAATAAGAAAGTTTTCTCTTGATATTACATGCAATGTTGGAGTTAATTATTATAATTTTAGCTCGGGGTTTTTATCATTCAGAATATTAATCTCCCTGTTACTCCGAGAGACTGAGAAGAACTGGAAAAAAATTTGTAATTGGTTTTTCCCAAAAAAATGCTTCTGTGCAGAAGCTGAACATAGCGTGCATCTAATTTTGACCAAAATATTTAATTGGCAATGAATACAAAATAAACTTTCTTCTTGTTCTCAAGAGGTTTTCTTCCTGGAAGAACTACTTTTGGTAATTAAACAAAGGTGAAAGGATATCATACACAAAATTGCATATGCTCATGAACCAGGATGTCGTACAGATTCAGCTAGATGTACAACTTTACTGGATTTTAGCTTTAATGGCTCATCTTCACAAGTGTTAATGCTCCCTCTGCAGCTTCCTACAAGGGAACAGCCTGTCCCCTCAGGAAGACTCTCTGGGAGGCTCAGGTTAAGCAAGGTTTCATGTTTTGCAGGAGGAGGGTCATGTTTGCTCTCTGGAAGACACTAAATCATAGTGATGCTGCGCTGCACTTTTACTCCCTGTGCTGTTTCCTATTGCTTTCTAAACTGTTTGGTGGAGTGCTGCTGGTACCCTGGCAGAGGCTGCCTCACCAATAAAATGATTATGTTTATCATTACACCATCAAGCAGCTCAGGAGGGTTTGCAGTACCACGGGCTGTCAACTGCTTATTGTGGGGCTGGATTAAAGGGCCTGAATCCTTGACTCTGTCATCAGGTCTATACAAACAAGCTCCTGCTTGTAAACTGCCTGGGCTGCCCTCTCTTTTCCTCCTGCTCCCAGAAGACAACGTGCATTTCGGTCCCGCCCTGTAGGTGTGATGGGAGGAGGTGTTAGAGCATCTGCAGCAGCTCAGTGTGGCCAGGTGACAGCAGTGACTCAAGAGAACCAGATCAGGTTTTCCCCTGTTAGACCTGGACATGGACTCCAGGCCTCTGGGAATTTTTATTGCATTTTTTTCTGAATTTCCAGGGAGGTGGCAGACACAGCTGTGATGATGTTGGGGTAGGAGGGGAGGTGAAAACAGTCAGGCTCTTGCTCTGCACTGAGAACACAAATCCCATCCTGGGCAGGAGTGCAAGTCTTTTTCTCCCCTGTAAGCCTGTGCATCCTGCTGATTGACCTGAATTGGCTCTGCCTGCGCCAGAGTAGCTGTGAGCATGGACTGACTCAGACTTGGCACTGTGTTACCGCATCCCTATAGCTCTGGTTGGCTCCAGGCAGACAGTGAACTCCTGTATGCCAGCAAAGAGCAGTCAGAGGCACTCAGTGCTACCCACTGTGCCAGGCTTTGCTCCTGTGCTTTTGTGAAGTCCAGTGGTGATCACTGAGGAAGTTATAAAAGCACAGGACAGTCACAGCCCATCCTTGGAGAAACAGATTGTTTCTCCATTGTGTCACACACATTCACAATCCAGGAAGCCTATCAACAAGCAGAAACAAATCCCATATGTGTGTTTTATTCTCGCATACAGTACTGTTCAGCTTTTTTCCTTTTCAATGTGAATACATCTTTGCCAGGAAAGACACTGTTGTAGTGTCTGTGGTGTAAATGTCCATTTGACATCTGACATGGTTTGTGGGAAGGAAGTTATACTGCTGTACAGTTTAAAATCACAACTTAGAGATCTTTTTTAAGTGCTTCACATGCAGAAAAGGTAAAGCTTCTCCAGACAGAGGCAGAAACTTTTACTACCATCATGCTGGCCACATCACAAGCAGCAAGGACTTAAATCTTCACACACACTCAGGTTTTGCAAAGGCTCTTAGGATGTGTGTCTGAACCAAAAGAATGAATATCAGTTTCTGATGTAAAGACATGAGGGATAACACTAAGGAAGAGAAAAATGACTTGAAAAGAGAACACTGAAATATTATCTTGAACAAAAGAGAACAACATCTTGCAATTCAAATATGATTACTTTTTCCAGCACTGAAGATGAAATTGCCTTGGCAGTGCACAACACTGAGCTGACTGACATGATCTAGCACTTCATGGACATAACCTGGCCCAAGATTCTCTCTTTTTTTTTTTTTTTCAAAGCAAGTATTTATAAATCTACAAATACACATGCATACACATGGCTCCATTTCACCCTATACAAAAAATGTTGTTACTGGAGAAGGGAAGAAGGAGCATAGGAGTTCACAACTGCTCTAATTTATACCTCTGTTCCAGAAAAAAACCTGCATGAGCTGTATTGGGGTTTGAGCAGAAAAACAGGTTCTCTTAGATGTTTTGGCTGAGGATGTGCTTAAAGCAAGGATTATTTGAGGCCCTTGGCCACTAGCTGAGCTACGGTCAACTACTTGTTGATCTGCCACTGCTACATCAGAACTGAGACTGTGACACAGCAAACCTCCATACATGGCATGAGTTACTGAAAGAAACTTGCTGCAGCTTTTGGGGGTTTTTTTGACTGATGTCATTCAAATTGTTTCAATTTTGGGTACCATGTTGAATGAATTATTTCTGTTGCAACAGACTGCAAGAATTAACAAGGCAGCAGAGATTAGCTATGCCACAAAGCTAATTCCTTTCAAACTTTCTCCACTAACGGAGGAGTTCTCAGTTCAGATTTTGCAGCGTGGCTGAAAGTGCAGCTTGGGTTATGGCCTACACCCTTGAAAAACTGAGAAATACCAGAATGTAACATTTGAGCCTATCTCCATTCGAAGCCTCACAGGAATGCTCCCTACCTGACTTTCCTGTTTATGCCACAGTTAGAGTGTTCATTGTCACTGTGTACCCCACAACAATGAAAGGTCCACCAGAGGAGGGAAATACAGCATGGATTTAGCAAACAGATGATGCCTTCCATGTGGGAGCATAGAACAGCCACCTCCCAGCCCCAGGTCAGTAAAGCCTGTCTCTCCTCAAGCTCTGAAAATCCAAGTTTCCCTAAAAACAAAATCGCAGATTTGCCTTCTAACCTGCTGAAATAAACAAGGAGTTTTATGGTCCTTCTCACTTTCTTCATCTCTGAAGGTCACACATCCCACTCTTCACTTAGACTGTTTAGCACATTTTCTGCCATACACCTCTCTAAAACAGCAGGGGCAATGTTTCAGATCACCAGTCACACCCCTTCATAGAATGGTGGAATGGTTTGGGTTTGAAGCAACCTTAAAGACCATCTTGTTCCAACACCCCTGCCTTGGGCAGCGACAGCCTCCACTCAACCAGGTTGCCCCAAGTCCCGTCCAACCTGGCCTTGAACACTTCGTGGGATGGGGCATCCACAACTTCTCTGGGCAACCTCTTCCAGTGCCTCGTCACGCTCACAGTAACTCTCCCACTTTAGGGGACAGTCCCTCTCCATAGCCCCCTGGATTGCCTTGTCTTTCCCTGAACTGAGCTTTCCACCTCCATCTCCATGCACAACACTTATGAAGCATCCTAGTTTATCTGTCAGAGAAATAATGTTTGATGCTGTGCCTCTGAACCGAGTGATTTGTCAAGGTAACTGCAATGGGAGGACATAGCATTGCTGGAAGCTAATGTATTGCTGTCCTGATAGATTCATGTTCTTAAATTGATGGATGACACTGCTGGACCTCTCAGTGGAGAAACTGCCTGGGCCATCAAAAATGCCATATTAAAAATACTAGTATTTATCACTTACAGGGCACTTTATAGCTGTGGAGCTATTTACAAAAATTAACCAGCAGATCTCCTGCAGTTTCCGTGGTGAGTAGTCCACATCACTAACATTACTTTCATCTTACAGAAGGGGAAATACGAAGGCCTCATGAACTCGATTTCCAGCACTGGCTGAGTACCCACAGATCTGGCTGAACACTCTAAGTGTAGCAGGAAAAGTGCACCTGAGACATAAAACTATAAACACCAGCCCACAATAAAAAGGTTGGTCAGAAACTACACTGAATTCTGTTCTGTCCCAAAGGAATATGGAAAAAATCCCCTTTGTTTTTAGAGATGTAATACTACATCTCTATTTTAGAAACAGAGGTAGAATTCTGATTGTCGATGTTTCACCTGATTTGACAATTCAAACCCCATTTCTGATGTGCCATTCACCTCTCTGCTTATTAGTACCATATGTCACAGCAATTCAGTTAAAAAGGATACAAACAGTGCAGTATCTGAGCATTATTTGAAGTTCACTTCTTTTGTAACTTTTGTGTCAGTCACAGAACTTCACAGCAGACCGTGGAAGACAATCCCTTCCTTCAGAAACCTCCCCACCAGTATCACATTTGCAAGCAGCAAGGCTGTTTTGAGAATAGATTATAAACAAACATCCTGGCAAAGCCCAACCTCCCTTGACTACCCAGTGACTGAGTAAAACAGGTATGCAGAAAAACAGAAAATTAGTCTCCCTTGTAAGCTATCCAAGCACTGGCAGCACTGCAAGGCTGTTTGTACGTGTTCCTCTCCAACGCCTGGTTGCAAAGCTGAGTTGTGCTCCTGGGAGCTCCCACACAACAGTACAAGTGCTGTTGGAATTACTTAGAAAAATAACAGGGTAATTTCTCCTTTGCCTTGTCCTTCCAGCTGTCACTACTGCACGTTCCTGCCTGCAGAGGCCATTCCCTCCAGCCTCTGTGGTGTTCCTGGCTGTTCACAGGGGCAACCAGAATAGCTCTGGGAGCTGACATTATCACTGTCTGGCATTTTCCTCTACTGTTTTCCATTTTCAAATTGCTGTATTCCTAATAAAGGTGAGTCATTCAAAGCAGGCAAAATGGGAATTAGCACCTAAAACTCCATCTGTGCTTTTTATAAATCTCTGCCCCCAAAATTAAGGTAATTAATACAGTATTTTTGGCATCCCCAAAGCAAACTCCTGCATGGTGCAACCTTCCTTACCTGTAGTGTTAATACTGATTTCTCTTAATCCCCATTCTTGAAAAATGCATCAGGCATATGTCTCTGTTTGCAGAGGACAAAACCCAAACCAGTCAGCCCAGAATAGCTTTGATCTTATTTATTGAAATTCTCTTTGTGAAATATGTTCCTTTTAAAAGTCAGTTTTCAGAAGTTCAGAATAATGAGATCATTAAAATAACTTAGCACAGGCTGGGATCAATTAAAATAAATGGGTAAGGATAAGGACTTTAAGAACAAGTTGCTTCATCGGGGAATTCAACACTCAGCTATGTCTACCTTGGCTTCAGTATATGCCACATGTATATTCATAGTGCCTTGCCTCAGAGTTATATACAGCTGAATGTCATGGTTATTGGATGAACTAAAATGTACTATATATTTTTTTAAGGTAGATTGTTTTTTAAAAAAACATAGTGTGCACCTGTTCATCAATGAAATGAGTCCCTTTTTCAGCCAGGTGGAATTGCTGTACCAGATCTCCATGTATATAAACCTATGCTTAAGTTTATTTTGATCCAGTAAATCAGGTATTTAAGGACAGACTATTCACAGAGCTAAATGTCTTTTTGTGGGATTTGGGGAATTTAACCTCCCTTTGTTGAAAATTGCAGTCAAACTACTTAACCGAGTAGGGATGAACAAGCTTAAATGGAATTTTTTAGCTCACCAGACATGCTGCTTTCTTCCCAAACTGAAACTAAATTCTAAAGAAGGGGAGACATTGCTGAACATACCTTGCACAAAGAGAATTTTTTCTGATGAGACATAAGCCTAGATATGAAAGCAGTTATCAGTGTGAAGGAGGGATCCAGAAAAAAAACATAGCAGGAAGAGAAAAAAACTTGGAACAGGTGTACAGTCTCTCTTGTAGCTTGAAAGTAGGTAGAAATCCTTTCTTTTCGGTTTATATAAGAAATAGTAGAAAAACTTTGCAGGAGTGCTTCAATATTTAAATACTTTCGCGTCTGAGACCAAACATCTTTCCATTCTATTAGAGCACCTAGAAAAAATGAGGTTAAAGCACCTCAGTTCCATACAGGAATTCAGGAGAGCCCAGTAAGACTCAAGCTCAGCCACTGATTTTCAGTGCAAGGGGTCAAACAACCAGACTGTCCACCAGGTTTTTTGTCCATTTCTTGTGACCTTTCTGTCTGGTACCATTCTACTGTCTCAAGACTGCCTTTGCATGCAGTGAAGAAGTGTTCCAGGCCAGGCTGGATGGGCTTTGAGCAACCTGGTCTAGTGAAAGGTGTCCCTGCCCATGGCAGGGGGGTTGGAATGACATGATCTTTAAGGTCCCTTCCAATCCAAACCTTTCTCTGATTCCATGATGTACATCATGAGAGAAAGAAGTTTATTTTGTGGTGTAGGTGGTGAAAGCAAAGAGGTAACAGGGGGAACAGACCTGCTGACTTTTAGACACCACTTTTCCCCCAGATTGCCAGCCCAGACCTGCAGAGTAAACCGCATCAGAGTGGGGTTGCCTGCATGTGCTGAAGAGCCTGGGCTGGCACAGCCTCCCTGGGACAAGGCCTTCTGCTCAAGGATATGGGTCCATACTTGAGCTGGAGTCAGGCTCCAGCCATCCCAAAGAAAGGCAGAAAATGGGAGAACAAGAAAAGCCACAGTCACTTTGTCTTGGTCAAAAGGAAACTAGATAAGTGGAACAGCAAGAGCTGCCAGGAGTAGGGGGAAACTGGAAATGTGACAGGACATGGCATTTTTCTGTGCAGCTTTATAGGAAGGAATGTTTGTTTTCAGTGTACTTCAGCTTAACTTTAGAAAGCTATTGCTTTCCATTAGTCTTCAGTTGAGCATCTACACCAGGTTTAGTTGAAAGGGCTTCTAACCTTATCATCAGGTTGTTTTGAGTAAATCTGTCTAAGCATGAATGCCATCTGAGCAGGAACTTTGCATCATGAGAAATTGCATCTCAATAAAGAGCTTTCAACAAGCAGCACTTCTCCAAGGCAGAGTTATTAATGTATTAGAGCATGCTAGTTAAGCAAGGTAATTAATATATCTCTGAACATTAGGTATGCGTGGCCAGCTCTGATAGCTGTCAGCAAAACATAATCTAGGTAATTTCTAGCATGCGTTCTTGAAAAACAATTTCTAATTATAAGGACTAATTAATTTTGTGGAAAAGCTTGCTTTTGTTTAACTCCAACAATAAATTTAATTACGATAACAAACACCCAGTGGACAAACAGTTCTGAAGAACAACATCTCTGTCCACAAATAATCAGTTCTCTTTTATTTAAAACCTGATCCTGTTACGTTACCGAGAAATGAAAGTAACTGCTTATTGCAAACACGAATGTGTTTTCCTCTTATATTTAGGAATACATCTGGCAGTGAATGCACTTGCAATGGTGCCAACTGCATAGGCGTATGCAGCAAGGTATCACAGCCTGCCTGGTGCTCAAAAGTGTGGGTGAGATATTTAATACCACAGGCAATTGATAAAAAAACCAGGTAGCTGGAATAGAAGGTATTTTTTTATTATCAGCTTCCAGCAGCCTGCGTAGTGCATAGAAAGCAGTGGAACAAGACCAGAGGAAAAAGCTGAGCTGTACCAGGCTTTCTGTTTTTTTCCTCAAGACAGCAGTCACCCTTAAAAACTAGCAAGGTGGGAATCAGACCCTGTCCTTCTTTGTCCCCCTTACATTCAGTCATACCCTTTTCAGATGCACCCTCTAAAAGCTGGGACAGAACAGGTATTTTGGTGGCCCCGGTGCCAGCTTCTTGAGCAGAAATTGCTGGGGAGCCCATTCCAAACAAAGCTGAGTCTGTAATGGTCAGCCTCTCAGGTCTCCTAGCACTTCCACATCTTGCCTGTTTTTTTCTCTCCCCTAGAGGAATGAGTGTGGACCTTTTGGAGCAGGAGATTCAGTCCTTCAACATCACAACACAGAGCAAATATTCCGCTGAGTGTATCGGGCTGTGCAGACTAAGGGAGGAATGAGCACTGATGAGGAAAGCTAATTGAAAAAAACCTGCTTCCATAGTTGGGAAACAAGCTATGCCCCCTTTGGCAAAACAGAAGAAACCCTGGCTCTGCACAGGCAGCATGTGTGACCCAAGGAAAGCAACATGGCCGGCTGCAAGGGTCACTCTCCACTCCTGCAGCTTCCCTCGAGCTGATGCTGCATGGCTGTGCAGTGCAGGAACACTGCCACCACAGAGGAGGGACCAGGCTCTCCTGTGCCTCACCGGTCCTCAAGCACAGGAAGATGACAGTGTTATCACACTGTCACCTCCACACAGCTGGGTGTTCTGGCCAGAAAGGAAGATCCTACCAGCCAGATGTTTTATGCTTCCCTTTTTCTCCTCTCTGCAAGGTGCTTGCCACATAGCAGAGTTGCACTGTGATGACCATGTGGCAGTTTTCAAAATAAAATATCCTGCTTTTGCCCATGGCAGATAGTTGTTATTATTGACTCTGAAGTGTTACACTCCACCCTCATTCACCTGGGACTTGAGATTAGACAGTGAAACTCAAGCAGCCAATTAAAATTGCTGATAACTGGAAAGGGAACAGCACAAGAAGCACGGATTCCCCTGAAGAAGGACAACAAGCCTTTGAAGTGTTTTTCTTTTGCTCAGCCATCTGACTTGTGTGCAGTTCATGCCCCCTGGGGTTAAGATTTGCATCCCAAAAGAAAGACTCGAAAAGTAGCTGGTTTGAGGCACTCACTCTTAGAATCCAGAGACTTCACAGGCTTCATGGAGAGCTGCATCACATTTCTCCAAGGCCTCCATAACCTTGGTGCTAAGGAGTTACTCCTGTCAGAAATCCTTCATACAGTGCTGAGTCAGGTGAAACATCAGCAGGGAGGTGACAAACTTGCTTACTCTAATTTTTCATCATGATCATTGCTTTCCTTTGCTGAGTACCTGGCTTGGCAGGGCAAAGGATTGCTTCAGCAGTGAGACATGCACCCAGATGGCACAGGAAAGGCCACTCAACTATTAAAATAAAACAAAGGGAAGGAGAAAAGGGAACTTGGTCTGTCTGAATTCCTGCTAAAGGCAGCTTGAAGCACATGGGGTCTTTAAAAGACTTGAGATGAAATGCAGTCTTGACTTTGAAGTACTGTGTACATGAGCTAAGGATCATCTTGATGGAAAGACGAATACATCCTTCTTCCTCTCTCAAAAACTCTTTCTTCCCACATTTACTGTTTTACCTCCTGCTGCACTAACCTCTTCACAGCTGGAAGTTTCTGAGCTGATTCCTAGGAGTGAACTCAATAAGAATTACCTAGTTTGTGGTTCTCATGCTCTGTTACAGGGATAAAGTAGGGAATGGATTTGGGAAGTGCCTGTTACTCATTCAGGCTCTCAATTGGTCTCAGGCAAGTCATCACAGACAGTGGTGTGAAAATCTTCCAGAAACTTCAGAGTCCAATTAAAATAATAAATTAAAAAGCTGATCCAGCCTGGTAAAGAGGAGAATGGGATCAGGATGCGTCAAATACAGCTGTGAAAGTCTGCTGCACCTTGGGGCTTCTGAAACAGTGACAAGTAAACCTGTGAGGACAGGCTGGGTAGTTTGAGAGATAGCTGAGAAAAGATGCACAGTGTCACAGAGTAGCCCCATTGTCAGACAAATCAGAGCATAGATAATTACAGCAGAAAGACATACCTAACAGAAAGAGCTGAGAGCAAATGGAAAGATAAAAAGGAAGATTCTGCGAACATTTGGCATAAAACATCATCATCCCGATACCACAAGTGAGCGCACCAAGAACGAGCAAATCTTCTGTCACTCTGCAGAATACAGAGCCCTGCAGCTACCAGCATTTCTCAGGGGAGAAGGGAATCCCTGCAGAGGCACAAATAGCAGCATCTGGCTCTGTCTTGGATTCCCAAGGTCACTTTTAAGCAGAGCAAGAATTTGGTTAGTCCTGAGACTTGAAATGCTGTACAGAGCATCATGTTGGGCCAGCAGGTCTGTGGATGATGTCCATGCAGACCTCTGCTAGGGAGGAACAGCAAGAGGGGCAGGCATGTGCCACAGCCACATAAACCCTCCTTCTTTCTCCCCTCACTGAAGCACTGTGACACTTCAAGTTCACAGCCGCAGCAGCACTGAACAGACTGCAAGGACCCTGTCCATCCAGGCAAGTACCCAAGAATATACTGGGGAGGGTGGAAGGAGTTGAAGGATGAAGATTTTGTCATTGAGACTGCAATTGCATTAAATCATTTCACATTATAACCAAAGTATCTGGCTTTCAGGTCATTGCCCTGCAGAGGATCTGCTGTACAGGGAGTGCTGAGACTTGACTGCTTTTGATGAAAGGTCCCTGCAAATACAAGTTTCCTGGAAAATGTCAGATTTCAAGAAAGCAGCATTTTCTGGTTGAAAGCACAGTGCAGGGCAATTCCAGCCAGCACTCACTGTGAGATCCTCTTTCTGCAGAGCAGGGATTCAAGGCACAGGAGGTGATTTTCACTAGAGTCTACACAAAGCAAACTGCAGAAGGAGAATCCTGTCTGCAGTGTTTGCTTCAGGTACACAAGGGCAATTCTCATTAGCAAGAAAGTAATTATTTAACATAATCTTTATCTTCTCCTTGAAGGGAGAATTGGGAAGTGGCCAAAGGTTTTGTTTCGCACCCATCAACCTGGCCCCAAAGTCATATTTTCTCATTAGCTTTCCTGCAGGACTCTCCCACCAGAGGATTTGGATGCATCGTAAAAATTATCGCATTAACTTTGCCAGCAGTTCTATGACAACAAAGTATTACCCCCACTTTATGTATTTTAAAGATGCAGACAACACTACAGACTTGCATTGGATGCCCAGTACGAGGCATGTGAGTCTCATCAGTTTCTAGGGTGCCTGGTATTTTTGTGCTCTGAGAGCAGCTCCCAGAAAATTCTGTTAAAGACATGAATATGAAGCACTGGGAATACAGATGTGATTTATCCCCATCCTATCCCATGTCAGGCACCTAAGAAAAGCTAAGCTAGGCCTTTATTTGCTATAACCTTTCTCTATAGTCTCTAAAGAGATATGAAGGAACTTGTGACTACATGGCTGTGCAACACCCACCTTGGGTCTCCTCTCCATCTATCTTCCTCTTAGGTGTGGAATGAGTTTTCTGAAATGTAATAATGAGCATATTTCCTCCAGATTTTGTGATTCAGCTTCTCGTAGTTCAGCATTTCATCTTACAGAGTCAACAGGGCTTCCAAATGGCCTGGCTGCAGTGCAACAGTCCCTGTTATTGCTATGGTGCACTTGTGTATCTTTACTTTTGATAATGCACAAGCCTACAATGAAGTGTCAGTCTGTGCTCCAACAGATTGATAATTATGAAGGACCTACTTATCTGTCTAATAAAAGAGTGATGAAGATAATGAGAAGGTCTTGCCTTTGATACTGTTCATTTATCACAAAAATGTTAATTAAATTTTGTTCAATCTTTGATGGTCTGGCTACTTGCAAAGGAGGACTGTCACTGTTTCTGGCCATGAGCGTAAGGTGTGGTCTCTAGCAAGGAGGCAAAAGTACTTTTTTCCTGAATAAGCACTTTTTTAAGCCACAAGATATGCATATGCCAAGCCTTGGTTTGCAAAAGCACATGAGGGCAGCAAGTGCCTGTGTGACTAGAATCGCTACCCGGGTTGCAGATGCAAGAAAATCAGCATGCAAAAGGAATGCATCAAATGGTCTCAGCTTCTTCCTTGGAAAGACAGACCCAAGGAGCCACTTGCAAAATACAGCCTTAAATCTTGAGCTGCTGCAGCTGCAATCTGCAGATTGAGGCTTTCAAAATGCAATTAAAGGGTAAGTTGAACAGGAGGTAACAAGTGTGATATGTGCTTTATATCTAAATAATTAACAAAACGATTCGAAAAGACTGAAAGACTCATAGCTTTAAATATTTATAAATTAATTTTTAAAGTCACTATATAGTATTATCTTTAAAAGTCCACCGATCTAGGACCTCTCAGTTTCATTTCTGCTTGTTATTACAGTTATTAATGCTCCAGAAATGACAGATGCTTGGCAAGAGAGATGAAATGCAGTTTCCAAAGCAAAAACAACAGCTAATGCTTCTGCACTAGTGCAGGGTCAGCTCCTCTGCCAGCAGTCACTGGAGGAAACCCAGGCTCCTGTATATTATCCTGAGCGGACACGTTCAGAGCCAGACAAGCCACGCTGAGCTGTGCTGAAAAAGCCCCCAAAGCACCAATTCTTGGCCCCATCAGTGCTAGCAACAACTCTGTTGCTGACTGTCTGATAAAGGGGCAAGTATCAGCATCCCTCTGTGTGGGATCCTTGCTGGACCATTCAGCAGACCTGGTGTGCCTCTGTAAGAGACTGTCGGTGACAAGAAAGACCAGCTCAATAAAGTATATTGTCTGAAGCTGTATCTTACTCCTTCTCGTCCCTGCAATAGTCTGCACATTCTAGTAGGAATTTTACTTGTCTTTATTTGTCCTAAAATAAATTAAAAATATGAATAATGTGGTTGGTGACATTCCCACACTGGCACCATGTTACCACACAAGAGGAGGCTCATACCTGCTCTCCTACATCAATAACTGAAAGCATTCAGCATGGAACACAGCCAGTTTGTTGGATATGCACAGTTCTTGCTCACGAATGCCACAGACACCAGAGCATCTCATGTTCCTCCTACGTGCCACCCTTGCAAATATGACATTGCACTTGCACAAGAGCACTGATCCTTTTTCAATACCCCTGCACTACGTAGTTCCTTCATTTCCCTTTGATACTTATTTCTGATAAATACTTTGTATTCATGTAGCAGCAGGAGACCATTACCTTTGACAAGAGTCTGCTTTCATTGACATTATCTCTAAATTATTCTCATTTGATGTGACTCAGAGGGGTTAGCCACTCAAAGAGGCTTACATGGTAGTGCTTAGAAGAACAACAAAAGTTGTCAGACTATTTTCTTTTATATCAGCTAATGAAATCAAATCATTAGTTTGGTTTTTTTTAAAAGGTATTTCAGTATTTTTGTGTGAATATCTGGAGCTTAAATCTTTCCAGAACAACAAGTATTAAAGGTCAGTTTATGACTCACAGAAGAAATAGTTTAATCTAATTTTCTTAGAAGGTTTAATAGTTTAATCCAGAGCATTGCTTTAATCTTTTGCTTTTGGG
Source organism: Oxyruncus cristatus (assembly GCA_013399855.1). Lineage (NCBI taxonomy): Eukaryota > Metazoa > Chordata > Aves > Passeriformes > Cotingidae > Oxyruncus > Oxyruncus cristatus. The sequence goes on from VXAY01002810.1 coordinate 422,784, forward strand.
ACTATACCTCAGATAGAGTTGAACACTGCAATAGAATGGATAATGATGTATATGAACAGAACACTTCCAAAATAAGACGCAGTGAGATACAACCAGTGAATAGGATAGTTTTGTAAAGATACTTCTCAAGTAAGGAGATCATTCTTCTAAATAGCCATCTTTTTAACGGGTGCTCTTGTTGCCTCTGCTCCTGAGCAGTTCTGGTCCATAACAGCCCAAGGCCATGGGCAGATAAACACTTGAGAGATGCAGATCATCGTCTGTCTGGTGATGTAGATTACCTGAACTTCTCTGCTTTTCACTCACACTTTCTGGCAATTTCCTGTCTTGACTTAATCTTTTAAAAAGAACTCATTTAAATAATGATCCTTCTCTGACAGTCAATTGCTTTCTCCAAGTGAGCTGATGTAAATCGAGTAGGTGGCTTGTCATCATATCACAGAAACATCAGCAAAATGCAGCAAACTTCATCAGGCAGCAATTAATCTTTTCAGAACATTTTATGTGGTTCATTTGCTGGTGCCTCTGCTGGTTGCTTCCAGACAGTGAGAATTTCTCTTCATGATTGCAGATGTTACTCAAAAAGTTTTAATACTTTTTCCTTAAGAATCACTCTATTTAAGGGATTATTTGTTATAAGTATGGACAACTGAAAAAATCAGAAATAATTCGGAAGGCAAACATACCCTTTTCCAGTTCAGAAAGGCCTGTGTACAGAATGCCATCCTCTCAGATACTCTATACAAATTTATTTATTTATTTATTTCTAAGAATAATGCCAGCCTTGCAGCTTATTAGTGAGAAAACTGTAGCAAGGATTTGGTATTTGAAGTCTGACCTTTGAATGGGAAACAACAGCTGGAGCAGTTATTTCTTGTCTTTGAATAAATTAAAGTAATCCCTAGAGCTAGGACTGCAGTTTGTATTCTCAAGAGCCCCAAAAGGCCTTTCTGCAAGTCTTCTCTTAAAGTTTTTACTGCAGCAAACACCAGCCGAGTAATTGCCTGTACTTATTCTTTTAACATTCGTTGCAACAGAGTGGAACCAGGAACAGGTCAGGTACTTTTGTGGCAGACAGTCCCTATAACAAGCTGATATAACAGAGAGCCTGGGGAAGGCAGAGCACAGGTACAGACACCTTCCTGGTCCCAGCCAGCTCACCTGCAGTGCCACAGACAGCAAAGACCCACCTGGGACTCCCAGTACAAGGCCCCAGCAAGCATCCTGGCCTCTCTTACCCTCAAAAGCATTTCTGTGAGGATGATTTCTTCACAGATTATCGCTGAGGAGCTTTTGATGCAAGAATCCATCAAAGGAGATAGTTTAGATGCTGGGAGGATAATCCCCATCTATCTGCTTTAAAAGGGAAGGAAATGAAAATGCTCCCTCTAAATCTCAGACGCACATGGATTTGTTGGGCTGAAAAGCACCGAGGTACTTGCTCCTTGATCTGAAGGCAGAGAGAGAGGGGAGTAGTAACCTGAGGCAGGGGGAATAATGGCTACAATGGGGACTGATAACATTAAAAACTGCAGTGCCAGCATCCTCCCACTGCAAAATAAGCAAACACTTTACATCCCTCCCTTTACTCTTCTGTGTTTCCAAATATTTCTACAGGTCACTACTTTTATGCTGAGGAGTAGGACCACTGATCTCAGTATTTCAGCCGTGAACATTTTGTAGAGGAGAAGCTGCTCATCAGGATGACTTACTAAGGAGTATCTCATAAACACCTAACGGCATATATCATCAAAGGAAAAGTGTGACCGTGAGCTGCATGATCAGAAGTCAAAGAAATAATAAAATCCAAGTTGCTATCACTGAAGGAAGAAAAAACCATACTGAAACGAGACACAGATGTTTAAGAGTTCAGGTAAATGACCATGGGAACAGAACACCTTGGGAGTCTGAGAGCAGGAGCTGCATAGATTTATAAAAAACACCCCAATCTATCTTAAACACAAGCTTAGTTTTTTTTAAAAAAAGTTATGAATTTGAGGAAGGTATAAATAATTACAAGGTTTCACCTGTGAAAAATATGATACATAAAATCCTGCCTTTTTGGTTACCTCATGCTGCACATGAGTGTGATGCTTCCTCTACATGACAAGGAGACGACAAAGGAGTGCCCTTCTAAACCAAGACATTGATCTGTCAAAGACAAGGCCCTCAAATCTTTTTCTCCTTTCTCTGGGGAGAAGGAGGAACAATAGAGCTTCATCTTGGTGAGCACCTTTACAAGCACCTCTGGATTTCAGAAGTTTAAAGAGAGCCAATTTCTTACAATTTTGCAGGACATTAAGACAAGCCTTTCAAATGACCTGGGACATTCCTAACACCCAAAGTTTTAATTCATACTCTAAACAAATTAAGTCCATATGAAAGTTTTGCATCCAATGTCCATTCTGCCCTGATGAAAAACAGATAAAATATTTATTTACTTATGTAAGATAGTCTCCTCTGGGCACTGGGCCCAAGTATAACAATCATCCTCTATTGAGAAGATGGCTTTGAACCAAGCCATCTTGATGAAGTATTTCTCATAGCCTCATTTGCAGCTGAGTGTCAGCCAAACAACCCAGCTACAAACAGAAACTCCAGCAGGAATTGCTTAAGCACCCTGGTACTTCGGAATTAAGGTTTGGCAGAAAAGTAAGAACCAGAGATATATCCTTTATGCTCAGTCTTTTGAGCTTTTTGATGAAAACTGAGGCTTGCAAGGTTATTTCAAGCCATGGAACACACATATGAATTGCTACTGATAATGCAGACAAGTCAAATTAAACAAGCTAACTAATATTACAAAAAAAGACATCCATGGTTGTATGTCTACTCCAATCATCTAGGCTGAATATCTAATTCATGCCAGAGCTGGAGGAGGAATCCATATTATTGTTATTGTTTTATTTTTAACTCTAACATTATAGCAAAGGTCTTAGAGTGAGATAGACAGGCACGTTTTCTTGGAGGTTTTGACAACATCACTCATAGAATTTATTTAAATAAGAAGCCTCCCATTTTCTTCAAGAACATTTTAAGCTTTTAAGTGAAGCAGAAATCTCTTTAAAAACAACGTTATTTTTTCTATTTTTCTTCCAAAATGGAAATTTTCTTGCATTTCTCTTTTAGTGAGCAGACACTGACAAAAAGTTTAGGTGTTCTTTTAAATGCTTGTAGCCCTTTGGCTGCACATCATGGCATATTTCTTGGGAATCTCATACCACACAGCCAGCTGAGACCCAAAAAGCACGCTTGAAATCTGGAGCACAGGCTTTCCACCTCACTATATTTTCCTGGCAAGCACACATCATTCCCTGTGTCAGATGTGGGGCTCTATGGAAGGAAACCAGAGCCCACAGACAGTACTACATAGACCTGTCCAGGTACCTGATTTGGATTTGACAGACAGCCAGTGCATTACCTCTGCAGAACACCTCTTTGACAGCTCAGATCTAACCTAAAAGGCACTTGTAACTCCAAATAGCACACACCTCCTCCAATCCTAAGCATTGCCAGAGAGGAGCCTTGAGAGCAAGGAGAAGGAGCAATTTTAGTGAGGATAAAGATGAAAGGCTAGGAGCAAGAACATGGAGAATAAACTTTGCATGGATGCTGGGATACAAAACACAGTCTCCTGCTCTCCTTTATTAGATCCTCTTTTCTGCAATCTGAAAACACAACTGGAGCAGCATCAGATGGTGCCTTTTTCTGTCCCCCTCTGTTGGAGCAGCGACAGCATGGTAGGGAAGAGGGAGTGGGCTGCTGCCCACCACCTCTCTCCACCAAAATCCCTCTGGTTTGTTCAGCAGCAGAGCAGCAGGTGGCATTGGCAGTGTCACCCATGATGAGAATAGATGTTACTCATAAAGCGCCGGTGCCTGAGCTGATACAAACGTCGCTGAGTTTCTGTGAAGTGCAGAGAGGAGAGTTTTTAAATTGCCTTATACCTCAAGGACATCAGTCCTCATTCAAAGGTCAGGAGCATCAAAAAGCAACCCATTCCTGATGCAACCAGCTTGAAAAAGATACAGAAAGGATTAAGCCACGGTGCCTGGCACTGATAGGCAGGGGAGGGGCAGAGCTGGGTAAATGTTTGCTGAGATGTGGCAAATGTAAAATTGATTTTCTTCTTCATTTAACACGTTTTTCACTCTCTTCCCCCCTTCTCCTCCCCTTTATGATTAAATTTAAAAACAACAGTGACTTCGAGATGCAAACACACTTAAAAGTTTAGAGGAGATGCATGAGGAAAGGGGTTTGAGAGAGGAAACATGCATATCCACACTGTGAGAGAGACTTCTGAATTAGGAACGCTGCAGAGATGCAGAAATGATATGAAAAGGGATTCCCTGAGGAAAGAGGAAGAGAATGGTCTTGGTTTGAGCACACTCCAGAGGATCTGAGCTCCTGATTCCTCTGAGAGAAGGATGACATGAACACTGCTGATGAGTCAGGAGGGACAATGCTCTTTGTTTAGTTTGACTTGCACAGGTCTTTCTCCTGCTTGTTTCGCTTTAGATATAGCAAATGAAGATAAATTAAACATCTTCTGGAAGTGGAAAAATCCACCATAGATTTTAAATGTATGGTGGCCTTTTCAACTGTCTTTTGACCTGGCAAAAACCTGGGAATGTTCTGTAGATCTGTAACATTGCCCTCATTTATAGCACAGCAGGAATGTCCTTGTGGGGGCAGGGGGTGAGTGAAATGGGTTGGGGATATTTTAAATTCCAACTTTCCTTTGTAACTCTACCATTCAGAGCTGATTGGACATGCAAATCAAAATGAGAACAAACAGGGTGGACTTCAAGTTTTTAGCTTTTTTTTTTTTTTCATTTTTTTAAATTACTTACACACACTGCTACTGACCAAAACATCTGTAAAACACGAGAAGCTGGAAAGCCACATTCAGCAGCAAGCCTGTAAAGGAGAAACACCTTTTCCTTTTCCATTCAACTATTTCACTACTGGGAATATACTTTTTTTTAAGCTTTCCTTAAACTCACATTTCTACTCTCTTTGCTTCCTTTACAGCAATTTTGCAATCTCAGCTCTGCCATGGCTTTTTGTTTGGAGTACCTTGGGACATCATCACTGTTGTGGCATATGAGCCCCTTGGACTGTGCCATCAGTGCTTCTTTCTACACTTGGCATCCCTAGAGATGCTCAGTTTAACCCAGTGCAGCTTTTTCTCAGCCATTCAAATTAGCCCAGGGAAGAGAAATTATGGGGTGCTTATTAGTCATCTGAATGCACTGCACACTTTTAGTGCTAAGCTGAAAATCTCACCTATGAGGAAAACAAGAAACAATGTAGAGGCAAAGGGAGGCAACCCACACTGTCATCCTGACAGAACCACTCATTGCAAGTCAATTCTGGCTGGCCAAGTGTGCAGTGGTGCCTTAGACCTGACTTCACCCAGGTTTACCATCACTATGTTCTCAGATAATGGTTACTTATTTTAAATTTTGCTGGCCAGGGTGGAGTCCCCAGTTGAGTTTGGCTCTGCAAATCTTCTAACAAATGAATGTCTCGGCAAGACTTTTCAAGGGAACAACAAAGCAGAAGTGATTACTAGAAAAGCCCCAGTTCCCACACATTTAGCACAGCACTGCCTGGTTTTCAACTTCGGTATAAAACACAAACCCTCAAAACTCTTATTACCTTTTTCAGCTGCAGTTGAGAAACAGTATTTTCAAAGGCTCCTGCACTATACAAATCACGCATGAAAAATTACAGAGGCCAGAGTGCTCCTGGACATGTATGTGCCACAGGACACTGTACCATATCAGCCACAGCAGTCCTGGGGGCTCAGTTCTTCCCCATGTCACAAGCACTTAAATAATCTGCAACCTGGCAATGGGAAAATGATGTAATCAGCTACTTGTATCATCATTCCATGCTTAACGTCTCATAATGTCTTTTGTAAGAACCAAGGTAAGGTCAACTTTTCTTACCTTGTCATACCTAAAATAAAATTAAGCCAGTGAAAACCTGAATATGGGAAGATATCACTCACAGAATGCATTCCACTGGGTCTGGATGGTGGGGATTATGAAGTTAATCCTGTGCTACATCCAAATCCAGATAATGCTGAAGAAGCTTCCTATTGGTAAATGTATCATCTGAACGGGAAGTGTCCTCACAGGACTGTAGTGGACTAAACTGCAAGGGGTTTTCAAAGTTCCAAGAAATATTTCATGTCTTAAAGCTTTCTGAGAAAAAGTGTTTTCCACACTGCATGAATCATGTCAGTGCAGCTGCAAAGTTCAGGCTCTACTCTGTCCTCCAGCTTGAATTTCTGAACAAAGATGAGCTCAGAGCTTATGCTTAGGCTTGGCTCTGCCTCAGGATCCGCCTATGGGACTGCTCTGCCCATATGCTCCCTCCTCTTTTCCCTTGAGAGCAGGAGACAGCAACCTGCTCCAGTGAGCCAGCAAAATCCAAATCCAGGAAGAAGGTGGGATGTTTCTGGCAAAGAGAAGCCATGTCAAAGTACTCTCCAGTATCTCCCTGCCAAAAAAGAATTTTGGTACCTTTCCTTTTGCTCTGTGCTGATTTATTTCTGCAGCAAGGGGAGTTCTCCATGTGCTTATTAACTGTCTCCAGGAGGCCTTTGGCAAATTACATTGCCATCTTCCTCCTTGAATGCATTCTACTGAAATCTGTATTCCTGTCACCTGCCCCCACCTCTCTTGGTGGTAGCTACTCTGTTCTGCTGTTCTTTCACTCTGCATTCCTGTTAGACTGGTAATATCTGCATAATATCTTTGGGGGGAAAGAGCTTTGGAAATACAGCTTTTGTTTTAATGACAGAACAGCATATGCTGTCACTCCTCCAAGCATTTTCTAAGTGGTGATAATGCTCTTAACTTAAGTACAGTATTTTTCCACCAAGGCTCTTTTCGTAACCATGCTCCCACCTCATTTTCTTTTGGTAGGTGCGAGCAAACAGGGCACATGGAAATCAAAATGATACAGGCTGCAACTCAGACAGACAAGAACGAGTCAGGGATGGCAACAGACGTAAAAAAGCTGGACTGAAAAATAAACCAGGGGAGTCTGACATTAGAAATCTTTGGAACAGTTACAAAGACAACAAACACATCTTGGACTCACTGTCCTTTCGTGTTTTGTGCATGTGAAACGTCCAATTGTTAAAGGATGCTGCGTGCAACATCCACTGAAGCTGCACGACTGCCTTTTGCGCCATGTGGTGGCTGGATATGGAAGTGCCTTCAGATGCAGGACAGGCTCCCATTGCCAGCTCCCCGTTTGCTTCCTGCCATCTCACAGTGCAACCACAGTGCTCTGACCTACAGACCCACCCCTGGCACTCTGCCCTGCCACTGTCTGCCTCTGCTGCCAGCACACGGCCTTACTTCCATGTCCGGGGGTGACGTTCAAGGCTCAGACATCTTCTCTGCTGGTAGCTCTTCCAAGAAAGACCTGTGCTTGGGTCGGTACCTCTGACAGAGGGAGCACTGTCCCCCTGCCAGCACTCTTGTCATCTGCACACAGGCAGGGACTAACACCTGTGACCTGGAACAAAACCTGTGCAGCGCAGAGAGCAAAGGGCAGAGGGAGGGTCACAAGATGGAAAAGCTCAGAAACCACCTCCACACTGCTGCCCGAGGAGCTTCCCATGGTTTACTTGTGCACCTCTCCTGTTTGATAGCATCTTTCTGCTTCTTCTGGCTGTGAGGCAACTGTGATTCCAGATGGTATCTGCTCCCATGTGAGTCCCACTCAGCATGCTTGCACACATGTTTTGACTTGTTTTGTTTAGATTTGCAATATCATCCTTGGCTGGAAAAATGCAAAGTGACTTATTGGCAAAGATTTTTTAAAATTATTGGATTATTTACTTTAATACAGATAGGAACCTGCTCATTAACTTTCATTACAAGTGACCATGGCTGATTTAAATCGAATTTGACCTTCAAATCACAAAGAGAAAGGACAGCAACAATAAACCCAGCAACAATGTTTGTCAGTCCTAGGCCTGACCAAAGGAGCACAGGACAGAAGTGAGCTTTTCTGCAGAGGACGAGGGCTTTCTTGGAGCTTTCTCCTCCTGCGTGGACAGATGTTTGTTTATTTCCCCATTGATTCCAGGAGTAAACAGGTAGAGCATGTGCAACAGCTCTAGAAAATGCCATTATAATACACACAAAAAATATCAGGCATCAGAGAGAAGGATATTTCTGCATTCCCTTAAAATTAAGGTGAGAAATCTCCACAACCCACCAGGCTCACTTATATTCCTGTATTTGTTTTTAAATTAAGGTGGTCAGCACAAGTTCCAACAAACTGCAAATCTCAGAGCTCTGCTCCGGAGTGCAGGTGACACCCCTCTCAGATGTGCATCTGGCTCTAGGGTTTCATTTATTTCAGAAAATAGTTGAAGTGAAAACAGAGACTGGAGGAGTTCCAAAGGCCTCAAAATGTCACCCTTGTTATTAAAGTATAAAGAGAGAATGTAGGAAACTGGCTGAGGAAAGGTCAAAAGATTTTTGTGAAAGAATCAAACTGCACTCTTCTTCTTCAGCTGTGACCCACATCGTTGTTGACACTTTCACTAATAAAATGTGAGGAATATGCTGGATGTACCCCAAAACAAGTCTGTATATTAGGGAGTTGGGATTTCCTCAATCTGATGTACAGGTAAAGAAACTTTCCCACCCAAGAGTTGCTTTTGGATGTGCTGCCCACATAAAAAAAGGATGACTCAGGAGTGAGTAGAGGAAGGTGTGGAGTGACTGGAGGTGGTGCTAGCATGGCCACCCCCAAGGCTCTCCTTTGCAGGCAAGTGTAGGCTGATGAGGAAGTAACAACCACATCCATCCCCACAGGGGTGACTGGAGAGGCAGCTCCTCAGCTTAGAGGAACACCCAGCTTGGATTTGATAGTCAGAAGTAGCAGTTTGTGACACTAGAAAAAAAAATAAAATCCACGCTCTTGAAAGAATTTGGCTCAGGCTGGTCCTGGCAGAGCTGCATGACCTAGAGATGTAGCAGTCAGGCAGTGCAGGGGAGCTGGCTGAAGGCAGGCAAAGTTGCTCCAAGTATGTGGTCAAACAGGGTCACCCAGAGTTAGTTTTTTCCATTTGCTCTGTCTATACCATCCTCCGTTTGTCTCCCTTGAGGAGTTCCCAGGCAGATGCCAGAGGACGGTCTAAGCTTTGCAAAGAAGTCTGACCTGTTGTCCAGACTATCCAAAAAGGATGCTTGATTTTTTTCTTATTTATTCACAATAGACCTTCCCCCAGGTAGAAGGTCTCTCTGAATAACACTCAGGCAGGACTCAAAGGT